>CM023942.1:3949386-3967569 GCA_013407115.1 Glycine latifolia
CAGAAGTGGTGGAGGGGGGGGGGGGGGAGCCCCCCCCCCCCCCCCCCCCCCCCCAAAAAAAAATTAATAAAAAAAATGAAAATGGAAGGAAAAAAAAGGAAAGAAAAAATATTAAAAAAAGGTAAAAGAGGAAAGAAAAAAATATAAAGGAAACATATTAACAAAAAAGAAAAGAAAAAGAAAAAAAATATAAAAACAATAAAAATGAAAGAAAACATAAAAGAGGAAAAAAAATATATTAAAAAATGAAAGAAAATGTAATAAAAATAAAATGGGAAAGTGAGATAACAGAAAAAGAAAAAAAGGAAAGAAAGATGATAAAATGGAAAATAATAATAATAATAATAATAATAATAAGGAAAAGAATAAAGAGGAAAAGAGAGAAAGAACACTATAAAATGAAGAGGTCTAAAAAAGGAAACACAAATCTCAAAAGAACAGAAGGAGTTAAAAAAGTTGTTTCATTTGGTAAACTAGTGAAAGAGAAGAGTTTCAAGTATCCCCTCATTCCTTTCTTTTTCCCTATTCTTCTAAAATAAAATAAACTACTATTTGCGCCCCTTATTTTTACATATGTACCTCCTATCATGTTGGGCTGAACCCATTTTTGTTAAATCTGAAACGAAATAAAAAAAAAAACATAAACTACTGTTTCGGTTGTTAATGTTGTGCAATATGTTGTGTGTTAATGTTGTGCAATGTGTTGTGTGCATCTCATTCAAAATGTAACAGTGATTTACTTTATGCGATTGTCATTGATACTTGATATTATTTGTGATTGTCGCGCAGAAAAATTATGGGGAAGGGTGCTACTACCATTGATACTTATTTTAAGAGAAAAAATAGTGAGTTTTCGGAGTTAAGTCATGAAGTGATTTTAATTTCTGTAATAGTTTTTTTATATTAGATTTGTATTGTCTTCGGAATACTTTTATTTATGATATAATTTTTTTTATGTTCGTCCCCTCTCAATAAAATTCTTGGCTTCGCCACTGACAGACATGTGTACAAATACTATAGTAGGGTTGACATGTAGGATGAACACATGTACAATGATCCCACATTAATAATCACATATATTTTTTCGATTTTATACTGTACACCTCACATTCATACTTTCCTTCATGTTCCTCAATGTATTTCTACTATTATTGAAATGGAAAAGATCTAAGTTTATTGCTATAACAAAAAGTTATCAAAGTTTGTCATTAACAAAGATTAATAAATAACCTTTTATAGTGACAACTAATTAAAAGTTATCATTAATAAGTGGTTTTTAAAGTAATTATACTAATAAAAATTAATAGATTTATTATGCATCATGATTTATAAGTAGGTAAGAGTATAAAAGTGTATATATTTATTATTCATGTTCAAAAAATTAATTAGAAATTCTCAAAAAAAAAATTCTAAACCATAGAAACTTCTAATCCCGAGGGAATACCATGGAACTGTTGGTAATACTATAACAAAACCAAAATCCCGGTCGTTACTTTACGCATCTTTTCGTTTTGAGTTCATCGTGGCTCTTCTCCAGTGTCGTTTTGCTTCTCCCTTCTTCCTTCCCATTCAAACCCTAATCTGTCTATCAGATCCCAAAATTGCCCCAAACTGAGAACAGGCCATGGCGGCAACGTTCGATTCGGTTCGTTCCCTCGCACTTCTCACTCTTGCATTGGTGTGTAGCGTCGCGAATTCGATGCGGTTCGAGCTTCAATCGGGTCACACCAAGTGCATTTCAGAGGACATTAAGACCAACGCGATGAGTGTGGGAAAGTACAGTGTTGTTAATCCCCGAGAAGGATACCCACTTCCCGATTCCCACAGGATAGTTGTCAAGGTAACTTCGTCATTCAGTCACCGCCAAACATCGCAGTTTCCCAAGGTTTTTAAATTGCGGTCGCAGTTTTCATCGCGTTCTTGTTATTGCGGGAATTTGCAGACAAATGCAGCTAATACGACCACCATTGCCGTCGCATTCTGGTTGTAGACGCCCCAAAAACCTTGACTTTGCAATAAATAATAAAAGCTTGAACTTTCCAATAAAGAAGGAAGAAAATTGAATGAATCTTAAATGGCACAGCTGTGCAATGTTTCTTAATCGTTTGTGATTTGTTTTGTGTAAGGTTTTTTAAAATTTGAATGTTATGTAAAAAAAATTATAGACAAATGTTAATTGTTAGTTTTTTTGTTAGCAAGAGGGACTTTTCCCTCCTTCCCTTCTTTCTTAAACTCCCAACCAATCTTATATCTCCCTGTGGGTTGTTAGTTTGTTAGTTTCTTTTAAAAAAAATTTGTGTTGTTTTGAAATTGTTTGGATAATGGTTTCCTGTGGTTTGTTATCTCTGTGGGATTGACTTTGAGATTGTGTGTGTGTGTGTTTTTGCCAGGTGACTTCGCCTAATGCGAACACGTATCACTTTGGAGATCATGTGGATTCTGGTAATTATGCATTTACGGCATCTGAGTCTGGTGACTACTCAGCTTGCTTTTGGGTTCAGGATACCAGAGATGCCCCGTCAGTGGTGACTATTGAATTTGAGTGGAGAACTGGGGTTGCTGCCAAAGACTGGTCCAAGGTTGCCAAGAAAGGGCAGATTGAGGTAAGTAGTATTCTATTGTTCTGTGACTCGGCATTTATTTGTACTTTGTATGCATGTGATCAGTAATTTGTTCTCATTATTATAGCATTTTTAACTCTTCCTGTATTGGTGCTTTTTCGAAAAATGATTATGTAGCCTCCCCAAGCCTGAACATTGAGGAGGGCTGTATTAGGACGCTTTCTTCCGACGTAAAGCTTTGTTGAATCTCTATCACATTGATCACCATTGTAGTTATACTAAATTTTATTTGAAACTATTGAGAAAATGAGAAACCTTTCTCTCTAAATTTGTTTCCTCTGAAAGTTTAGGTTTTTGATAGAACCCAGTGGCAGGCTTTAAATATGTAGGCGACTCCATTTAGTAAATTCATTTACAATTCCCTTAGATATATGGCCTAAATTGTATTTCTTTTCTGTATATAGGATATTTTGCACTATGCAAAGATAAGTTGTAGTGTGCTCTCTTCCTGGTTATATAGCAGATATATATAGCTAAATTGCACAGTGCAAAGAGAATTTGTTGTGCCCTTTTCATGGTTTTGCATACATGCAGGATTATTAACTGATAGTATGATTCTGTTTTCCATTCTACCTGGAATACTGATACAGTATAGCTTTGTCTTGCTTTGATTGGCTACTTTTTGGAGACATGGATAATATAAATATAGGGACAATAGCATAATGTTCTCGTTTTCCCTTATCTCTCTCTTAAAATCTTTAATAGTCCAACCTTTTTTATCCAGCAATTTTTTCTATGCTAAGATCATAATTATCAATCCTGGGTAGCGACATGTAATGCCTGACCTTGAAAACTCTATGGTTGTATAAAGGAAAGTGGGATGGTTGCTACTTCAAATATTTCAGTACAAACTAAATAATACCACACATAAATACTCACTCGAATTTTTTTTACAGAAATTTGTGATTAATAATAACTCAGTTTACACACAATCACCATCAATCTAGGAGCATAAGAACATATGGATGATGCCAAATAATGAAGGGTTTTGAATCCTATAATGTTTCTAAAGCAAAAAAAAATGCATTAGAGTAAAAAATGTCCCAGGGTCTGCTCTGCTACTCCACTATAGCGTCATAATAGTGCATTACTACTTCTTGAAACACACAAAATCTGTTTAAAGGCTTAGTCAATGGAATTTCCTGAAATTCTAGTTCTGGTTGTATTCATAGAGAAATTAGGGAACCAGCATAACCTGGTTGAGACATGATATACCAGTAACCCAGATTTAGCTTTATAACACAGTTTAGGATCCATCCTTAATTTTATCTATTACTAAGAGGTTAACCCTTTTTTTTTTTATACTTTTTGGTGTGTATCTTGCCTAAGTTTTCAAATCCCACAATTATGAACATTTATTATATCATTGTATATTTGTGTCTTTCATTTGTTATTGTTCCCTGTTTAGTTCCTACTACATTTTATGTGGATATACACAAAGCAGTAATATGAATCTAAATACCATCCTAATTTCTTTCGTCTTTCTAGGATATAGGAATAGGGACTACTGTTTTATAGATGTATGTGTTTTGGTCTTTTGTGTTTTTTGATGTGTGTTCCCCCCCACCCCCCCTCTCTATTATCCAGGTAATGGAATTGGAGTTGAAGAAGCTATATGATACTATCCTATCCATCCACGACGAGATGTTTTATCTTCGAGAAAGGTATTAATTCAATGACTTCTGCCAACAAGTCTCTTGATATAGTTATGCCATTTAGTATATAAAGGTTCTCGGTTCTCCATATTATCTTTTGATGGAAAAGATGTTTTGCTGAGCATTCAAAATTTCTTTTAAATGGAAGATAAAAGGAATATATAGCTGTTGGGTCAGAAGAAATTGGAATCTTTTGCTGGGAGGAATCTCTCTCTAGGTGCAGCATATTCCTCTTAACTTTTCCGTATACTCACTGAAATACATGTATGAATACTGTAATGCCTTGCATCAACATTTTGTATTTTCTATACCATCCAAGAGTGGTCTATTATAAACTATACAATTAATTTTCTGTCCGAGATAGAGACCGGCATAATCCCTGGCATTATTTTTCTTTCTCCCCAGGTATAACCTACATTATTCTGTGTCATTCACCACATTGTCTTTTCTAATCATTTGATGGGCAGAGTGGATCAGAAATTTGTTGTCTGTTATGCCTGCAATGTATTTGTTCCTTGTGCTCCACTCCACCCTTGTGAATAAACTTGTTTGCTTACATGTAATGCTGTATGGTTCATGAGAGTGATATGCCAAGGAAGGAAGCAATTAGATGTGTATATAACTGATGACAGGCTTCTATTTTATGTTTAATATTTGGAAAGTTTGGCTTTGGCTTTACAGGTCATGAACACTACCGCAGCATAAGAGTTTCTTTTCATTCTAATGGTGTTTTTCACTGAATTTTGGTGACCTTTTTTATCCATGTGGCTGACGTAGGGAGGAAGAGATGCAAGATCTTAACAAAGCAACAAACAGCAAGATGTTTACCTTCAGTTTCCTTTCGATTGTGGTTTGCTTGTCTGTGGCTGGTTTGCAACTATGGCATTTGAAGACATTCTTTGAGAGGAAGAAGCTCCTCTAAGTTCATCACACGAATTATGTTCATTTTTGCTTCTGAATTTGTTTAATTTTCTGTACCTGGTTGTTCCATATGTATCCAAATGTATGATTAGTTCATCTTTCACTTTTACATTTTATGGCAACTAGAAATTGCTGCCGATCGCAAGTCATATTAAATGTATGTTACAATTATGAACTGGTATTAACTTTAGAAATAATAGTTAAATTTCTTAACAGGCCCTTAAATTTGCGATTTGAAAGTTATCCCTTTTCATTCAAGGGAAAAACTTTATACACCCAGCAAAAGACTAATACACCATTCCGATATAGTGCATTTCTGAAAATACCCTCATTTTTATTACAGGCTTCATACATATGGATTCGCAAATCCGTAAGGTTCTTAAAGATTTGCGAATCCATAATTTTTTTTTTTTGAGTTATACGGATTGGGCAATCCGTATCCGTAAGTAAGTTTTTTTTTTAAAGTTAAAATATATATTTTAAAATAATTTAAAATAATTGTGCATGTAGGTCTCAAACCTGTGACTTTCATGTTATTAATGCGACGCTCCAACCAACTGAGCTAGTAGGTCAATTATGCTAAAAATCAATTAATGTTGATACATATAACATTAAATTTTTTAATGTATATTTAATACACATATAATTTTGTAACAATTAATTTTGATTTAATAATTAAAGTATTTTTTACATACAAAAATCGTAGTTTAAATTAAAATCATAAGTTTAATAAAAATTTGCAGGTTTAAAAAACTGTAAATAAAAATATAATTTTTAATTTAACATGTAAATACAAATATAATTTTTATTAGACCTGCAAATTTTTATTAAACTTATGATTTTAATTTAAAACTATGATTTTTATATGTAAAAAAATACTTTAATTATTAGATCAAAATTAATTGTTACAAAATTTATTATATAAAACTATGTGCATTAAATATACATTAAAAAATTTAATGTTATATGTATCAACATTAATTATTTTTTAGCATAATTGACCTATTAGATCAATTAGTTGGAGTGTCGCGTTAATAACGTGAAGGTCGTAGGTTTGAGATCTGCATGCGCCATTATTTTAAATTATTTGAAAAATATATTTTAACTTTAAAAATAAAAAACTTATGGATTCGCAAATCCGTAAGATTCATACAGATACGGATTCGCAAATTCGTGCTTTTAATAACGTGAGGGTACTTTGGCCATTTAAAAAAGTTATAATGGTGTATTAGTCTTTTGTTGGATGTATAAAGTCTTTCCTTTCATTCAATCTGAGCACTGAATGTTATTGGGACTGTGCTTCCTACACCATCAGCTTTTCTCCTACACCATTTAAAATTTTCATAATTCTGAAAATACCCTTAATGAGTGAAAAGCTGATAAATATAAGTAATGGAGCTGTGAAGACGTACTACACCATTGTCACCATTTATTTGAGTTGTGCATTGCTTGGAGTCATGTTTTTAGGTGATTGTTAGGCATTTGGTTTCATTTAGGTGTGCATTCTGGTTGCTGGAGCTGGTTTTTGGTTGGTTTTCGCCAGAGTGGAGCGTGCTCGCAGGTGGAGGTGCAGGTGAGGTTTTTTTTTTTTGCCTTACAGATTCGGTAATCCGTAAGGATTGCACGGATTAGGTAATCCGCAAATGCTGGTGTATGGGTCGTACGAATTAGGTAATTCGTATAAGCCATATGGATTGAGTAATTCGTATGGGTCATACGGATTGTATGATCCGTATGATTCAGACGGATTACGTAATCCATATGGCTCATACGGATTGTATGATCCGTATGGTAAAAAAATGAAAATTTAAAGAGTAATTAGTTGAGTTTTATTTTTTTAACATTTTTAAATTGAGTAGATATCATTTAAAAATATATGGAAAAAAAAGTTGTTTAGTTATTTAGCAAGTGAGCTTAGTATATTACAAGAGTAGTTATTGAATTTTTTTTAGTATTATTGTTGGTTAGTTTGTAAAATGTATAAAATTATTATGTATGATGAAGACAAAACAAAATCAATTTGATGTAATTATTTTGTGAATGCTGAAATAGAATTTTGCTCCTTATCAATATTTAAATTTCACTTTTGATCTCTTTGTTGGATCAAATTGGTTCATCCATAATTTTTTTCTTTGAACTTGTCAAATATTACCAAGTTAATTGAATTAGTGTGATAAATTCACAAGAAGAATTAATTTGGCTAGACAATTTTTAAGTCATTAGAGTGGTATATTCTAAATTGTAGATAAGGGATCAAAATTAAATTTGTCGATATATTGGGTTAGATTGAATTACACACTTTTTATATTCCCTGTTATTTGTACCTATCTTACCTATCTTTTACCGTCTCTCAATATATCTCCATGTTACTATTATTTATCAGATTTTTCTTTGTTAGGATGGACAACGATGAGTGGATGTATGAGAGTATAATGGCTGAAGAAATTTATATGAATGAAGACATTGGAGCAGACCCTGATGAGTTTGAAGACAATGATTGTTTAGTTGATTGTTCTGCAGCGTTCCAAACAACTGGGGTAATTATGTAGATTTTAATGTAGTCAAAGAATATGAATGTAGTTAAAGTTATTAAATGATTGAATTTAGAAAATGAAATATGAATTATCCATTTGTGTAGGTGTTTGAATCGCGTGATGTGATATTGAAATGGGCTCGTAAGGTTGCATTTGAGAATGATTTTGTGACGGTTATAATGAGGAGTGACATGAAAACTGGAAAAATAGGAAGAACGTCATTTGTGTTAATTGGTTGTAAAAGAAGTGGAAAGTATAGAGCATGGAAAAAAGGTTTCACACCTTCCACCACTAGCACTAGAAAATGTGAGTGTCCTTTTAAGCTGTGGGCCAAACCAATCTCGGGAGGGTAAGGGTGGGTGGTGAAGCTAATATGTGGAAATCATAATCATGCTTTGGCCAAGTCATTTTGTGGACACCCATATCGTGGTCGAATAACTGAGGAGGAGAAGACCATTGTTGCTGATATGACAAGGGCGATGGTCAAACCAAAAAATATTCTTCTAACATTGAAGGAGCACAATGAAAATAATGTAACAAGTTTGAAACAAATATACAATGCAAGATATGCATACCGGACGCGTACAAGAGGCACTAATACTGAAATGCAACAACTAATGAAGCTTTTTGAACGCAACATGTATATTCATTGGCATCGATTGAAGGATGAGAATATTGTACGTGGCTTGTTTTGGGCACATCCACATGCAGTGCAATTGAGCAATGCATATCATTTGGTGTTCTTGATAGACAGTACCTATAAAACAAACAGGTACAAACTTCCTTTACTAGACATTGTCGGTATTACACCTACTGGCATGACATTTTTAGCTGCATTTTCCTATTTAGAGGCTGAATGCATAAACAATGTTGTATGGGCCCTTGAACAGTTTAGAGGCATTTTTTATAAAAGTGAATTCTTCCCAATACAGATAGAGATTCAGCGTTGATGAGTGCTGTGAAAACTGTTTTTCCAGATGCAACAAATTTATTGTGTCGGTTTCACATTGAGAAGAATGTGAAGGCATAATGTAAAACTTATGTTAGGCAGAAGAATGCATGGGATTATCTGATGGAAGCATGGGGAAGTCTTGTTGACTGTTATACTGAGAAGCAATATGATGATTGTCTAATGCAATTTGAAGTTGCACTGCACCGTGGCCTACATTTGTTGATTATATGAAGGACACTTGGTTGAATCCCCACAAAGAGAAATTTGTCACAGCATGGACAAACAATGTTATGCATTTTGGAAATACAACAACAAATAGGTCAGCTTTTGTATTTACATTGCTTAAGGTAAAACATTTCCATAAGTAATTTTTGTTTTACTATTTAATTTGTTTTATCATACATTGCAGGGTGGAGTCTGCCCATTGGACCTTAAAGCGGCTACTGCAGAATAGTGTTGGAGACTTATGCACAGTTTGGGATGCCATGAACAATATGATCACGTTGCAACATGATGAGGTCAAGGCATCTTTGGAGAGAAGCACACATGTGGTAGGACATGTTTTTAAAGTAACATTATACAATAGACTTGTTGGCATGGTGTCCAGGTACGCGTTAAACCATATTGCTGAGGAGTATGAGCGAGTCCATTATGCAGTAAAAAATCATTCTCGTTGTGGTTGTGTTATGAGAAGAACACATGGTTTGCCTTGTGCGTGTGAGCTAGCTAAGTATGTACTTGGGAGCATTCCAGTTGACACCGTTCATATTTTTTGGCGGAGATTAAACTTTTCAGATCATGGTATGGATGAATCTGAAGTCACAATTACTAACGAGATCGAAGTCATATCTAGCCGATTTGGAAAACTTGATTTGTGTGGCAAAATGACACTGAAGAGTAAGCTTAAACAAATCGCGTACCCTGATTTAAATTCCATGTGCCCTCCCCCTGATAAGGTTAAAACTAAAGGTGCTCCAAAGAAGAAAATGATAAAGCACAAAAGGTCAACGAGAAGGGACCCGTCTTACTTTGAGTATGTAGACGAGTTACATTCCGTGCAAAATAGTTGCTCCACTCCAAAGCAATCCTGTTCGTCATCTGATGTTATCATGCAACACGGGATGGTTCCAATGCTAGATCAATTTCATCCATTTATGCAGAAGTTTATCTTGAATATCATCTATGTGAAAGCTGATGGTAACTGTGGATATCGTCTAATTGCTGCCTTATTAGGTTACGGTGAAGAATGTTGGTCTTTGGTTCGCAATCATTTGCTCAAAGAACTTGCAGAATGGACTGATGAATATATTGCTTTGTTTGGAGGGATACATAGATTTGAAAGCTTAAAGCGGTCCCTATTGATTGATGGATTGTCAAAGGTAAAACATCCTCGGTTGTCGGTTTCATATGCCTTTACTACTTGACCAGTTTACATTTACTATATTTCATGAACTGTGTATTTTCAGGTTACGATGGACAAATGGATGGATATTACCGATATGGGTCATGTAATTGCATCAAGATATAACGTCATTCTTGTGTCTCTTTCACTTCAGCAAAGTATGATGTTCTTCCCTCTAAGAAGCCAACCTCCTCAAGATCGTCAAGTTCATCGCATTTTGTGCATTGATCATGTTTATGGTAACCACTTTGTGCAGGTATGATTTTACAAGATTCACATAATTTGTTATTATTTTGACTACGTTGGACCTAGTTAACATAGGTGTTTCATTGGGCTGCAAACAGGTTTTCTTACGAGACAATTGTCCGTTGCCATCCACAGCGTTCTTGTGGGCTACTAACTGTACCAATGAAGCTCAACAGTGGCCTGATTGCTCGAATGCAAATGTATACAAAATGTATGAAATTACGCACACAGCACGTTGATTTACGAGATGCTTAGACAATTTATAAATAATGAAAGCAGAATTTAATTTCATAAATGCTTAAATATTAGATTACATAATGTAGTCATGTTGTCCAAATGTTTAAATGTTAGATTACATCAATCATATATAAATGCTAGATCAAAGTCGCCTGCGTTGTGCATGTCTAGGCCGTGTATAGACAATGGCATCATCTCTAACACCTCGAGCAAGATGCAAAAGCTGCTCTATCATGGAATAGGCATCAGTGCCCTCTGTGACCATCCCCATGTCAAGCATCTATTGCAACCCCTCAGCAATCCGTTGGCAAACAGCCTGAAATTACCAAAAATTATATCATTATTAACAATGCAAGATATCATTACAGGGATTTCATTATGGCATTTAATAAAATGTTGAATTAATCACCACTGCATGTCGAGGGGTCTGGTCTTACGTAGAAATGGTGGACGCTGATAGTGGTCCTGCGTCTTCACGTGCCTGATGTATCGGTGGAGCAACTGGTACTGGTCCTGTGGTCGCCTCAGGAAGACTCTGTGCACCAGCTGTGTCATACTGTGAGGGAGTCATCACTGGGTGTGATATACGGTAAAACCAATCCATGTATCCAGCCACATGTTGACCTGGATAATCAACCAAGTCCCCAGTCGCGATCATGTAATCTGCGAAATGCGTCCATCTGTCATCCACAACCTCCGCACCAGGCAACTCGGACACCGTCATCTCTGGAATGTCCTGGACATATCCAAACTGCCTCAGGACTCGCTCAGGTAGGTATCTGACAGTATATGGGCCCCATCTGATGGGCCCAGAATACTGTGATATGATCTCAAACTCTCTGTGCTCGCGGTGGTCCTGCTACGGCGCCCAGCAAACATCAGCCAAACTCAACCTATCTAAATGTGTCTGATAGATTGCCAGAGGTAACGCCTTCGCAACCTTCCACCGGTGGGCACGTGGTTGAACCTCCTGATACTCATCATTCGGAACAACATTCCCTACCATAGGAAAATGCTCATATATCCAACACTGCATATTACAATGAATTAATCATTAACACATTAACAATAACACATACCAACAACAACTCATACACTAAATAAATCAATTATAAATATCATTACCTGTAAAAGCGTAATGTACCCAGCCAGATGCTTCCCATGGTGTTTACATGCATAATTCAAGTTATCATACATGTGCACCAGAGCAGCCGCTCCCCAAGTGTATCTGGCAGCTTCATCGATGTCGCGAAAAGCTTCCAAGAATACCACACCTATATGTGTGGCACTCTTGTTAGCAAACAGAGTGCACCCCACCAGATGAAGCAAATAAGCCCTCGCAGCTAATGTCCACTGCCTAGCTTCACACTTCTGATAATACAAGTCCCGGAGCCAGGAAAGACGGACATATGCCCCATGGCATTGGGTCGTCTCAGCATCTGCTTCTTCGACTTTCATGTCTAGCAGATCGACCAACATCGTAATGGCCTCTCCTAAGTCGATAGCCTCGTAGGACTGCAAGGTTCCCATAACAGGGATATGCAAGATCGAGGCCACGTCATCTAGTGTCACTGTGACCTCCCCCACAGGCAGGTGGAAACTACTGGTTTCAGGGTGCCATCTCTCGACAAAAGCAGATAGCAATCCCCTGTCCCCAGTCTCCACACAGCAAGAAATCAGAGGAGCTAGTCCTGATGCAGCCACTAAGCCCATGATCTCTGCCGCTGGCTTCCCAAATTTAATCATTTTCCGTCCGTGGGAAGCCAACTTTAGCTCATGACATTCCTGCAATAAAGAGTATATTAGTTTACGTGTATATTATGAATAATAATACTTATTAAGCTATGAAAATTAACATGATGATACCTCTCTGGCCCATACTCTAAGGGCAACATGATCCGCATAAGAAGTTAACACGGAATTGTCTTCTGGCCCCCCTAGATATGATTCTGTCTCAGCACCAACATCCTCTGGCCCAACATCCTGTCTCCGAACATCCTCTGTCCCAGGAATATCGGTATCCATATGAGGTTCCTCAAGAACGGGATCCTCAGCAACAACCTGGTTTAACCTTTGCCTACGAACGAATGTCGTAGGCCTACGCCTCTGAACAGGCTCATATTCAACAGCTCTACTACTTCCACCCACTTTCCGAGGCATTCCTCTAGTCTTAACCATGATCTCTGTGCATCATTTGTATACATGTCAGCCATCACTTCAAACCAAACCAAGCAACAACAATACTTAACCATTCCAAATCATACTACACAAGCAACAACGAGTGTCAACTATTCCAACTTATACACAACCTTCATTCACATACATGTCACAAATGACTTCAAAGCAAATCCAACAAACAATAATACATAATCAATTCATGTCAATGCGTACTTAATCAATACATGTCATGAGTGACTTCAAACCAAACCAAGCATTAGTCGTACTTAACCATTCCAAATCATACTACACAAGCAACAACAAGTGTCAACTATTCCAACTTATACACAACCTTCATTCACATTTGGTGTCACTAATGACTTCAAAGCAAACCCAACGAGCAACAACAAGACTCAACAATTACATGTCAATCATGACTTCAAACCATTACACAAGCAACAATAATACATAACCATTATCAATAACTCACAACTTCAAACCCAACCCAACCAACTAACCATTACAAATCATACTAAACAAGCAACAACCTTATTAATTTTTCCAAAAATAATATAACAACCAGTCAACCATACATATTCATTTGCTACAATAATCATTTAAAATAATATAATACTAAGCAAAATCTTATTTGAATTTGTCCAAAACCAAAGCAAGATTAACACTCAACTATTTCAAGTCATACTACACAATTTTTTTTTCACAGGAGCTAGTTAATTTCAATGTGGTTTGACTCCAAAACAGGTATTTGTACTGAAAAATTAAAAAAAATTCCAAAAACACACATACGGATTACTCAATCCGTAAACCTCATATGGATTACTCAATCCATAAGGATCATACGGATTAGGTAATCCGTATGAAGCTTACGGATTGTGTAATCCGTAAGGATCATATGGATTAGGTAATCCGTATGAAGCTTACGGATTGAGTAATCCGTAAGGCTCATACATACCTAATCCGTGTGATCCTTACGAATTACACAATCCGTAAGCTTCATACGAATTACCTAATTTGTATGATCCTTACGGATTGACGGATCTGTACGTTGCTGGATCAATCCGTATGTTGTTCAATGTTGTTCCTACGGATTACCGCTTCCGTTTGAGCCATGGCGGAATTACGACAGCCACCACACCACCAATGACAAGTTTAAGAAAGCAAAAACTCACTAGGGACGCAGAAAACGACCACCACCAACTACTAGATATCCACGGACAACCTCGACAAATGTGCGGCGAACGAATGCAGGGAAAGAATAAACAAGTGAAGAATGCGGATTAACTGAAGGCACAATGGTGTAGGAGCTCGGTGCAGCGGAGGGAAGAAGAAGAAAGGTTTAAAATAAATTAAAAACAAATTATTTTTTAAAGCAAAGGGTATTAACAGAATTGCACTATTTAAAAATGGTGTAGGAGAATTTTAAATATGTAGAAAGTTCAACACATGTTATTGCTTGATGATAAAAGCCCATAAATCTCCTTCAAAATACAACTGGTCAAAATTGGCATTGTTTATATCTTGCCATTGTTGTATTTTAATTGAAACCTATGGCTACGTTACACACTGTTTTAATTGTGTTTTAATATGCGTATAGTGCAGTGGCAAACCTTTATTTTGTTATTCTTATTTTGTTATTCAGCATAGTCGTTAGATGGTTAGGTTTCTTAAGTATACTGATAGGGGTTTGATTCTCTTATCAAGTGTATGGAGAAGACTTTATTGAATAGATAAAATCTATTTCAGTGATCTGTACGTCTTGAGAGAGTTAGTCTCATGATTTTCGATTATAGGGATACTTTGTTTCTAATAAAAAAAGGGTGAAAGTGGACATGAAAATAAACGAAATCAATAATAAATGGTAATATACTTTATTACTATAATAAAAACAGGGTCTTTTTCATTTCACTGTACCAAATACTACGTTAACATTTGACTGAAGATATCAATAGGTAGAGGAAGACTTAAAAAAAAAAAAAACGCAACATGCAAATGATTCCAAAAATGTATGAAGTGACAATTCTGTTATGTGAAGCTTCGGGAAGAACTTAATTCCTAGTTTAGGCAATTTCTGCTTACCAACTCAATGACAACTCTTTCTACCCTTTATTTCCTATCCCATCTCACTTTGGTGCTATTCTCAATTTCTCATGACACTTAGGTACTATGATTTTGATTTTTTGACATTCCACGTACCTCTTAACGACATGTTCTCACTTTACATTACTTGATTTCATTTGGTGTAGAATTTTGTTATTAATTTGAACCATTTAACGTTGGTAGAATTAATTAAGAATAATGTTAAAATATATTTAGAAAAGACATTTTAAGAGTGAATAAAGTAAAATCACTGTGCAGATATAAATGTATTTTAAAAAAACAATGGATAAATAACTCACTCAAATTTTGTTCAACACAAAATACAAAGTTTATACTTCTGCAACCAATTTTACCGTCACAAAAATTTAGAAATTTAAAAATCCGAAGTACTATATTACAAAGCCCAATTGTATAAAATATGCGAACACGGGTGTTATTGTATGCTATGTTTATAGTATTATAATAAAAAAAATCATAAAATATTTTTAAAATATGAAAATGTACAAAAAAAACTATTATAGTTTGTAATAACATGTGTTTTAAATTGTGTTGGCATACACATGGTGTATTTTGTAAAAATTTGTAATATTTTTCTTCTATGAAAATATGATATTTATTTCCCCACTAGGAAGAGTTTTTGGGTCCGCCAGTGCATGCACATTGTAATAAGGTTCGAAAACTTCCCTTAAACACTTAGCCAGCAATAATGAGAAGTTGAGATGACATGATGCAGGGCACCTAAACTCATTCAAACTTTTTTTTTTTATCTGCAAACTCATTCAAACTTGGAACGAAATAATTTTACACGAACACAACGGATACTATTAGAAATACAAAGCCAAAGACCTCACATTAAGTTTAGACAAACAATTCATAAAGCTCAAGACTTCACAGATATAGTAGTCTAAACACACTGGAAGGTATAATGCGTCAACCCTTTATTTAGTAGGTAATTATGGGATGATTTTGATTCACACAGCAAGCACTGGCATTTTGATTACTCATCATCATAACTCTTGTACTGCTGGTGATGCTTGTGGTGATGCTTCTTCCTCCCATCATCATCATCTGAGTCATCTCCCTGCAATGGTAGGAAAATATCATAAAATGAATACCATCTTCAATAGGAAGAACTTTATATAGCTTGCAAATTCACAACACTTTGTAGCATTTTATTCTGCTTGCAAACTTTATTAAATGTATGCACATTATTAGAATGTTGGAACATGGGAAGCACTGAAGCTGTGTGCGTATAATCCTCTCGTATAGTGCATGTAACCTGATAGATCCTTCTTATGGTTATTAGAAAAAGAAAATTCAGAAATCCAGATATTGTTTGCCAATCCATGCCAAGGAGTTTCCAGCATAATCTATACTCATGGGTGAACAACCCAACCACAAAACTTACACATGCAGATGCTTATACATGCATAAAAACCTTGCACCATTAAAAATGTAATGATGGTTCATTTAACAAAAACAGTAAAGGTCCAAATGGCCTAAATGAAGATATTCTTTCGAAAACTATTAAATCTTCCAAGGTACACAGGGCTTTAGGGAACAAGAAAACCATTAACAATGCAAAGAACCACCAAGTGAAAATACTCATTGAAAAAGAGAGAAATTTTGTAATAGAATTTCAAAAAATTAACCAAACATAGGAAAGCCCACTCAAGAACTAGATGATTTGGTCAAATAATCAGAATATCAGTGCAGCAATAGCTAAGGTCAACAAAGACCAGTGCACCATCTAAAGGATTAATCACATAAACTGAAGTACAGAACAGAAAATTCAACTCTTCATCTATGTTCTATAATCTAAATTCAAACAGAAGTACAGAACTGACTTTGATAGTCTCCATGTGTGTTTTTGTCAGTGGCAAAACACACGTTTATGGGTTGGATAGTTGGTTGTATACTCAGTAATCGCAAACTTTTAACTTATCATATATGACAATTTGTAATTAAATGGAAAAACTAAAATCTCTCTACACTATCAAATAATTTGACAATTCGTTAAAAGTTTTAATTTTGATCCACTATCAATGTTAACTATCAACCAATCAAAAATCATTGTAAGAAAGACTCCTAAGGCATTTGGTTTTTTATTCGCAAATGTTAGTTGTTGATTGTTAGTTTTTTTTGTTAGCAAGTGGGTTTGAACCCACAACCTTTCCCCCCTTTCCTTCTCCCTTGACCACCCAACCCACCTTATATCTCCAGACTCCGAAGGAAGTAATCAAAAAACTTATCATATATGACAATTTGTGAATAAATAACAAAAGTAAAAATCTCTCTACACTCTCAATGCTAGACCATTTAGTGCATGTTTGGTTTAGTTTCTGCGTTGGATCCAAAATTTTGTACTTAATTTTATAATAAAACATTCAAACATAAACCATGTCACTTCAAAATCAATTTTAACCGAAATCAATTATGATAATGTCCATCCAAACCACATTACTCATTTACTTAAATGAATGTAAAAAGTAGTAGTACTCACATATTTCTTGCGTCCATAGCCTTCCTCATCATCATCATCATCATCCTTCCTCTGATAGGAGGGTTTGCGGTACCCCTCCTCCTCCTCCTCCTGCCGAGGTGGACGCCCTTCATAACCATACTCAACCCCTCCTCCTCCTCCCTGGCTCTCATAGTTGCTCCTCCCATAGCTCGGTTTCTCCTCATACTCACTCCTCCCTCCAAACCCTGATCCATATTCAGATTCTTGCTTCCTTCCACCATACCCGGATCCATATTCACTCTCCTCCTTTCTCCCACCATACCCTGATCCATATTCTGATTCCTCCTTCTTTCCTCCATATCCTGACCCATATTCAGACTCTTCCTTCCTTCCACCATACCCGGATCCATATCCAGATTCTTGCTTTTTCCCACCATACCCAGATCCATATTCAGACTCCTCCTTCCTTCCACCATACCCAGAAACATATTCAGAACCCTCCTTTCTCCCACCATACCCGGACCCATATTCACCTTCTTGTTTTCTACCATACCCGGATCCATATTCAGAATCCTCCTTTCTCCCACCATACCCGGACCCATGTTCACCTTCTTGTTTTCTACCATACCCGGATCCGTATTCGGATTCCTCCTTTCTTCCACCATATCCTGACCCGTATTCACCTTCTTCCTTCCTTCCATACCCGGATCCGTATTCAGATTCCTCCTTTCTTCCACCATATCCTGATCCGTATTCAGCTTCTTCCTTCCTTCCATACCCGGATCCGTATTCAGATTCCTCCTTTCTTCCACCATATCCTGACCCGTATTCACCTTCTTCCTTCCTTCCATACCCGGATCCGTATTCTGATTCCTC
>CM023942.1:3967579-3998881 GCA_013407115.1 Glycine latifolia
TTTTCTCCCACCATACCCGGATCCGTATTCCGACTCCTGCTTCGTACCATACCCGGATCCGGCGGCGGGATTGAAGCCTGCAGGAGCGGGCCTGGGCTTAGGCCGAGAGTAACTGCTATACTCAGTGGCTAGGGCTTCATCGCCATAAGCAGAGGGTTCAGCGTAAGAGGTATATTGGGGGCGATCGTAATCAAAGTTTTCATCGGAAGAGGCTCCGAGTGGGTAGCAGGTTTCTTCTGAAGGAGAGACGGGGCGGCCGTAGGTAAGGTGAATGTCGTAGCCGCCGCCGTATGGGGTTGGGTCGTAGTCGTCGTAGTCGTCCACCGTGTCGTCGTCGTCGCGACGGCCCCTTGAATAATACGACATTGTTGAATGTTTTGGGATCGCAAAATTGGGAAAATGGGACTGAAGAATGTGATGATTGATGATTTGTTCTGGATCGGAGGGGATGATGTTATATACAATGGTGCCTTCGACTAAACGACATCATTTCAAGGGGTCGTTTGCTCTTGATTTTTTTTGCATCCTAGACCCCACACGTTTCTAAATTGTCCATATCCTCACAAATCTACTATGTTTGGTGTCTACCGTGTGCCAAAACCTATCGAGAAGTATTTAATCGAGCAGTATATCCATTAGGAAAAAAAAACGAAAGCCCATCAAGTCACTGTAGTATAAGTGATATTGGATTCAATATCTAAGAAATGTTTTGAGAGTTGTTAATAAATAAAGAAACTATAATTAAGATAAAGAGATTACATTGGTCAATTAAATGAAGATTAATTATTAATAAAGGAAATTAATTTTTTCACATCAATGGTTTAAAAAAATGCTAAATTAATAGATTGAATGAATGTTGTGATCTACTCTACAATTGCTCCTAACTTTTTTTTTTTGCTCCTAACGTATATTTTTAGCTTCATAGAAATGAATTAATTAACTACCAACTTATTTTAGGGTCTAATTGTTTCAGCGCTAGAGCTAACCTAAATTCCATTTCACTTGAAATATAAGACTGTTTTTTTCTTAAAACTATGAACTTAACATTATAAAAATTAGGTTATCACTAACTATTGTTCTTAGAATATTAATTAAAGAACTAATATAAAAAATATTTATTGTAAAAATAATAAGAGAACATAAAAAACATTATAAATTATATGTATTTGAATAAAAATATTTATCTTTTTAATTATTCAATCAAAATCTAATGACACTAATTATTATTTGCCTAAAAATTAAGCTGATAAGATATATTAAAATATATCTGTATGATGTTTGATGTACTAAAGTTTGAAGACAATATATATGTGACATTTATGTCTATCGTGGATGCAGTTGAGTGGAAGAAGTGTGAAAGTGGAACTATCGATGTGAATGAGATGTACTCAAAACTGTCTTTCTTTCTTTCTTTTTTTATCTTTGTCGGCAATCATCTTTATTTTCTCAACTGATTGGTACATGGGTCATGGGTCATGGGTCATGGGAGTTATCTTCCACTGTTGGGCACCCTTTTGGGTTCTATTCGAGTGGATTGACGGTTGTTGCTTCCTGCACCTCTAATTTTCGTCTTGTATTTTTTCTGGGAATATTGTTTTGCTTTTCCGAATTGATTATTACGGAAGTCAAAATCTGTAATTATTTCGGTATACTATTTTTTTTTCATTTTTTTGTTAAAACAAAAGTTGGTTGTGATTGTAGCAGCAAAAAGGGTCTCATCCCCTATTAGGATGGGCTTTATAAGACTCAAATATATCTTAAAATTAAAGTGATTGAAAGATTATATAAGTTGAAGTTGATATTTTTATTATTGTATATTATGAATAATGAGATGTTGACACATGGATAACTAGTATTCATTGATTAACATCAATTAGGGTTATGAAAATGTATTCCTCTGTTAGAAAATCAAACAATGAATGAAATGAAATGTTTTAGCATTATTTTCCTTTTTATCTTTTCTATTACTAGATTAGGTAAATTAGAGAAATCATGGTTTCAACAATGTAACAATGGTGCTTTCATCAATCTACTCCCCTCCCAACTCCATCCTCACCACCATGGAAGACAACCTTCAAGTTAATTTTCAGAAACTAAATGCCTTCCAAAACCAACTCAACCACTATGAAGAACAACAAAAATCTCACCGCACTACTCTCTTACAATCCCTTGATTTTTGTCATGTCACTCTCATTTCCACTGTGCAAGGTATGATGAAAACAGAAATTAAAAAAATTCGAAAATACTTTTCTCTAATAAAACAAAATTGGAGATGCGGGGGATCGAACCCCGTGCCTCTCGCATGCAAAGCGAGCGCTCTACCATTTGAGCTACATCCCCTTTGAGACACCATATTGAACGATTTTCTTTAACTAAATGATTTCGCTAGTTACTAGATCAATGCTTTAAGAGCTCAGAGTGACGTTAGTATCTTAAGTGTGCTTCGCGAATTTTGTATCATAAATGAATCAGAACAATTGAAAGCTAAACATCTATAAGTCATTATTTTGGCATGATCAATTATTCATCATTCAAAGTGCATATTGGGAGGCATCACTCATCAGCAGTGGCGAATCTTCTCCAAAATTTTGGGGGGACATATGATTAAATAAATATATTTAAAATTATATATAACTTTATTTATAAAGAAAATTATATGATTATTATATAAAAGGGAAGAAAAAATTGGGGGCCGTGGCCACCCCCCGCTCCCAAGAAACTCCGCCACTGGTCATCAGGCATGTTTAACGTCCACTATTTTGGTTGATGATTTTCTGACAATGGAGAAGATCAAGTTCAAGTGATTTTCAGAAGTTACATGCATGTTAAGTGATATTTTTTGTTTTGTTTAGAACTTTCCAAATGTGACAAAAGAGTATACAGCACAGGTCTTGGAACTAAAAACAACTCATTTCATGTTCTTTATAGTTAGGCTATATTCATTTTCTCTTGGTGTAAATATTAAGCCATTTTTTATTACAATATTGTATCAACTTAACACTTTTCTAGCTGTTCAAATTTACATTCAAGTAAAAAAAATTATGTTTATGTTAGGACTTATTATATATATATATATATATATATATATATATATATATATATTTCATTCAAAATTATGTTACAACTCATGCAATTTGTTCAACTAACTGAGTTAAATATGCTACATTCAAGTAAATTTTATTTTACGTTTATGTTGTATTATTTAAATTGATAATTACAACATATTGACATAATTATTAGGGATCAAAAAAAAATAGTCTTTTATGAGAGACTTAAAACATATTTAAGCCTTTAAGATATTATCAAGAAATTATTCAATTAATTAAAATATAAGAAAAAAATAAATGTAGAAAAAGTTGAGGATTAATTGAACCAAAATTGCATATTTTGAAAAAATGGAGTGAGTAGTCTATATTTTAAAATAAGAAAATTAAAAAGCTTCTGTGCAAATAATCTGCGCCCAACTGCGTTGGCTTTTGGTTTTTCTAAACCCTTTTCAAGCATCAGCTTTGAGCATGTCTTATTTATAGATGATGGTTTGAATAGAAGATTAAATTATGGACCATATTTAGTAACAAACTAGTCTATAATCCGTCAGTTTACATTGAATGTACTGATTTGTTGTGTTTCGTTCTAATTTAAATTGAAAAATTATTTTTATAATAAGTAAACAATTCGTATTGGATGTATTGATTTGTTGTATATCCTTCTACCTTAGATAAAATGGGAGAACAAAAGTTGTCTGAACATCATCATTTAACTGGAAATTATAGGAATAAAATTTAGATGCAATTTGATAATTACTTTTAGTGTTATTTTTCAATTAGAATTAGGGAATGTTTGGTAGAGGGAAAGTTTTTACATACTTGTGAATCATGATTCTTTAGAATATGTAAAATACATTTGATTAGTCTTAATCTATTTTTTGAAAAATAAAGATTCTCACGTTTAGTTACATTATATCTTTCTTAGGTATATAAGAAATTTTTACAAATATGTTCTTCATATCCTAATAATTGAATCATCTCCTTAATAACTTTGACATTTTTTATTTTTATTTTTTTGCGTAGAATTATATTATGAAAGTTAATGATTAATTGATATCGTCAAAATTAATATGACAATAAAAAAATAAACACAAGTAATTTGTATCACATGATTCTTAACAAGGACAATAACAAATATAAAAACTTTAGATAATTAATGAGAATTACCTGAAAGGGTACAAATGTAAAAATTAAAATATACCATAAACATTACAATGAATATGTCATAATTAATTAATGATAAAAAGTCAACATAATAATCATAAGCATAGTATCCTAAAAAATGCATAGTAAAAGATGTATCTTCATATATGAATCCTAACAACTTTGCAAAGCAAAAATAATGTTCTCATAAACAATTTTATATCCTTTACTTGGCTGGTTCTAATTTGTAATTTTAATAAATGAAAATGTAGTCAATTTGCGTAATTAAAATTTTTTCTAGTTTCACTTGAGAAACTTGGGATTCTTAATCCCTTCTTGAGAATGTTAACTTATTAATTACAAACCAAATATATGAATCATAGTTTTTTAATATATATATATAGAATTCTTGAAAAAGTAAAACTTTTCTGATTAGCAAAGTTTCCTTCTTGAGACATGTCTCGATAAAGTGTATAATGTAGTTTCTATTAAAGTTAAGTGATCAATATACGTCCATAAGATAAAATTCTAATTCTAATTAGAGAATCACCAATTATAAAACTGTATTTAAATATTGTCCTTTTCATAATAATTTAGATAGTTAAAAGAGAAAAAAAGAAGAAAAACAGTAATGAAATATATATATATATATATATATATATATATATATATAAAGTGTGACCTCTAAAGTAGTTAGGATAATAACACTCAAATTTCTTAGGTGTGCAGAGACATGTACGTATCAATTTATTGATAAGAAGAATCAATACGCAGCTTTTGTAATAACTGTAGCCCAAGATGGAACCGGACAGTACCGGACGGTGCAGGAAGCCATAGATGCTGTGCCACTCGGCAACACTCGCCGGAAGGTGATTCGGGTCTCCCCAGGAACCTACCGGCAGCCAATCTACGTGGCGAAGACTAAGAACTTCATCACCCTCGTTGGCCTGCGCCCCGAGGACACTCTTCTCTCCTGGAACAACACTGCCACCTCAATCCACCACCAACAGGTATCACATGTTGCTCGAAAATTATTACATTGTTTCTTTGGATATAAAGTTAGAAGTATTTTTGAGAATTTTTTTATCGAAAAAAATATATATTTTCAATAGAAAAATTCTCAAAAATACTTATACTTGTATCCAAACATGTCCAATTATGTGATCAATAAATCTAGAACCATATAATAATCTTCTCCATGTTGTCTACCTTTGGGGAAGTGGGTTTGTGTCAAAATTCAAACTTGTTTTTTTATTACATCCCCAAAATTTAAACTTGTTTTGTTGTTTGGTGTGAGTTCTGTGGTTTTCTTGTAGGATGCTAAGGTGATAGGGACTGGAACCTTTGGTTGTGGCACCTTCATTGTGGAAGGGGGGGACTTTATTGCTGAGAATATTACCTTTGAGAATTCTTCCCCTCAGGTAATACGTGTCAACCAAGTTTAGGACATATTTATTTGTTTTCATTTTTAAATTACAAAATTGACAGATTATTTCTATATTCACTGATTGCTATACAAATATTTGAAAATAGAAAATAATGGACTTATATAGTAAAAACGTGAGAGGTGAGAATAGTTAATCTTAGTCATATAAGAATGATCAAGAGCTTCTCCTTTATGAGGCGTTTGCCAATTGCCAAACATAGAGATCAATTGGCATTTGTTGTAACTAGTCTATGATGTGACTGTTATTTATTATTCATAGATGCTTTATTATTGTTGTTTTCTGCATCTATAAACTACTCAGTAGTTAGTATCTTCAAAATATGCTTTATGCAGATATGGTTTTTGACAGGCACAAAAACCTTATACATTTATCGCTTTCTACCATTAACAAAAACTAACAAACTACGATTAGTATTTGTTGATAAAAAAAAAAATCTTATAGGCTGTTTCTTCCGTTTCCTTCTTTCTTCCATCAGGGTGCAGGGCAAGCAGTAGCAGTTAGAGTAACAGCAGATCGTTGTGCTTTCTACAATTGCAGGTTCCTTGGATGGCAGGTACTTGTCTCTCTTGATTTATTAATTGAGAGTTTAATTTTTAATATACATTGGAGGTGTACAAAAATTTACATTATCAATTAATTAAAATTTATTTTAGTTTTGACTTTTAAAATAATTATTACAAAAATCAACAATTTTACCGTATATAAAAACCTATGCTTTAATGATTTTGAACTGTCAATGCATTCTAATTATGAAGCTCTTTTAAACTTAACATACAAATAATTAATGAGGCTTCTTAAAATATTTTATATGGTGATATACGCAGGTTGAATTGCTGAAAAGAATTCGATAACTCTCAAAGATTTCATCTTTGGTTATGAAACTCTTTTAAAATACTTTGGTTAAGTGATTTCTTTGTTGGATGATGTCTTTGTGTAAGTCATAGTGTGCATTGTATCCTTTATAGCCTGTTGTGTAAAAATAATGATATCTTCAATTAACAAGGGACAACGAATTGTAGACTAGGAAGATGTTTAGGAATCCGTTGCAAAATTATGTTTGAAGTAAAAGTAATTTTGCCAACAGATTAGACGATTGTTTGGGTTTCAGTTGAAGTTGTGGTGACACGTGTTTCCATGAACATCTAGCGGACAAACGCAAAAGATAGCCTTTGGATCCATTGGCAAACATAGTTTCGAGAGATGCAAATGTTTAATCCAACATGCACTAGGTACATGTTTGGAAATCAGGTGCAAAAGTATGTTTGAGGCAAAAATACTTTTGCAAAAGGATCAGGATCCTTGCTTTTGCTTTCATTTTGCTTTTATCTGTTGGATTACATTGGAACATGCGCTGTAACAATTTCAACTGCAAACCAAACATGTACTAGGACCCTTACTTTTGCGTTTATTTAGTTTTTATTCGTTGGATTTGCATTTGAACTTGTGTCGCAGCATTTTCAACTGCACACCAAACATGCACTAGATGGTTTTGTACACCATTGCCTATTCTGTTTCATTTGAGGATAATCAAAGGAAGGTAAGGTACCAAGTTGATAAACTTCTTGTGATTATGTTGCAGGACACGTTGTATTTACATTATGGAAAACAATATTTGAAAGATTGTTATATTGAAGGAAGTGTGGACTTCATTTTTGGTAATAGCACTGCACTCTTGGAACATTGTCACATCCACTGCAAGACTGCAGGGTCAATAACTGCACAGAGTAGAAACTCTCCACAGGAAAAAACTGGTTATGTATTCCTCAGGTGTGTGATCATGTCAAGTATTTACACCATCATCTTCCCACATATTTTAGTCATTATAACATGTTCAACAAGGAACGAGACATTTTCAAAGCATCATGTTTTCCTTACAACAATGTGAATTGAGGGGAAAATTATAGTGACTCTTACTTTCTTTGAATCTCATACTACTTTCTTTGTATCACATGGCTTATTTATTTATTTTTATCAAAGCTACTGCTTCCTTGTCAATTTTTTGCTCTTCTGCCTTTCACAATGTTTGTTGTGCTGATTATTTTGTTACAACTTTCGAGTCCTTTGAGTTTGAGACTTGGAATTGAATTATCCATAAGTACTTTTTGTTACTGATTAAAAAATAAACATACTTTTCTTATGTTCTGAACCTTTTTTTCTCTCCTTACGTTATAATAAGTATTTTCTGGTGTCATTGCAGATGTGTTGTCACAGGTAATGGGGGAACTTCATATGCATATCTGGGAAGACCATGGAAACCTTTTGCAAGAGTGGTGTTTGCATTCACTTACATGGATCAATGTATAAAGCCTGCTGGCTGGAATAATTGGGGGAAAATTGAGAATGAAAAAACTGTTAGCTTCTATGAATACAGGTAGTTTTTGTTATCACTTCTTTGGAAGTATTCTTCATATCAAATAGTTCTAGGTATTTTTGCATATATATGATACAAATCTTTTTGCAATTAGTAGAAATTTAAGTTGAATTTGGACAGTGAACTACAGTATATATGTAAAAAAAATTATATTTTTTAACCAAAATATACAAAAGTATGTTTGATTTGAAACAATAATGCAACACACACCACACACACTTATGAGGGTTTTAGGAGTAGATTGGCAAATTATTTTTGGTGTATTTTAAGAAAATTGAAATTATAACTTATTAAAATAATTCTTTTAAAAAAGTGCACACACACAAACAAGTTAGTTAAAATTATGCACATATAAAATAAGTCTAATTATGTAACTAAATTATATAAGATAAGAGAATTTAACACATTTTTTCATTTATTTTACGGAAAAAGTACAATATATTGATAATGTAAAATTTTTTATACCGACATTCAATCACAATCAATCATGTATGATAAATTTATTGACTTTTATAATATTAACACCAAATTATGATTAGACGACAGTCTAAAAATGTTTTACATTATCAGTACATAATTATTAAACTCTTTATTTTAATTCAAAATTTAGAGGGTTAAACAAATATTTGAGGGATACATTTTTTCTTTCTGAATGCATATAAGGGATACGTTGAAAATTGAAAAAGTGGGTAAAGTGTAAATTATCCTGCATTTGATTGAAATAATTTTCACATGCCTTCAATTCAAATTGCTGTTTTGTTGAGTTCAATAATAAGTTTGGAGTAATAATTATATATATATATATATATATAACAGGTGTTTTGGACCGGGTTTCTCTCCATCCCAACGAGTAAAATGGGCTACAGAATTACAAGCTGAAGTAGCTGAGCATTTTCTCATGCATAGCTTCATTGACCCAGAATCAGAGAGACCTTGGCTTGCTCAAAGAATGGCTTTGAAGATTCCATATTCTGCTTAGAAATTGTTGAGGATACATGATTAGAAGATCCCAAACAGTTAGGTATTAGGCAATTGCTCCATGCACCTAATTCAGAACATAAAATTACATTTCAAATTAATCTTTTTAAAATGTAAGTGTACATTCCAGAAAGGTTGATCGGGACCAAAATAACCTTTTAGGAAGCTTAAAATAATGCGGAAGCAATTATAGAAATACAAGAAGCAATTGCCTAGTTATTGATGACATTGGTCGAGTGCTTGATGTCATGTGTGTCCAAATAAGATTAGAAGAAACAAGTTGTTTTCCCAATAAGTTCTAAGACACTAGTCAAGAAATATTTAAAAGTACAAGTCTTGATGAGTGAAAAAGAACAAGCCGTGAATAATTGTTACGTTTCTAATATAATAAAATTTTCTTTTTCATTAAATATTTGATTATTTTCTACTTACTTCTGTTTAAGTAATCTGTACTATTCGGACACTCGATATCATTATCTTAAGAATATATGCAAATTTGTGTATTTCTGTCAAGGACTTGTCATGTATCAGAAATATATATATTACGATGGAGAAATTTTTTCCTTCGGCGAAGGATTTTCTTTTATGAGTTTATTTTAATATTTTCAACTTGTTGCTAACCAATTAAAAGTTATAGTTGAAAGGACAGTTAAGTGAATTATTATAAAATTTAAATAATATATATATATATATATATATATGTCAATTTATAATTATATTCATGATAATATAATACTTTTTTACAAAATCTATAGTATAATATTTGTTATTGTTGATTTTCCAGTGTTTTAACATTTCACACCTTGCTACTTCACTTAAACTAACACAAGAATTTTCAGTATTCACATGTTAATTTGTGAGGATATATTCATATCTATTAGGTGAAATCATTAAACGGTAAGTTAATATCTATCTATAAAAAATCCCTGTACCTCTCGCATGCAAAACGAGCGTTCTACCATTTGAGCTACATCCCCCTTGAAGTTATTGTTGCATTCTTTTATTTAAGTCAATATTTTAATTAGTTACTAGAATCAATGCTTTAAGCTTAGAGAGACTTTAATATCTTAAGTGTGCTTCGTGAATGTTGTAGCAGAATCAGACCAATTGAAACCCAAACATCTACAAGTCATTATTATTTTCGCATGATCAATTCATCATGGAAAGTCTTGAAACTAAAACACAACTCATTTCATGTTCTTTATAGTTATGCTTTGCAATGTTCTTTATAGTTAGGCTAGATTCACTTTCTCTAACAGTATTATGACTAGAGGATGCACCTATATTGCCCCTTTTCTGTCTTTTTGTCTATCACTTCAATTTTAGTATAAAAAAAATTCCTTTACAAGTTACGACTTTAAAAATATTATATTTGACTAGAGGATGTACTTATATTAACTTTTTAAGATGATTTTTAAAAAAAATTCTTAACAAAAAGTTTACTCTTTTAAGATAATTTTTTTTATAAACTGTCTTGAAATTCTCCTTTTTTAATATTAAAAAAAAACACATTATAAAATATTTTTAAGATAATCGATATAGAAATCGAGATTCTTTTAAAAATTTTCAAAAAGATGAGTTCAAATCATTGTGAAAAGCGTAAAATAACCATTTTAGAAATTTTTTTTTTTTATAATAGTGAAATATTGGAATATGCATGTATACCTTTCATCTCATTGTCTTCTTTGAGTATGTAAATGACATGGTGACCCCAAAAAGGGACGGATGCACTGCCCATTATGAAGGTAATTGTTCCCACTAAATAATTTTTTTTATTTGAATATTTTAAATAATTATTGTTTTTATCCCATAAAAAAATAGGTATTGTTCTCGTAAAACATTTTTTTCAAATAAAAGAGAAAATAGACACTAATTTTACTCACTTTATTCTTTTAAATTTGTAAAAACTTAGATATTTTGATTTTTTTTAACATGATATTGTGTATTTTATAATAAAAAAAATTAATATTTTTTGTCATTTGAAATTATTATGAACTATTTCTTCTCCTTTAAAGAATTTTTTCGGATTCATCACTAACATGGGGATAATGTATCGTAACTCTTAAGTAACTTTCTTTTTTCATGTGCTCATTTTCTCCCTTAATGATGACCTAGTTATATCTAACATATGTTTTTAATTTTCTTTGAAAATCTAATATAAGTAGTGCCCTGTATAGTGGAACGAAGTACCTATATTGTTAAACAAAAATGTTATGCGAATAATATTTGGAATTTTTTATTCGACCGGGAATAATATTTGGATATTGATAAAGTGTAAATGAATTAAGCTATTTACAAATTAGTTGAACTTGCATGCATGGCTCGTTCATTCTTAATTCATTTTAATTAGCTCAACAAACGATATCGATCTTAAAGTTGGACTCAATTATTTAACGAGTTATGCTTTAGTTTTATAGGGCTTCACGTTAATAACTTGTTCATATCTATATACTACAAAACAGTTGTAGTTTTAATTATTATACTTAATTAAATTTATATTTAAGTTTATTAATAATTTAATATCTTTATCCTTTTTTAGATTGACAACTTAAATGTGCAACAATTATTTTCAAAACATAATATTTTTTTTAATTATTAAAAATTGATGTCTTATATAATTCATCTTTATGAACATAAAGTTATATTTTATTTATATTGTTACCTCATCTTGGACCCATGTATTAATAAACGGGTTACTAAGAGTACCAAAATCCCTTTACAAAGAATAAAAAGAAAAGGCACGTCATATACTGTCATCCTAAAAATGTTTATTTTTATTTTTGCATAACAGCCAAGGCATATATATTTATAACCAGCCTATTATGAAAATATAAAAGGAAAAAAATTGCTATCATGAAATTAAAAAAAATTAAAATAATTCTTCTTTATTTAAAGTGTTGGAGATGCGGGGGATCGAACCCCGTGCCTCTCGCATGCAAAGCGAGCGCTCTACCATTTGAGCTACATCCCCTTTGAAACCATTCTTGCATGATTTTAGTTAAGTAAGTAGTTTACTAGATTACTCGAATCAATGCTTTAAACTTAAAAAGACTTTAGTATCTTAAGTGTGCTTCGATGTTGTAGCAGAATCAGACCAATTGAAGCCTAAACATCTATAAGTCATTATTATTTTCCCATGATCAATTCATCATTCAAAGTTGCAGATTCGGAGGAACCTTTCACGTCTCGTCTCTTGGTTAATGATTTTCTGACACTGCAGAAGAAAAGTTCAAGTGATTTTCTTTAGAACCTTTCCAAATGTTAGAAAAATGCATACATACAACACAGGTCTTGAAAATAAAAGCTACTCATTTCATGTTCTTTATAGTTAGGCTAGATTTCATTCCTAACAATACTTCTGATTAGAGGATGCACCACTTCTCTTCATACAGGAAAAAAATATAAATATATTTATGCAACACATTTATGGAAATGGATTTTCTGACACAAAACAAACTTGACTATGTCAAGATTAAATCCCAAATTTTAAAATGGAAATATATTATATTGATGAAATTTATTTTAGGACTGCTCTTACCATGATAAACTTGAGCAAATCCATTACCCAATTGAGATTTATACAGAAGGAAAAAAAGAAAGATAACGAAGAATGTGATAGAGAAAAAGGATATTATTGTAGAAAGGATTGTACACAAATAATATATCTAATTTGTAAGCCTAGTTATTCTTCATAGTCCTGATTAATGAAACTTCAATCTGCTGGTCCAAAAAGGGTCTGTCAGGTTAAAGGGTAATTCACCAATAGTCAGAGCAAGAACAAGAACCTTGCTTGAAACTATGAAAACGATAACGATCTCGGACAACAATTTCACGTTTGTATATATCAGAAGCAATCTTAATAGCAGAATGACAATCCTGGCATATCCTCAAATTCTTGAAAATGCATAGGGGAGAACCGGTTGGTGTGCTCATTAGGCCAAAACAAAGTGCTAGCTTCTCACTATGAGTGAACAACACTTGTTCTACCTCCTCAAATGCTTCCATGCAATCATCGCCATTGGAACAACCAAACAGAACCTGACAATTCGTGTTGGGAACATAGCCAGCCAACCTCAGCTTGCAAATCATGTCATCAAGCTTCATGTAAATATCTGCAGTTCTTGGGTGTGACTTATCCCCAGCGATGAACCGATGAAGTTGGCCGTCTACATATATTGAGCTCATTCCTGGCACCTTTCTGATACCCCTATTCTTAAGAACCTTTCTAAGGGAATTTGCCTTGTCTACTTTTCCACACAATGCATACATGTTTGAAAGCAGGATATGATATTCTGTGTTGAGGGGATCCATCTGAACCAACTCTCTCATAATCTTCTCCCCCAGCCCCAACTTACCATGTGCATAACAAGCACCCAAAAGGGACCCCAGAACAACTTCATTTGGAGGAATTGGCAACTTCTTCACCAAATCCTCAGCTTCTTCCAAACGTCCAGCTCGACCAAGAAGATCCACCATGCAAGCATAGTGCTCAATTTCTGGCCTGATCCCATAAGCACGCTCAAGATCATGAAAATACTGCCAACCCTGTTCGACTAGACCTGAATGGCTGCAAGAACTTAACAAAGCCATGAAAGTCACAGCATCAGGCCTCACCTCTTCCACCATGCAAGCAAACATCTCCACCACAACCTTCCCCATACCATGCATGGCCAACCCACAAAGCATGGCATTCCATGCCACCACATTCCTCCTTGGCATATGCCTAAACACCATCAAAGCAGCACTTATCCTCCCACATTTGGCATACATGTCAACCAAACTTGTCCCCACCATAACACCCAAATCCCACCCCACAGCCTTCACAGCATAACAATGAACCCACCTTCCCACACTCACATCCCCAGATTGAGAACAAGCAGACAAAACAGAACACAAAGTAACCGAATTCAACCCAAACCCAAACCCACAACCCAAAACCATCTCATTTTCATTTTGGTTCCGCAGAGGTATGTCTCTTCGGAAGCAATCATGTTCAACACACTCTCGAACCATGAATGTGGATATCTCTCCCTGTGAGGATTCAAGCCTTGATTCACTATATTGTGGGAGACTAGCCCCTTCCACTAGACCCAACTCCCGTGGGTTACCAAAAACTTCTGGGTGACTAGTCCTTTCTACTAGACTCAATCCCCGTTGGTTACCAAAAACCATCTCTTTAAGAAGCAAAAAAGCCTCCTTTGTAAACCCACTTCCAACATACCCCTTTATTATTACAGTCCAAGCAACCTCATTTCTCTCAGGCATTTCATCAAACATCACTCTCCCACTCTCCACACCCTCCCATTTCACCATACCTTCCAACACCACAGTCCAAGACACAACACTAGGCTCCTCAATCTCCTCAAACACCCTTCTAGCCTCACCCACAAGCCCACACTTCACGTAACCATCCATAACCCCATTCAAAACCTTGGTGTGCCTCAAAAACCCAAACTTCACCACACCCATGTGCATTTGAGGCACGAGGTTGCTGTCCCCGAGCTTGGAACACGCGCCGAGGGCGCAAATTAAGGCCACTCCATCGAGGGGGAGGGCGCGCTGGCGCATTTGGAGGTAGAAACGGAGTGCATCGAGGGGGTGGGAGCAGCGGACGAGGGCGGTGTAGTCGACGGAGTCCTTGTGCGAGTGGGGAATTTGGTCGAACAGTTTGTGGGCGTGGGAAGGGAGGGAGCACGAGGCGTAGAGGTGGAGTAGGGCGTTAAGGAGGAAGTTGGAGGGAGAGAAGAGGAGGCCGGAGACGGTGACGGCTGCGTGGAGTTGCTCGCCGGGGCGGACGGCGGAGGCGCGGGCGCATTGTCGGATAAGAGAACGGAATATGAGAGCACACTGCTGTTGTGTGGCGTGTGACCATCTCATACCATAATATGATATTTGAGTTAGGATAAATAGTTGGGCTTTATAGTTTTGGGATGGGATGTAATTTACGAGCAGCTTAAGTATTCTGTCAAAGGAAACTTGTATGCAGATGATTATGATTGAGTAGTTAAGATTATTATCAACGATAAAAATTTTCTTTTAAATATTAATTTAAATATTTGTTTAAGTTGAAATAATCTTTCATCACTTAATCCACATGTTTGATGGTTCATCTCCTTCCTTTAAAGAGTACAAACTTTAGTGAAAAGTATCTTAAAGTTATATCAGAATTTTAACATTCCTCCTCTATTGGATTTTCATGTAAAGCTCTAGTGTGTGTTTGGTTTATTATTGAAAGATCCCAAATAATCGTTGAATCAAAAGTTACAAATTCTTATTTCTCACAAAATGTGCAAGAAAATGTGTGTTCGTTCAATTTAACTTTGAACTAAACAAAGTCTTAATTTTTAGTCATTCCATTCCCTTCCTATTTCTATCAAAGTCTTCACCACCTTCATCAAAAGGGATAAAACTGCTCTTGATATTTTTAGTAGGAGAGAGAAAGACAATAAGTGTTTGAGACTCACAGTGACACAGAAAACAATCAGAATCCAAAAATCATGATAAGCTCTATTGTTTGTACTAGTTTCTTCCAATCTAATGTTGCATTTGTTGTTACTTGTTAGTACTAAGTTATGAATGAAAACAAAATAGATTAAAAAATTCAAAAGACACATTCTAGTACTATCAAATTAAGGGAGAATACCCTTTATGTAAATAATATGACATACAATATTAATTTATCATCTTACAAGTACATACAATATTAATTTGTCATCTTACAAGTAATTCGTCGTAATTTGTATAACTGTTATATATTTTTTTTATCCGTAAAAATTAAATACGATATCAAAAAATTTACAAGACTCACACATTGTAATTTGCACAAATATGTTACATGTTTTTAATTAACATTTCTCTTCATGCTTTTCATTACACTTTCACACTAATAATCATTGACAGCAATATTAACGTAATATGAAATGATCACTTTCAGTTTCAACTACTAACTCGTATGGATAAAACAAGTACTTACTATTTGGACTTGTAAAAAGAGTTTGACTCTTGCAATAAATTTCGTAAGCAATGATATAATAATGTTTAATAAATATTAATTAAATTGTATCTAAACGTATCCTTAACGTATCAATATTTAATTACATTTTTAAGACCCTCTACTGTAGTTCGCAATTTCACTTTCATACTTCAGGCGCATGTTATAATACACATATATATATAACTCAGAAGTTGGATTAGAACCAAATCTCGTTTATATTTTGGACAGCATAACCACAAAGAATTCTGGTTTCATGATTAACATTCATGCAATAACTGGCCATAAAGAAATCAAAACCAATATTCCATACATGCCAAACCCATCATCAGATACATACATTGAAAGAAGCCAACAGTATGAAATCATCTGGCAGCACTGCACAGCAACATCTTTGTCCACACACTCACAAATCATAATCAGAGAAGGGGGGAACAATGGGAAACAATAGTAATCCTTGTATCTTAGCGACCTTTATGGCCATTACAAGGAAATGACAGTCATTGGCTATTTAGAAAGCTTGAAGTACAGGATCACGATGATAGCTATAACCAGGACCAAAAGAATGCCACCAATAACCCATTTGTTCTTGTTCATCCTTCTTGACATGTTGGTCAAAATTTTCTTGCTCTTGCCTATGTTATCATCCACTCCATGGAGCTGCATGAGGGAATACAACCATCAGAAGATCAAAGGATACGTACTTTTATGGTCTCATCACTATTGATACTGCTCATTCTATTCGGAAAAGAACATTTTATATTTCACGTGAAATTACTTATAATAGAAAATTGAACAAGAAAGAAAAAAAGATTACCGTGTTATGTGCATGCAATAGAGATTGTCGTTGTGAATGCAAATCTTGAAGAATTGAGACACCAAGCTCTTCTGTTTCCAACATTGTTCTCCTACTATCCTTAACTCTATCACTGGTCTTATTCAACCTCTCAGTTGACACCATTAATCTTGTTCTCTGATCAGCAGATGCCTAATGAATTCACATTAGAAATTGGTGTCAGCTTTGGTGTTGCCATTCCAAGAAATTGGGAGATCAGAAATGAAGATTGAATCTAAGCTTAGATTCATTCTTCATATATGGATATCAGACAATAGAAATGCCATTTGGCACAATTGGTCTGAATGTAGCCAAGCAAATTTATTATTTAACATATATATAAATCTAGGAGGTTGTCTCACCAACCAGTTCGCCAAAAATTTATTTGATATCAAAGCATCTACTAGTAGAAAAAGTTAAACATAGTAAAAATCTATTTATCCATTAATAATCAAATTAAACCTTTAGTGCTTATCCTAATTTATGATAACTTAGATCTGTATCTCATCAATGATTTTACTTACTCTAAATTAGTTAAATATAATTTAAAAAAAAATATAAACCATTATAATTTTTAAAATTAGTATGAAGTTACCATTGCATTGCATAGGAAACAAACTAGTATTGTTAAATGTTTTAAAACACTTGGCTATATTATATGTGAAAATGGACAGGCTATCCCAAGCCAATACAGGACTAATGAGAGAATCAAGTGTACCTTACAGAAAAGGTACTTATATCACAAAACATGGAAACAACAAATTGGCCAAATTACTTATTGATCAATAAGAATCCAATACTATTTGAGTCCATATACTTTGATCTTAATTTTATCCCTGTCCCTCCCATTCAAATAGCTTCAAAGAAGACTCTTAATTGATCATTAATGTAACAGTTCCGATGTGAACTACAAATCAACTTATGTTTGCAATGGCTAAAGAAATAGTAATGAGGGAGGGATGTGGCTTGCTTGACCAGGAAAAACAATATAGGCAACAATAAGCCATCACCTAACCTATTAATTTTAATAGAAAAGTAAATGAAAGCAAAGAAAAAGGATGATCAAATTGTTTCCTTGTTATAGTTTCACAGCAAAATTAATCATATCTGAATACCAAATTACCAATACCAAAAGAGGACATTAAAATAAATGAATCATACCGTCATAGCATCTGCCATGCCTGATTCCAACAATTCATCCCGTGCAGAAGGGTTTAAGTTACCAGATACAATTTTCTTAACTTCACTTTTAAGATTGTTGAGATCCGATTTATACTCTCGCAACTTAGCAAGAAGCACACCCTTGATGTTTGGCTGTAAACTTCTTGCCTCAAGGTCCATTTTTCTAATCTACAATTTCATAAGATAAACCATATCAGAACCCCAGAATACAGAAAAAATAAAGCCACCTTCCTAATGGGGGAGAAAAAGAAGTACCAAAGCTTCTGCTTCATCAATTCCAGCCTTTACTTCAGCAACTTTCTGCTTCTTTTGCTCTGCAGACAAACAGAAAATGATAAAAAATAATGGAATACACATTACTTCAAATATAAATCATAAGATTCAATGTTTACTCCATCTCAATAATGCCACTATCCAAATTCGAGCAATGTAACTGAACACAAACTTTTAGACTATATTCAGCGACAGAAAAAATACCTATATACAAAATAACGAAAAGAAGTTTACAAATTAACCGAAACTATACATTATACAATCAAATGCAGATTAAATCATCTACAGAAGAAAACTTGTTAATAAAACAAAAAAAGTAAGATCAAGTTTGAATCTTCTAGTACCTCCATTAAGAGCACCAGCGGCAGTGCACTTTTTCGCTAGATTCGCCGAGAGCTCGCAGTATTGGCGTTCGTATCCCTCGAACACGTTGCTCATCTTCCACGACCTTGTTCACTCTGTTCAGTTCACGATCATCAAAACGAAACAAAGTAAAATTAAATTAAAATAATCTATTGGCCAATTAAGCAAAACGAAATCGGAACGTAGGGATCGAGAATCCGTCGCCGAAACCCTAATTCAAACGTGGAAGCGCAAAAATTAGGAGGATGATCGGAGACGCGAGAATTGAAATGTGGTGAGATATTAAGAGAGAGGGAGCGTGAGATCGGAAGTGGCGAAGGTACCTGCGGTGGCCGGAGATGGCGTGGGAGGTTCGAGAAACCGCGGGAAAATTGGGCGGAGAAGGGTGGCGAAGGTTCCGGAAGAGGAGAGGGATCGTTTAGCTTGGGGGAGGGATCAAAACGACAAGGCAGGAAAAAGGGAAATTAGTGGACAGCGAAATGGCGAATGATGAGAGCGTATATTCGCTTCGGTAATTGGTGGAATGAAAGGGTTACTCTGTCAGAGAGTTCAAATTACACTTGTTTAACTAACTTTTGTGTTTATATTTTAGTGACTGGAATTGTGGAGGATGATTAGGATGACCTCTTGACTTTTTCTTATTATTTTTATTTGTTTATTTATTTTTATTGAATATTACTGTTTTTTTTTTTTAATATCGTATTTAGAATGGTTGATTCTATAATGATTACATGAGGTATTTCACAAATTTCAAGATGAATACGTTCACTTTTATAATAATTTATTAAAATAAATTATCAAATTAATCCTTGAATTTATCACCCACTATCTATTTAATCCTTGAATTTAATAAAATTAGACTTAATTATTATTTTATTCCTTTAATTTGGAGATTTTATTTTTTATAATCCCTGATAATTAATTTATTTATTTTAGTGCTTAAATTTTGATATTTTTTTAGTCTTTTTCATGAATGGACGATAAAAGAAGAATAATAGATTAATATTTTGTGCTGATTTTTAGTTATCAAATTTTGATTTTTAATTGTTAATCATCAAAATTTGAATTTTAAAATTGTCACAAATTATAAATCTATTTTTTCTCACTGATAAGAGGTCCTAAGAGGACAATTTTTATGCTATTATCACATAACCAAATGAAAGAGAAATTAAAATTTAGGTTAAATTTGTTGGATATTTGTTGAACTATTTATGCATAAAAAGATTTATAAAATTTTGATGATAACAAATAATGAATGTCACATTATTAGATTTATTGCACTGATGATAATTATTTGATATTTTGAAGTTACTGATATTTTGAATTTATGAAGATCAACATAATTGATAAGATTATTTGAAGAATCCTGAAGATTGATATCATTCAAGATTATATGGAATTAAGAAGATTTCTTTCTATTTATTTTTTAGATTTTATGTAAGGAGATTAGAAGATTGATCTTGCCAATATATTTATCTTTAAGATTGCATTCAAAAATAGGATAGAATATTTTTTAAGATTGCATTCAAAAATAGGATAGAATATTTTTAAGATTACATTGCATAATATAATAGAATATCTTTAAGATTGCATTACATGATAAGATAAAATATTTTTTAAGAAACATATGTTTGTGTTTTATGTATGCATTCAATTCCAAATCATATCACAGTTTAGAGAGTTTATGTTTGCATCATTGAGAGAATTGTTGTGATATCATATAGAAGTATTTAGCAAGTCTGATTCTTCAACTTTCTACCAGGATTTAAAAGTACCTATTTGCTTAAGGAATAAAAGCGTAAAGGTAACTATTTTATTGTATTCTTCTTCTTGAATTTGGAAAAGATCGCAGTTGGGAAACTAGGATATTAGTTGAAAACATTGTTTGTTTCTTGAAAACAAGCATACACAGGGACAAACACACATTAATCTTAAATGCATCATATCTCATTAGTTAAAAACGAAAAATCAGCACATAGCAGGGACAAATAGTTATCCTCATAGTTGGACTCCCTGACCCCCAACTATGGTATCAAAACTATAACTAAATAATAAACTCTCATTACCTAACTAGGAGTTCTCCCTGTTACAGCCTAGCGATGTTGTTTTTGAGATCCCTCGACTACGCGTGTTTTGTCCAAATGCACAGCTTTATATACCAAATCGAAGACTATTTAGTATAGATTTCAAAAACAAGGTCAAAGTTAACAGTTGGGGTCAAATACCCACTCAAATCAAAAAAGGGCTAAATGGTGTTTTGGGAGTTCACATCAAAAGAGGTCATTTTAAAATTCCAATCACACCAATGTGACCGGACTTCAACTAGGATCACAGAAATGACATCAATTTCATAAAAAGGAGACTTTTATAACATCTCATTTTCAAAGGGTTTTCAAAAGAAGTGTAAAACTCTCAACAATGGTATCCAAAACACAAGAGACACTAAGAGAAACTTAAACTAGCTAGGAGAAGACAAAGGAAACCAAGATTACCTAAAAAAAACCTAGAAAGAAGGATTTGGGAGCTCTGTTTTCTACTGAAGCTTTGAGAGGAGTTTCAAAAATTCTGCTCTGATTAAGAGGTTCTTCTCCGTGTCGTGGTCCTATGGCAAGCAACGACGGCCCGTGGTGGTTAATGGTGGTCGTGGGTGGTGGAGAGAGAAGTTTTAGGGTTTTTGGGTGAGTTTAGAGAGAGAAAGGGGTGAAAAGCACGTTTTGCACGTTGTTGGACGTAATTATAACTCGAGTGTCCCGCTCAGCGTGCCCTGGCTCGCTTAGCGCAATTTCCTCTCTATCAGAAAATATCTTGGAATAGCGCTGGTCGTGCTTAGCGCGACATCAAAAGTCCTTATTTTGAAGATACCAACAGTCAAAATATGAAGAGATGAGTTGGAAAGCTACTGTCAAAATTTTAAAGTGATCAAACAGTGAACGAATTCGGGATGGTAGTTTTACCGAAGCAGGTTATGGGTCAAACTATCACTCTCACATTACAAAAATAAATCAAACAAAGTTCACATAACTTAACATTCACACCAAACAATTTTACAGGGTTATTCTACATAACCAATCAACTAATCCAAGCTTATCAAATAATCAAATAACACAACAAATACATAAAACATCTATTTTTAGTTATCGAAATTTCAGGGTGCTACAACGTCAATCTCATGGGAACATTGGTTGTCATCCATGTTGCATGGGATTTTTGGATTTTGGGTTGGGGTTCATAGTTTTTGTGTGTTATGATTTAAGGAACATGAAGAAATGAATTAGGATTTTTGGGTTCTGGGTTGGGGTTCTTAGTTCTATAATAATTCAAAACTTCTTTTTCCTATAAAAAAAATTACAATAATAATAGTGGTGGGTTTTAACTGCTACTTTATTTAATGGGGCTTTTTAAATTATCATAAATGATAAGAGAGTGACACGTGTATCTAGCGTTAATACCATTAATTTCAATTTGGACAAAAGGACCTAATTGAACCATTTAAAGACATTAGAGGACCCAATTGAAAACTTTAATAATTAGAGGATCAAATCGGACATTGAAAGTAAATTAGAGAACCAACACACTAATTTAGACTTTCTTTTTTTTGCTTATGGAGGAAACTATTGCAAAACTTGTCCATGATGCCAAAACAAGCATTCATTATAGAATAATTTAGAAACATAGTGTAACGCCCTGAAATTTTTCACCCATATCTTGATAGTTTTGTGGTAGTATTCATAAATGATATTTTGGTATACTCTAAGGCTAGAGAAGAGCATAAGAAGCACTTGAGAATTGTGCTGCAAACCCTTAAGGATAGACAACTTTATGCTAAGTTGTCTAAGTGTGAGTTTTGGTTAGAGGAAGTTAGTTTCTTAGGACATGTGATATCCCAAGGTGGTATAACTGTAGATCCTTCTAAGGTAGAAGTTGTTCTTAAGTGGGAGAGTCCTAAGTCGGTGTTTGAGATTAGAAGTTTTTTGGGTTTAGCAGGATACTGCCGGGGATTCATAGAAGGTTTCTCCAAGTTAGCCTTACCTTTGACCAGGTTGACTCGGGTCAAGTTTTTGTGTGGGATGCCCAGTGTGAGCATAGTTTCCAAACCCTTAAGGAAAAGTTGATGACAACACCTGTGTTAGTTTTACCTAACCCAAGAAAACCCTTTGAGGTGTATTGTGATGCATCAAAGATGGGTTTGGGAGGAGTTTTGATGCAGAAGGGCCAGGTAGTGGCCTATGCTTCTAGACTACTTAAGACGCATGAGAAGAATTATCCTACCCATGATCTGGAGCTAGTCGCTGTAGATTTTGCTCTTAAGGTATGGAGGCACTACTTGTTTGGCTCTAAGTTTGAAGTGTTTAGTGATTATAAAAGCCTTAAGTATCTGTTTAGTCAGAAAGAGCTGAACATGCGTCAGAGGAGATGGTTAGAGTTTCTTAAAGACTATGATTTTGAGCTTAGCTATCATCGCAGCAAAGCCAATGTAGTGGCTGATGCTTTGAGTAGGAAGTCCCTACATGTATCTGCTTTGATGGTTAAGGAGTTAGATCTCTTAGAACAATTTAGGGACCTTAGCCTTGCGTGTGAGGTTACCCTTAACAGTGTGAGACTAGGAGCTTTGAGAATTTCTAGTGAGTTGCTAGGAGAGATTAGAGAGGGTCAGAAGTCTGATCCTTTTCTAAGGACTTAGTTAGAAGCCATAACGTTAGGGAAAAATAGTAGCTTCAATGTGGGATCAGATGTAGTCTTGAGACTTCGAGATAGAATCTGTGTCCCCAATGTACCTGAGTTTAGGAAGATGATCTTGGAAGAAGGGCATAGGAGCAACTTAAGTATCCACCCTAGTGCTACCAAGATGTATCAGGATCTCAAGACAATGTTTTGGTGGCCAAACATGAAAAGGGAGGTTAGTGAGTTTGTGTATACATGTTTAGTCTGTCAAAATGCTAAGTAGAATATCAGAGACCCTCAGCTAAGTTGCAACCCTTAGATACCCAAGTGGATGTGGCACAATATCTCCATGAATTTTATTGTAGGACTACCTAGAACCCCGAGAGGTTTAGATTCTATCTAGGTTATTGTTGACAGATTGATTAAATCTGCTCACTTTATCCCCATCAATATCAGGTTTTCCTTAGAAACGTTGACCTCCCTGTATATTAGTGAGATTGTCAGATTACACGGTGTGCCGTCTAGCATAGTATCTGATAGAGATCCTAGATTCACCTCTAGATTTTGGGAAAGTCTGAACAAAGCCTTGGGAACCAAGCTTAGGCTAAGTTTAGCCTATCACCCTCAAACCAATGGTCAGACTGAACAGATCATTCAGTCTCTAGAGGACCTTTTAAGGGCATATGTATTAAAACAAATGGGTAGTTGGGAGAATTTTCTGTCGTTGATAGAGTTCACCTATAACAAATAGTTTTCATTCTACCATTGACATGACTCCCTACGAAGCTCTGTATAGTAGAAGGTGTAGGACACCCTCATGTTGGCTAGAACCCGGAGAGATCCACATTATAGGACCTGAAGTGGTACAACAAACCACTGTGAAGGTCAAGTTGATCCAAGAGAGAATGAGAACTGCTTAGAGTAGGCAGAAGAGTTATCAGGACAAGAGGAGGAAAGACATGGAATTTGAGGTTGGTGATCATGTATTCTTGAGAGTTACTCCATGGACTGGGGTTGGTCGAGCCTTGAAATCCCGAAAACTCACACCTTTTTTTATTGGTCCTTTCCAAATTCTCAAAAGAGTCGGCCTTATGGCATATCAAATTGCATTACCTTATCCTTTTCTAACCTCCATAATGTCTTTCATGTGTCTTAAATTTGTATATATATCCATGATCTTTCTCATGTAGTCAAATTAAATGACGTTCAAGTAAAGGAAAACTTAACATATGAAACATTGTCTTTGAGGATCGAGAATCGATGAACAAAACACTTAAGAGGGAAAGAGATTCCCTTGGTCAAGGTGATCTAGGGAGGTACATCAGAAGAGAATGCAACATGGGAACTAGAGAATCAAATGCGAGAAGCCTATCTAGCCTTGTTTGAGTCAGGTAAATTTCGGGGACGAAGTTTCTAAAAGGGTGGGAGAGTTGTAATGCCCTGAAATTTCAATAACTGAAAATATATGTTTGATGTATTTCTTGTATTATTTGATTATTTAATTAGTTGAATTATTGTATAATTATCCTTGTTCAACTGTTTTGTGTGGATGTTAAGTTAGGTGGAGTTGTTTGAGTTGCGTTGAAAAACAATGATTCCGAGTTTGACCCAAAATCTATTTTGGTAAAATCCCAATTCTAGATTGGTTAGCCGTTAGATCGTCTTCAATTTTTTAAGGCAGGTTCCTAACCAAAAATTCAAAGTTTGACTGTTAGGATTTTTGAAATAAGATCTGAAGAGTGAGATCTTAATTTTCACAGAAACAGTGAAATTTCAAAATTGGGTCAGCTCGCCCAGGCGAGCCAAAATTCTCCTGGGCAAGTAAAGTCGATTTTAAATAGGTACAACAGCATGAAAATCATGAAATAATGGCCTTATTCTTCCCCAAACAGCCACACAACCCCCTCCCCTCCTCGTCCACCAGCCACGACAATCGATTACCATCACGAGTCACCGTTTCTTGTTGTTGAACCACCGCACGGAGATGAACACTTTAATCAGAGTGAAATCTTCAAGTCTCAACTCGAGGATTCGGTAGAGAATGGAGCCTCCAATCCCCCTTTCTTGATATCTTCAAGGTAACTGTGGTTTCCTTGTCTTCTCCTAGCTAGTTTTAAGCCTCTCTTGATATCTCTTTTGATTTAGGTACCATTATTGGGTGTTTTTACATTTCCTTTGAAAAACCTTTGAAAATGAGATGTTGTAAAAGTTTCCTTTTTATAATATTGATATCATTTTTGTGACCTTCGTTGAGCCCTGGTCATATTGGTGTGATCGAAATTTCAAAATGACGTCCTTTTGATGTGAACTTCCAAAACATCATTTTAGCCCCTTTTCAAATTTGAGTGAGTATTTGACCCCGAATGTTAATGTTAACCTTGTCTTTGAAATCAATACTAAATTATTTTTAATTTGGTATATAGAGCTCTATGTTTGGGCCAAAGCACGTGAATTTGAGAGATCTCAAAACGACACTACTAGGAGCTAACTGTAACGACCTAAATATTTACTTATTTTTATTATTACTTAAGGTTAAATTTCTAAGGAACATATAATAGTAAAATTTTTAAAACGTAAAATTTGCAATAGATTTGTTACTCATATACATAGCCAATGTCTCTGATACAAAAGTTCATATAATACAAGTACACTATTTTTCTCAAAAATCCAGCGTAATTCATAACTTCTTTTATATATCTTCACTACTCCAAGGCCTCATGGAACCTGTCCATCATTGTCATCTAAAAAAAAAACAGGAAACAAATAGGGTGAGAAATAAATTTCTCAGTAGGCAAAACTAAATCCCGATCCTATTATTAGGTTAGTAAAATCTTTCAAATAATCAAACACATCCACAAGTAATATGCAACTATATGAATGCATGAGATGAACTATCCCAGGGCAAATGGCCTCCACATATCGTACTGTATGTGGCCACACTGAGTGTGGACGCTGCTATAGTCTTACGCAAACATGCATGAATTTTTGCCATATATCCTTGCACCTGGGTACTACATATCGTACTGTATGTAGCATCAGATTCTGTTTCCCCAAAGCCTCGTACTGGACTTGGAACATGGAAACATGAATCCACATATCTTATTCACATCAACATCCATCCATAATAAAAATCAAATCTATAAGCAAAATACATATTATCTTATGGAAAAAATATTTTCATCATATAAGTATCATAAGTATGGTTACACCACCATAATATGTATCTTAAGTATGGTTACACCACCATACCTTAATCAAGTAACATTGTTACCAATTTTTATACATAACTAGAGAATAGTTTTTAATTATAGAAAAATTATTTAGTAATCTAACTAATAATCCTCAATATAAATAATATATAATCCTTTAAAACTTTACAAGAAAAGATTCAAACCTAGTATGCATCTTGATTCTCCTTTCACTTACCATCTTTACTAATTAATCCTCAAGATTGAATCATTCAAGTATTTAAACCATTTAACTACATACCATTCATCCTCTACTTCTAAAATTTAAATCAAAACATTTCCATAAAAATGACAACAGACAGCCCAAAATATCATCAAAATCACCTTTAAAAGATCATCAATTGGGCTTCCATACATCACTAATTTTTATGCGTATAAAATCAACACCTATCTTATGGTTTAAATCAACATATTCTCATAAAAAAAAACAACCTTCAATATCACGAAATTTCAAGCCTAAATGTTAACCATAAATCATCCTACTAAATCATGCAAATTAATCCAAACCATTGATTAACTAGAGATTTAAGTTTAACCTACCTCAAGTGAGTTTGATTCTTGAAATTGAATGGATAAATGGCTTCCTTCCTTCCTTCCTTCCTTGGAAGAATCCTCTAAGAGATGAAGCCTTGATATCCTTTAACTAAGCTTGTCAAAAGTTCTTCCTAAGGTTGCTAGGTTTTTCACGAAATTTCTTTAAGGTGATGGGTTTGTTTTTCTTACTTGATTCAAGCTTTAATAGAGAAAGAGGAAATGAAATGAAGATGGTTTAGGGAGAGAGTGGTCACGTGAATGAGCTAGGAGGGATGGCTTGGAATGGTTTGCACTTAGGTTCCTCCTCCTCCCTTTATATAGTGTTGAAGAAATGATTACTTAGAGAAAAATCTCATAAGTCATCATTATTCCTTTACAAGTGTCCCTACACTTGTTATAATCTTAAGGCTTATTCCTTTCTTTCTTCCAAGTGTCCTACCACTTGGCATGATCTTAGAGCTTCTTCTCCTTTGCTTCCAAGTGTCCAAAATTATGAAGTTTCTCCATTTTTCTTGCATTTTCGTGAAGTAGCTCATTCTTGAGTTTATCCCAAACCTGCTTTAGTAAAATTCTAATTCTGGATTCGTTAACCGTTGGATTTCTTTAAAATTTTAAAGTTACACTACTATCTCACATATGTAACTTGTGACCGTTGGGATTGTTGAAATAATATTTATAACTGTCCACGTGCAAGATGGAAGAGTGTAGAGAAATCTTGGCTTGATTTTTATGTTATCTTGCATCCAAGCCATACAAGTGTCATGCCACTTGTTTCTATCATGTGGCTTGCTTTCCAAGTGGCTTATCATGAAGTTTCTGGCCTCTTCTACATGTTTTCTCACGTGAAGGACCAATCTAAAGGGAAGGAATACCAATTTTTCTTCCTTTTATGCCACATGTGGTCATTTTTGATGATGAATAAAAATCTAGTTTCAATATGGTATTTTTCTTTAAAAAGAAATCCAATTTAATTTGAATTATTTTATCTAAAGAAAATGTTGAATATTGGAATTCTAAATGTTCCTAAGAATTGATCCCAATGATAGTTTAAATTAATTCCAAGCAGTCTTATACAGGGAAATACATAAACCTTTCATTCTAGACTATATCTTTATCTTACTTTTGATTTCTTCTGACCATCAAAATTACTAAACCATTTTATTAAATTGGTTTATACATTCTATAATTAAGAGAAAATTCCTTAGATTATGTATCATCTTTCCATATTTTTCTTATGCTTGAATTTTCTTAAATAAAATCTCAAAGTTGTTATCTTGAAAAATTCCTAGAAATTTTATTCTAAAGTTTTGTGTCTCAAAATATTTTGATACTTAGTTAGCTAAGTGTATTCTATAATTCCATTAAGTTTCTACAAAATTTTTAAAGTTATTTGAGCATTTTTGGCCTAGGGGCATATTGGTAATTTTGTCATGCTTCCTAGGGGCATTTTGGTCATTTTTCAAAAATATACAAGGGTATTTTTTTTTTTTGTAATTTTCATCCTAAGGGTATTCTAGTAATTTCTACTTTATGGAAAGAGTAATTTAGTCATTTCTCTTCAAATATACTTGTATCCAAACATCATCACATTTCCACAAGTGTTTAATAAAATCTTTAGGATGTTACACTAATAGAGGGAGATAGATAGGTAAGGGGATTCTATCGTTTGGTTATAGTTTTTGATGTCATAATTGGGGGTCAGGGAACCCAATTATGAAGATATATGTTTGTCCTTGTTGTGTGCTGATTTTCAAGAAATACTACGTTTTAAACTAATGAGATGCAATATATTTATTATTGATGTATGTTTGTTCCTGTTGTGTGCTCGTTTTCAAGAAAAACTGTGTTTTTAACTAATGGGATTGAATGAATTTGTTATTGATGGATAAAACTGTGAATGATGATGCTGTTATAATGATTGAATTTTCGGGAAAAGTCTTAATTACAGAGGAGACTCTGCTCAAAATTTTATAACATGTTCTCCTATTTAATTCTCTATTAAATTTGTAAATGGGCATAAGAGTTTGTTTTCTATACTGTAGTCTTCCTCTTTAATTTAGAATTTTCCTAAAATACCAGTCTCGTGGTAATATGGATTATGAATGAAGTTTTTGATGTTTATGATGATGATGTTGAAATGAAATGATGTTGATGTTGTTGGTGATATTGAAATGAAATGATATTGATGTTGTTGATGATATTGAGATTGAGGTGATATTGATGTTGATGATGACATAGATGAGAGATTAGGTTGATATTGATGATGTCATCGTGATGGATGTATTACAAACATGAGGGGTGCAGTAACCTGTTAGATATCCTTGCGGGGAATAGTTTACGAATTTTAAGTATTCTTGGAGAGGAGAATGGATTGCTTAGGATTCCGGTCTCTATCCACGGTCAGTGCATTGATGGTGCCCCATGTTTGTATGTTGTGTATGTACATGGGGGTGCATGACTTATTGGATATCCTTGCGAGGAAGGGTTTACGAATTCTAAGCATCCCTAGAAAGGAAAAAGATTGTTAGAATTCCGGTACCTATCCACAGTCAGTGCATTGATGGTGCCCATGTTTCATACTTCATAATTGCATGAAAATAGAATGGTGGCAGTAAGTACCGGGGGTACCTGGGGGCATATCACTCTGTTTGGAACTCTCAACGAGCTACTGCATCATTTTCCTAAGTGAGAGTGTCGTGTGGGCACGCTTAGGCTATTTCATAAGGAATGATACCACATTGCATTTGAGAGTTGAGTCAGGTGCATGCATCATTTTTAGCATAATTGATTTGAATGGTGGAAAAAATGGATGACTAGTTTGGTGAATGTGTATTGAACTGATTGATTACTGAGAATGATTGTGGTTGTTATTGTTGTTTTCTTTCTAATTATTGTTATCTGGTGCTTGTTGATTTTGTATAATAAACTCACCCTTGCAAATTTTGTACCATGTGGTTAATACTTGTGATGATTGCGAACTTTCATTTGTGGGAGCAGATGAGCAACAGTAGGTGACCTTGGAGGGAGATCTTTTTTTTGTTAGAGCCGCCAAGTCGACGTGATAACGTTGAAATTCATTTTGGAAGAGAGTTGTGTTTTGTTATTAACTCTTTCTTAGTTGATTTCTTGATTCTCTTTAATCGGGCATGTAAACTCCAAGCTTATATATTTATTAAAAGCTAAATTATGTTCTGATATGTAATGGTTTAAAACATACATACATATGTATTTATTTATGTATTTGTGCGTTGTTTGATAAGCGTATTATTGCGAAAAATTTACTCTCATTTTCATAATCAAATTAATAGAGTTTTATTAAAAATTGAAATTTTATGTTTAGAGTGGTGATGCCGTAGCGACGAGGCGAGTCGTTACACATAGTGACAACTGTCTATTCTGTAATGTATTTGTATTTCAGATTGGTCATTCCATAATATATTTGCATTAAAGATTGGTCAATTTGTAATGCATTTTTTTATATTATAGATTGCTCTCCTAATAAAAAAAATACATTACAGATTGTACAATTTATAATGTATTTGCATCACAAAATGCATAGTCTATCCATTTTCCAACATAATTTGGCATCATCTCTTTTTTATTATTGTCATCGTCACCCAAACTCATTTGCACCGAACCCACGAGACCTAAAAGCACCGCACAAGGCCTTTAGGTTGCGCCAAAAAGAAAAATTGAATCCTTAGGTAAATCAGAACAAGCGACAACTCTAGAGGAGAAAAAGGGCTTGAGGTTTTATGCAAAAAGAATTCATAGAGGTTGGGATTGTTCTTTTTGTTGTTGTTTTGTTGTCAAAATGCACACCACCATTGCTAGCCTGGTCTGAACGACAAAGAGGAGAGGTGGTTGTTATTCTTCAACGATGGTGGAGCAATGTTGTTCATGTGGTGCTGACAAGGTGTTTTTGATTGGGTATGGATGTGAGTGAAATGTGTTTGTGTGTGCAGATCTGGGGCGAAGAAGGTGGGACGCACGTGAATCTGAGGCATATAGAGTTGTTTATGCATTTGATGAGGTGGTGGGAGAGAGGAAGAAGAAGGGTAAAAAAGGAATATTAAGAAATTCATAGGTGCACCAAGCAAAAAATGAGATATGTTAAGTAATTGTCTATTTAGTTGACATGAGCAACCTATGAATAGAACCAAAATGGGCTAAAAAATAGTTGGCTTAAATTAGAGGCTTTTTCTTCTTACACCCATATATTTCTTC
>CM023942.1:3998891-4106411 GCA_013407115.1 Glycine latifolia
CTGCACCCAACAATGAGAGGAAAAACCAAAAATACCCTTATGGGTAGTCGATATGGATTGCCAATCCATACGAGTCTTACGAATTATCAATCCTTATCAGCTATATGTAAGGGTAAATTGATTTTTTTCTCTTACTGCTGGGTGTATGAAGAAATATACTGGATGCAAGAAGGAAATTACTAAATTAGATTGGATCTTTGACCCAACCAATTTAAGTGTTCTATAGTTAAATTCAACACAAATATTGTTTTGCAAGAGTCTCCCATAATTGTTTGACTATACAGAACGCAAAAAACTCTAAATTGATTCAATTATGCTTGTATCATATTCTAGAAATATCCACCTCTATAATTAATTTTTCATAATGACGATTAAACGAGAGAACTCAATTTAAAGTTTTTTAGAGATCTAATTAAAAATATATAAAAAAAACCTAATTAAAAGTTTGATAAAATTATAAAAAATTATAGATTAATTAAACAAAAAATATATCATAAAAACATGATTGTTATTATTATTATCATCATATTGAATAAATAAATAATGTAGAAATTATAGAAAAACTTAAAAAAAAGTTTTAGACAATACAATTTTATGTATTCTAATAAAAGTCTTTCTTTAATTAGTTTCATAGTGGTTAACATTTATCAAATAATAATTATGTAACATTATATTTTTATATGGTATTAATTATTTGCTAAGAAAGCAAGAACCTTAAAAAATAAATAAATAAAATTTCACATGTAAGCATTAATTACTTTCTCGAGGTAAACGCCACAACAAGATGGAAAAGGGAATTAAAAAAAGGTACAAAAAAAAAGAAGAAAGCCAGCAATAAAGAAAGAAACCAGGCAGCAGCACGTGTACGTTGGTTTTCAATTGAAGAGTGACACCAACGACACATTGTTGAGTTTGAGTGAGTTCGGTTTCTTATTATTTTCCTCCTTCTGTCTTTACTACCACCTCACTACACACGCTTTCTCTCTTGCTTCACAACCAGGTTCTATCTTTCTCTTTAGTTCTCTATTATTTATCTTACTTAGGTGTATGTATGTATGATCTATTGATCTTAGTTTGAAAATTATGGACATAGAATTAGCAAATTGGCATGCTCCACTCTGAATACTCAAAGTAATAGCGTTTCTGGGTTGTTGTTGTTTTTGCTCTTATGGCTGTTGGCTGGATTGTGTTTGTGCGTTTGTATATATATGGAATATAATACTGGCATTAGAAATGAAGCAGTGCAAGTGGATGATATTCTAACTTTTCAAACTACAGAAATTCATGTTTTGTTTTTTGTTTTTTTATTGGAACATGCTAGTTTGTTAGTTTTGTTAAAAATGCCAGTTGGGAGATTCGAACCCGCGTCGTCTCCCCCCTCCTTTCTCCCTTCACCCTTCCCCTACCACTTGGCCAACCTTATATCTCCTACAGAAATTCATGTATTCTGGAATTGAAATAGCATTCACTTGTGTCTAAACTACTTGGGATGAAAAATGGAGATACAAGGTTGGTTAGGTGGTTAAGAAAGAAGGGAAGGGGGGAAAGATCGCAGGTTCGATCCCCTGCTAACAAAAGCTAACAAACTAACAACTAACATTTGCTGTTAAAATAAAAAACTTGGGATGAAAAGTAGAAGTATTGGATGGAATGGAATGGAATGAAATACATTTAATTAGAGATTCTTTTCCATTTTTTTAGGAGTACAATAGTGGCAATGGAGTTTAAACCTAAGACCTAGAGCAAACTACTCAAATCCCTCACCACTAAACCGTTCTAGTGGGTCATTCTATTCCACTTCATCCCATCTAAAACAGATTCAAAGAATGGCAATTAATGTTATTACATTTCGTCCCTTTCTACCAATTCAAACATAGCCCTAAAGAATTCCATTAAAATCCAACCAAATACACCAAGAAGCAGGTATCAAGCACATTGATGCCAGTTCTGTCCCCGTTGCTTTTCCCAAAACTTAGGGTGGCCTAATGCATGAGAGACTCTCACCTCTAATAGATGTGCACAGCTTTATCCCTACAACCAGGGAGACTATTTTGAGGATTTGAAACCCCTGACTTCCAAGGTACAAGGCAACACCCAGTCTCACTTTTCCCAGAACTTATGTATTGAACAAATTTATCCCATGCTTAGAGGGAAAATTCAAGGCTCATAAAAATGTTAAATTCAAATGTTTCTATATACATAATATAAACATCAGGCAAAGCTCCTTTAAATGGTCTGCACAGACCTGCAATAGGTCATAGTATTAATCCAGTGAGTGCTACAGTTTGATTGAAGAAGGGTTTGATCTTAGAGGGAATCTCTTGCCTTTCAGGGATGAATGGCAAAAAGAGAAATTTACCACTACATAGCCAAAAATAACAAAATGCCAAAACCCTTCTACCCATTGATGAAGAAATTGATCTGATAAATGACGCAAGAAAAGAACCTGGGTTAGAAATTTTCCATCAATAAGATTCGAGGAGCACTAGAACACACGAAGTGTAAAATATACCTTTGAATTTTGTTATTTAGAGGAAACCAGGAAATACAATATAGACACAAGAAATCTGAGGAAGAAATATACTCAACCCACAGTTCTTCACAAACTTTATGCAAGAATTTATCACCTAACTTTAATCCAACGAAGTAAAGTAGTATACTTGAGGGTTGGATTTTTATTAGATTGAGGAATTTTCAATTACTTCATGCTTATAAACTCACCTATTTTGTAGGATACCATACTTGTCTTCGTTACCAAATGCTGGAGCTGTAGTGGCCTTTCTATGCGACTGTGGGTTAGTGGCTATCTTGGATATCTTAATTGTCAACAGTTGTCACTTTGCACATCATATGGTATATTAATATATTACAAAGGGCCTTTATGTTGATACTGTTCCAGCTATCAATGGTATATTGATATATTATTCTTGCAGGTCCAACCATTAAGGGGTTCAGTTTGTTTGATTTCTAGCCTACAGTGGTGTTATTGGGTGTAAAAGTCAATCTGCTGGTTTAGAACCCAGTTTCTACAATGATTCTTTCCGCCCTTTTAACTTCCGTTGGAATTAATCTTGGCCTCTGTTTGTTGTTTTTCACCCTATATTCCATATTGAGAAAGCAGCCTGGTAATATCACTGTCTATGCACCACGCTTAGTTGTTGAAGGAAAAGTTAAAGAGGGTGGTCATTTTAACTTGGAAAGGTTGTTACCTAATGCTGGTTGGGTGAGACAGGCATGGCAGCCGTCTGAGGAAGATTTTTTATCAAATTCAGGCTTAGATGCTTTTGTCTTCATGCGCATATTTATCTTCAGGTGACGTAAAATGTTGATTGATTCTAAGCATGTATCATGATATTTCTTATCAAACTGAAATCTACTAGCTAACTTAGGCTTTTAGGTTTTAATCATTTTGATGGGAATTCCTACATTACATGTGTCAAAGGTCAATGTTAGGCTTAAGTTTATATATTTTTTTTGCATATGTAAATTTGCTTAGATGATTTCTGCATCAGAAGAGGATTTTCTATATTACATTATTATTGGTTTTACACTGTTGCATATTTCGAGGGCGAGCCCTGGTACAGCGGTAAAGTTGTGCCTTGGTGACTTGTTGGTCATGGGTTTGAATCTGGAAACAGTCTCTTTGCATATGCAAAGGTAAAACTGCGTACAATATCCCTCCTCCTTACCTTAGCATAGCGAGGAGCCTCTGGGCAATGGCACACGTGTTTTTTTTTACACTGTTGTATATTCCATTCAATTATCTCTATTATTTTTTTTTTCACCTGATTGACACCAAGTTTTGCCGCTTGTATATTTGATTCAAGTGAATTTTAGTGTTTTCGAAATCATACAACATATGTAACCAACTACTACTTTAAGTGACAGCTAATTTTTATCTTATTGGCAAGACAAGCATTTGTTCATTACAATTTCTATCTGCATTGCTGTAAAATAAGTACACGTCTTTCTCTTTTCTGTGACCTTGTTCTGTTTATTTGAAGGACATTTTTTATTTATTTCAGCTTATCCTTTTCCCTCTTTTTATGGTATTGTACAGTTTAAAAGTATTTGCTTTTGGTGGAATCATTGGCATGTTCGTTCTTCTTCCAATTAATTATATGGGGAGTCAGCTTAGTGATGATTCAGATTTTCAGCACAAGTCTTTGGACTCATTCAGTATTTCTAATGTCAACAATGGTTCAAACAGGTGAATGTTATGAATCTAGATGATCTTAACTGTTAGGTATTATTTATTCATGATGCAGAACAGTACATATATATAAAATTTTGATATGTGGTTAGGTTTCAATTTCTCTAATTGCTTACCTGGTTTCATTTGTGAGGAGTTAGTTTTTATATGAATAGTCAAGATTTACCTTTTGTGAATGTAACCAATGAAACCCAGTCCCATGACATTTTTTAAGGTCTTTAAAGTCAATTAAATCCAAGTATACTCACATTTCACACACTTCGTCTGACTTGCATGGCCCTGGCCGGATCTCCAGTGCTCACAGAGCAAAGTGAAAATGACTGAGTTGAGTCCATATAATAGTTACAATGTTGATGATAGCTTTAGAGGGAAAAAATTCCAAACTCAATCTTTAAAGTTTGTACAATTCAAATTTTTTATAAGAAATCTTATTGATTAGCATAATGTTTATGCACAACAAATTACAATTTTATTTAACTTTTTTGTACCTCGTTTTCCAATTTGTATTTTTTTACACCTCTATAGCTAATAGCTGGGTCAGGAAGTGAAAACTTATAGTTATTCCATGCATCAAAATGAAAAAGGAAATTCTAAGCTTCTATATTGACCAGACATTTCAATAGTGTTAGGGTTATGTAATTTCAGGCATCATTTATGGTCTCTATTTCATTTTCAATTCTCAAAGTAAGTTGATATATTATAACATTCTGCATATTAGATTGCCCATCTAGGGGTGGTGATTTCTATTTAGCTCTATAAAATTGTTCGAGTTAATGTCTTCTGATTGTTGGATATTCTCTCAAGTTGACATCTTGTTCAGTATTATTGATTTATAATTTTAATAGATAACATTGTTTTAAATTCAAATCTTCATCAGATCTCTCCATTGTCTCCCTTGAAAGAGACAGGAAGTTTTGACTAGATTAAGAAGCCTGAATTTTCATTGTCATGCATTTATTTTGTAAAGTTCTGGTTTTTAAATAAGTCATTTCTTCACCAAAATATGCAAGTTTATCTAGATACTTAAGACAATTTTATGTGTTCATTTACTATTGTGAATACACAACATGTTTAAATGGAAGATGTGTTTCATGAGTGTTCTGCTTGTGTGTTGCTTTCTACTTAGTTTTTATCTAAAATTAAAACTTGGAAATTCTGATACCTAGTTTTGGCCTTTATCCAGGTTATGGGTCCATTTTTCTGCTGCATATATTTTCACTGGAATTGTTTGCTATCTTCTTTATTATGTAAGTTTTATTGTTCAAGTTAGCTTTCAAAATGCTGTCATATTTTTCCTCTTCTTATATAAAGTTAGAGATAGACTTTCATGTTGAATATTAAATATTAATTCCATATACAGGAGTATTTGTACCTTTCATCAAAAAGAATTACTTATTTCTATTCATCCAAGCCTCAGCCTCAGCAGTTTACCTTATTAGTTCGTGGTATTCCTGTTCCACCTGGAAGTACATGTCATGATACTGTTGAGCGTTTTTTCCAAGAGTATCACCCTTCTACGTATCTCTCACATTCGGTGGTCCGTCGAACCAACAAATTACAAAGTCTTGTTGTAAGTGTTTTTTTGGAGCTCCAACTGATTCGATCTGTTTCCCTTGACAGTTTCTTAACTTACATTCTAAATGATTCCCATGTAATGCCTCACTTTGTTATTGAGGGAAGACTATATCTTCCAAGTATTTGCATGTCAAGGGTGGAACATTGATATTTTACCCTGTTAAAGAAGAATTCATTAAGAGAGAAGAATTACAATGAAAGAGGATTAGGGAAAGAGAGCAAACCAGTCCTAGACAAAGAAACTCCCTCAGAGAGAGAACCCATGAACTGAATCCCAGAGTCTAAGGAAACTAGTCTATCCTATAAACATTGGTCTTTTGCTCCAACATACCTGCAAGGAGAGCAAAATTCCAAAAGCATCATGTTAGATTAAATAATAGGACGGCATTCCATAGATTACTGTCTATCATGTTAGAATAAGTACTATGTCATGAATTCATGGTCCAACAACTGCATATTTTGTTCTACTTTGTACTTTAATTTTTTTTCGTGGGTACAATCCTACTTGTTTTATATAGTGTTTTGCATGTGACAAATCTATATCTTAATGTACTAGTATCCTTAATGCTTTGTGTAACTACCTTCAATGTGATGTTTTTTCATGCTGAATATTGATGATTAAGTCTTGTAGATTAAAAGCAATTCTTGATCCATTAGATAACAACTTAAGCTTTGAGGTTGAAAGGTTCCTTGAAAAGGTAAAATAACCTTCTTGCTCATATTTTGGAGATTAGAAAATGTGCCCCTTATTCTTAAAATATTTCAATTGCTGTTGATGGTGAGGTTTTGGCTTTATTTATGTTTTGATAGCTTTCCTTGAACTGTAATCTTTTTTCTTGAGTTGTTTTACCCCATTGGTTGTTTTATTTCCAGTAAATAACCTCTCTTTTCGGAGGGAGGGGAATGGTGGTGCGTTTGGGTTTGACTTGAGCATTATGTATCTTCATGAGTGTTCAAGTTGAACTTCCAAGGAATTTATTCTTGTAACTAAAGTCAGTTCTTTGTTCTAATACTTCCCTCACTTTTGACTATTAGAGTTTGTTTTTTGAAGAATGATGCAGATAAACTTTACAAAAAGCTTACCCATCTGAAACAAAAAAATGATGCCCCTGAAAGGCAGAGGCGTGATGGGTGTTTGGGACTTTTTGGCCGAAAAGTTGATACTTTAGATCACTATGAAAGGAGATTGGGTGATATAGAAGATAATGTGAGAATGGAACAGTCCTCACTAGAAGCGAAGGTAACTATCTTGTATAGGCATTAAGAACCTACATTACTGGAATTATGAGAAAATAGCTATGTTTCCCCTTAGTCTAAAGTTGTTTAATGTCTGGTTTGGGTTGCATGCTGTATAATAACAAACCGAAATTCTTATCATTTGCATTAAACCAAATTGGCTCACACTGCAGATTTAACCTAAATTGTGCTATTAAGATTTGGTTTTGTTCATTACTGGCAATCTTGTTAATATGATAAAACTTGGTGACAGGCAGCAAAAACATTTGTAGAACTACATCTTCATATACCAACTCTATTTCAAATGAGATTGGAGAAAGAAATTATGCATGGGAAAGAAACTCAAATGAGATTGTTTCCAGAATTGTCAACCATTAACTATGTGCTCAAGTGAAAAACATTTTGATTTGTTAGATAAAAGAATATAATATACCCATTTGTTACTCAACACCAAACATAAACAACAAATATATTATCAGATTAACTGTTGTAATAATGAATTTGTTTAGAACAGCACTAGCTCCTTTAAACAATATGTTGATTACTAGATTTGGATCTTGAAAAGTTATGTTGTGCTCATGGTTATTCTTTCCTACAATAGATATTATTTGTTAATAGTTAGGTTTATTATGGGTCTTATGGTGATGTCTAATGCATCCACTTATTCTGTAATCACTTTCAACTTAAAGGAACTTCGAGCTGCCTTCGTCTCATTTAAGACACGATTTGGTGCTGCTATAGCTTTACACATTCAAGAAAGTGTCAATCCCACGGAATGGATTACTGAGAAAGCTCCTGAGCCTCATGATGTTTATTGGCCTTTCTTTACCGTTTCATTCATTAAAAGATGGATCAGCAAGCTGGTAGTTTATGGTGCATGTGCTTTTATTACAGTTTTGTTTTTGATACCAGTTGCAATAGTACAAGGTCTTACCCATCTGGATCAATTGGAAACGTGGTTCCCGTTTTTGAAAGGCATACTAAGACTGTAAGTGGGAAATCATACCTTAATTTTATCTTTCTCTATAAGCACATACTTTGAAAGACTGGAGTCATAATATAATACAGTACACTTGCATGCAGACTTCCCTTCTCTATTTCATTGAAATATCGTGTTATATGCCATTTGATTTTCTAATGTAAAGCCTGTGTTTCCAGCTTTTGAAATTTGTATTTTTCCTCTTCATTATTCAGAATATTCTTTTTGGGTACAGTCATTATTTAGATTATAGTTTTTTACTGAATTCCTTTGTAATTTTAAACGGATTTGTATTTTCATTCCACGGGTCATGTTATTTAATCTCATAGAGTGCATTCTTATTTTTATGTGCCAACATATTTTCACCTCTCATTTCTGGTAGACTATCTAAGTAATTTGAATGAAGAAGGGCTAGCTATAGCCAATGTGGGACTTGGATTTTTCCCAATACATTTCCCCCCTTCTCACGTCCAGCATTTTTGGACTTGGTGCATGGATAACATGGTGGATGATCCTTTGAATGGATCTAGATAGACTCTAATAGCATCTTAGAATGTGGTTTTGGGCCTAACTCAACCCCAAAAGCTAGCTCATAGGGTGAGGGTTGTCCTTCACTTATATACTCTATTTTGGCATTATCTCTAGCCAATGTGGAACTTGAGTTTTTCCCAATATTTTAGTTGCCAATTTTTTCTTTCATTTCCTCGTGCCTTTTTCTTGAATTGATTATTGTATTTTAGCACTTTAGGCAATCTCCATTTAGTAGCTCTTTGTTCCTTCCCTGCTTTTCAAGACTGAGAAATTAATTAAATGCATGCTGGCTAACAGTTGGTTTCCTTTGAATAATCATATACTAAATGATTTACAATTTCAGTCAAATATCAGGCATAACGTATTAACTATTTTAGTTTTGCAAGTATCCCTATCTTTGGTGATGTGATGTTACGCAACATATTAAGCTAGAGACATAATGCCTGCTGTGATTTCTGAGGGCATTTCAATTATTGCATAGAAAGCTTTATAGAATCAAATCCATGTGTAGACCAGACAATTGAAATGAAGTTGAAGAATGACTGTTTTTGAATTGAGATCATGTGACAGTTGTGGTGTGAGGTGTTTGGGGGGGTGTGTGGATCTTTTGGTTGGTCTTCTTGATTCAGGTTTTTCCTTCTACTCAGTGTAGAGGGTTTTTGAATTATGTTCTCTTTGCTGCTTTGTGGTGTATTTACCTTGAGCACATGAGAATTCAGTAAGAGTTTTACTAAACATCTTCTCTGGGATAGATTTGTTTGTGTATCCTCTTGTTGTCTTCTGCCTTTTCCAGTTGTGTTTCTTCATCTGATATGCAGAGTTTTGGAGAATGTTAAGAGATAAAAACCATTCATGAGCTTGCACTTAACAGCTTAAAATTTTCATTAAAATAGATCTTGATATGTTATCACCTTTATGACTTTTGTTGAAGACTTTGAACCTTGTTGTTCCTGTTCTTATAAAGTAAACCAAGTTATTCATACTACCTTGCATAGATGCTTACCCAGAGAATTGGCTCATTTATCTTTTCTTTAATACTGCATCCTTTAATCCTATATAGAAATCCTTAATACCCAATATATGTGCACAAATCTGCATCATTTGGCTTTCTGGGAATACATGGTTTTCTTTTCTTTTCTTAAACAGTTGACTTTGTGATTGTGTGAAAAGAGTATTGTTTTATTGTAGCACCGACTATTTCAATATTGTGGATTTTCATCTGAAGTTTCCCAATATTTGTTTTCAGGTCAATTGTGAGCCAAGTTATAACTGGATACCTTCCCAGTTTGATTCTTCAGTTGTTTCTGTCATTGGTTCCACCTACTATGATTATGCTTTCATCCTTGCAAGGATACATTTCATGGAGTCAAATACAAAAAAGTGCATGCACTAAAGTATTATGGTTTACCATTTGGAACATTTTCTTTGCAAATGTCCTATCAGGGTCAGCTCTCTATCGAGTAAATGTCTTTCTTGAGCCAAAAGAGATTCCCAGAATACTAGCGGAAGCTGTACCATCCCAGGTGAGAATAGTTATTAATTGCCATCCCCATGAGACAATTGCATAAATTTCACAAAGTTATCCAACTTATATATAGAGGGAGACTGAGTTTTCAGTGATTTTATTTCTTAATTTTATTCTATTTTCTGTTTTTAATTTGCCTTAACCTAAAAGCCTAGCTTTAAAAATGATGTTTCATATAATTTCTTTATGCATTGCATAGGATGGTAATACCTTTTTAAGGTGTAACAGATAAATCATTTTTATCATAATTTGCAAGTTTCATGGTTGAGAGCTGGCATTTTGTCTCAGAAGTGCAAATCTGTAGTTTATATGCACCTTGTAACTTGTCTCTGACTGTTTAATCCTGTTGTCCTGGAACTTTAACACTATTTTAAACAGGTTTTAATAGGGTGTTTCAAAATAGAGGAAATCATTGATGCTGAAATTTTAGGGATTAGATGGAAATGGGAAAAGAGAATATATTTCACTAATAAGATTGAATAATTGAGATACATAAGACTGTCTGTATATTATAGGGCCTGGAATAATTTAGAGAAGAATTTGGAGAGGTAAAGACTTGGAACTTGGAAGGTTTATACTAGAAGCAATAGAGGGTGATGCTGTTAGTGGCTGAGCTGGCAGCGAGAGAAACATAGGGGGAAAGTTAGTTACATGAGTGTGGAGCAGTTATTAGAGGATGGGGGAAGAGTAGTGGGATCAAATTAAGCATGTTAGAGGGCTGTAGCTCGCTATAGGAGCATATCTCTGGCAGTAGGAGGATTTCTCTTCTGTAATTTCCTTGTTTACAGAAATAAAACTGTCTTTTTTATTCATTTTTTGATTAATTACTGTGTTATTGCCTATACTGTTTCTGGCTTGCATCAGTATAACCTTATTTATAGTAATAATCTAGGTCATGTTCAAGCATAGTACAAGCCAAAACTATTGACACAGTATAACTCTAATATTTAACATATCACTTCAAAACTTCGCCTAGTAATTCCTTAGCTTGATACAAATAAAACACTTATCAAAAGAATACAACTTAAATCATAATTGACTCCACAAACCATGGGATTAACAAATATGACTTGAAACACAATACTGAACCCCTTGGCACTTGAAACTTGAGAGACAGCACAACAAGCATGTAGACAAACAAAGTGATGTGCAGCCTAGAAAAAAAAATGACTGTGAAAGAGTAATTGCAGTAAAGGGACTAGAATCACTAGACTTTGCAGATGCTGCTAGAATTTGATGGCTAGAGGAGCAAAGTGGATCTCAGCATGTTGAGAGAATACTTTTTTAGTGAGACGATGAATTGTTCTTTAATTGCTGATATGCTATGAGGAAAACTTCACATGCTCTGATCTTTTGGGGATCTGCTATTCTCTTTATTGAGCTGATTTGTCTTTTCTGCATTACCATTTTCTTGTATAGTTCATTAACATAGTATTGATCAAGCAGTGAGATGTGCTTCCATGTGCACTAAATGTATTTTCCAATATACTTTGAAAAATAATAAGTTTCGTGAAGTTTTTCTGTTTGTATTTATTCCAAAGGAATTCATTGAGAAAGAAAGAGAAACAATAGTAAGATGACAAAAGAATAATATATTATATATCATCTCAAAGAAGCAGCCTTGTCCTTCTACATGAAAAAATTCTTAGCTGAAATCCAAGAACTTGTTTTTTTGGATAAAGAAATCTATTGAGATTTGAGGCGAAGAGAATAAGTAACATAGAGAAAGGAAGATATGGATCCTCCTAAATAGAAGAACAAAGCAGAAAAGAACCAAGAAAAAAAGAGAAAATAAATGTAACAAAGCTTCCCAATCACACAACATATCTATTAGTAAAACCTTATTAAAATACCATTTAACCCAAATAGAAGCCAAACACCTAATCTTATCCCAAATCGAGTGATGTAGATGTAACAGATAAACCTTAAAAGTATGAGAGTTTCACTCCAACCAAATGCATGAAATTGTAGCATAGAACATAGATAATACATTGTTCATGGATGAGTATCTATAACTAAACTTTGAGGATATATTTGTGGGAAAAGTTTCTTTTGATAAGTTTAATAAAAGGTTTGGTAGAATTAGGAGGCAACAATGTTGAGGCAAAGTGCTGTTTATTGAGTCATCTGGTGTGTTTTGTTAGAGTGGAATGCCTTCCCCTGGGTGATTAATATTAAAGAGTAGTGTTGTGAGGGAGTGGTGAAAAAACAAACCATTGTCCAAGGACATCACTTTCCCCTGCATATATGGATGGAATATGATTGTGCTTATGGCTTCTTTCTGTTCTATATATGGTTGCTTCGATAGAGTTGCTTGCATTTTTTAGCCTGTTTGGCTTTTTTTTGGAGGACATCTTTATCTCCTAATTTAGCCTTTTCCCCCTTTCTCTCTATTATATATATTTTTATTATTTCTAAAAACACTTTACAAGAAATCACATCTTTTATGACGATTATAAGATATTATTCCACGACATGAAGTTAATTTTTTTAATATTTTATATGTTTGGTGCAGGCATCCTTCTTCATAGCTTATGTTGTGACTTCTGGATGGACCACTATAGCATCAGAACTCTTTCGATTGACTACACTTCTTTCCAATTTTATAAGTAGAACTTTTTGTAGAAATAGTGATGATGATTTTGAGCCCCCTTTAATTCCTTACCATAGCGAAATTCCCAGGATTCGTCTCTTTGGTGTTCTGGGTGTAACATACTTCATACTTGCTCCACTGATACTGCCATTTCTCTTGATCTACTTTTGTTTGGGATACATCATTTTCCGCAATCAGGTTTGCAATTTGCATATTGCTTCTTTTCCCTTCAGAGTACATGCAATTCTGTTCTTTTTTTGTTGTATAATATGCATTTATATGATGTATTTGTAAGACAATTGGAAATCAGATTACCTGTTTGTTAAAAGTGCACGCTGGGAATTCCCACTTAAAATTGAAAAAAATATAACAAAGGATATAATATTGATTGAATTGTTAATATGTCGGTCATAAAGGCTCACTTGCTGTAGTAGCTCACAACTGCTTTTTATACTTATGGAGTTATGGGAGGAGGATGGCGGCAAAAAGTTTAAATAGAACATTTTGAACTTGTACATGATTGTGGCTTTCAGTCTCCCCGTTGGTTGTTCTCTAGGCCATTGTACAATATTCTCTTCAGTGTAAAAACTAATATTGCTTAATTAGATAAATGGTTAATTTACTCTTTTTTGCTGTTGCAAAACTGAGACAAGATGATATTGTAGAATAGAACAATGTGTTCCTAAAATTTATCTTTTGCAATCGATATTGGTTTATATATTCCATTAAATGATAGTCTTCCAGGGGTCATTTTATGAATAATGCTCTCAGCTCTGTGTTTTAATCAACAAATTTATTTGCAACTTTTCCTACCCTTACTATCTTCACTTCTGCATAATGGGGAAAAATATTGGTGATCATATTTCCATCCGATGCTTATAATTTCATCCATAAAATCAAATTAACTTAATTTTATTTGGGGTTCTCACTGATATGACTTTAGAGGTGTAAAAGGGTCAGTTGATGGCCATCTAGAGATGAAACTTGGAAGCAGGAGTTCATGGTGTCTTGAATAAATGATTGATATTATTTATTTCTTTTTTATTCCTAATTTTAGTAATGTCTTAAATATCTTTTGGTGACAGCTGTTGAAAGTTTATGTTCCAAAGTACGAGACTGGAGGAGAGTTTTGGCCTACAGTGCACAGCTCCACAATTTTTTCATTGATACTGATGCATATAATAGCCATTGGTCTTTTTGGTTTGAAGAAGCTTCCTCTAGCATCCATATTGATTCTTCCTCTCCCAATTCTCACACTTCTATTCAATGAGTATTGCCAGAAACGGTTCTTCCCTATATTTAAGAATTATCCTGCTGAGGTATGTTAATGTTTGATAAGTAATGCTGATTTATCTGATTCTGGATTATGATATTATAATCTATATGCTTTCCAAATGCCCATAAATTGTTGTGATTATTATGTATTGTCTGGCTTTGTCCCTGATAGGAGGTGGGGTCAAACTTATGCAAGGGGGTTTAGATAGCAATTAAGCAGTTAGTATAACTCAGTTGAGTTAGTTACAACTAACTGATTAGAGAAGAATGTATAAATAGGATAAGGCTGAGAGGAATCGGGGGGATATAGATTGTAATTGGAGGAAGTGACCCTCGAAGATCACTGTGTACTCAAGAGCTGAGTCTCTAATATTGAATAAAGCGTTTTCTTTCTCTCTATTCTGAACCAGTACCTAACACTGGTATCAGAGCTCCAATCTTGGGGCTTGTGAGGTGAATGGGAACGAAGAACAGCAACAAGATGGACGCCAGAATCGAAGTGATGGAGAGAGCACTGGAGGAGTCGCACGAGGCCAGGGAGCTTGATCGCGAAGCCATGGAGGCTTATCGGGTCGCGACAGAAACTAATCGGGTCAAAATGGAGAACCGGTTAGTCGCGATAGAGAAAATATTGCAGAAATTGGCCGCAAACCTGGAACCTTCTGAGAGGGAAGAGCGAAGACCGACGGGAGAAGCAAGAAACAAGAATCGCGAGGGAGATGAAGTGGAAGCGCGACAATGGCGGCAAATCGAGATGCCGATTTTTTCAGGGGAAGACCCGATAGGGTGGGTTTCACGGGTGGAAAGGTTTTTTCGGCTACAGCATGTGAGGGAAGAGGAGAAATTAGAGGCGATACTGGTAGCTATGGAGGGAGACGCCTTGGCTTGGTATCAATGGTGGGAGAACTGGAGTGCGCATCAGTCATGGGAGGATTTCAAGACAGCTTTGGTACAAAGGTTTCAAAGCTCCAATTTGGGAAATCCTTTCCAGGCTTTGCTGTCTTTAAAGCAAGAGGACTCTGTTCAAGCCTACATTGGGCTTTTTGAGAAACATGTAGGTGCTGGTAAGGGATTGGGTGAGAATTTTTTAATGGAAGTGTTTGTGAAGGGATTAAGAGAAGAGATTGGGACTGAGGTTAGGTTACATGAACCTAAAACCTTGCTAGACACTATGTTGAAGGCAAGGCAGGTTGAAGAGAAAAACAGAGTGCTGGATAGGGTACCCAGAGCAGCAAAATGGATACCTCCTGTGGCCAAACCTAATTTTTCTGGTTCCAGGAATGGAAAAGATTGGCAGCCAGGGGGTGGAAGAGTAGTGGAAGTTATGGGAGGAGCCAAAACAGGGGGTGAGGGTCCAAATAAAAAGAAAAATTTTCAAAGATTGTCTCCTTTGGAAGTGAATGACAAAATGAGAAAAGGAGAATGTTTTACTTGCAATGAAAAATACCACCCCACACATGTTTGTAAAAACAAACAACTAAGGCTGATGATTTTGGAGGAAGGAGGGAGTGAAGAGGAAACTGAAGATCATGGAGGCTGTGAAGAAGAGGAAGTGGGGGAAGTACATCAGCTGTCATTGCATAGTATTGAGGGATTTACTTCTAAGAGATCACTCAAGCTATGGGGAAGCATCAAGGAAAGGAAGGTAGTAGTGTTGATTGATTGTGGGGCAACTCATAATTTTATCTCTATGAAGTTAGTGCAGGAATTAGAATTGGAAGTCACTCCTACCAAAACTTATTATGTAGAGGTAGGAGATGGGCACAAAATAAGCTGCCAAGGAGTGTGTAACTCATTACAAATGGAGTTACAAGGATTACATGTGGTGCAAAATTGTTATTTGTTTGAATTAGGAGGGGCTGATGTGATTCTAGGTGTGGAGTGGTTGGCTGGGTTGGGAGAAGTGAAGGCTAATTTTGATAAATTGACTTTGGCTGTTAAGGTCCAGAATAAAAAGATTGTGCTAAAGGCTGAACCTGAATTGCTTAAATCTGTTATTAGTTTAAAACTAATCAAAGGGGGCATGGGAGAGGATGAGCAGAGATTCATGTTGGAAGTTAAAACTGCAGAGCAGAAAAAAATGGCAGAATTAGTACCGGATGAAGTGGACCAAGTACTGGAGCTGTTTGAAGGGGTTTTTAAGGAGCCCCAAGGGCTGCCTCCTCAGAGGGAGAAGGATCATACAATTACACTGCAGCAAGGTAATAAAATTCCTAATGTTAGACCTTATAAGTACCCTCATTATCAAAAAGATGAGATTGAAAGGTTAGTTAGGGAGATGTTGATGGCTGGCATTATTAGGCTAAGCAATAGCCCTTTTGCTAGCCCTGTTATTTTGGTTAAGAAAAAAGATGGAAGCTGGAGGTTTTGTGTGGATTATAGGAGGCTTAACAAAATTACAGTACCAGATAGGTTTCCTATACCTGTCATAGAGGAGTTATTGGATGAGATTGGAGGTGCACAATGGTTTTCTAAATTGGACCTAAGGTCTGGCTACCATCAAATTCGAATGAAGGCTGAGGATGTGCACAAAACAGCTTTTAGAACTCATGAAGGTCATTATGAGTTCTTGGTCATGCCTTTCGGGTTGACCAATGCTCCTTCAACTTTTCAGTCCTTAATGAATGAAGTTTTCAGACCATTTTTAAGGAAATTTGTGCTGGTTTTCTTTGATGATATATTGGTGTACAGCAAGGATTTAGAAGAGCATCAAGAACACTTAAAGGCAGTTTTACAGAACTTGCAACAGCAGGAATTGTATGTAAATAAAAAAAAAATGTATTTTTGGTCAGAGGGAGTTGGAGTATTTAGGCCATTTAATTTCTGGGAAAGGGGTAAAAGCAGATCCCAGCAAACTGGAAGTCATGAGTAAATGGCCAGTACCTAAGGACATAAAAGGGCTGAGAGGGTTCCTTGGGTTGACTGGATACTACAGAAGATTTGTGGAGGGCTATGGAAAGTGGGCTCAACCATTGAATGCCTTACTGAAAAAAGATGCTTTTCATTGGAATACTGAAGCTGATAAAGCATTTGAGAAATTGAAAGAGATAATGAGTAAACTGCCTGTGCTGGGGGTTCCTGATTTTTCTAAAACTTTTGTGTTAGAGACTGATGCTTCAGGCTCAGGATTAGGGGCTGTACTGTCACAAGAAGGCAGGCCCTTAGCCTTTTGGAGCAAGGCTTTATCTGAAAGGGGACAGTTGAAATCAGTTTATGAAAGAGAATTGATGGCAGTGGTATTAGCTGTTAAAAAATGGCGGCATTATCTGTTGGGAGGAAGATTTATCATAAAAACTGACCAGCAAAGTTTGAAATTTCTCAATGAGCAAAAGCTGTTAACTGAGGAACAATTTAAGTGGGCTGTTAAATTGATTGGCTATAATTTTGAAATCCAGTACAGACCAGGAAAGGACAATGTGGTAGCTGATGCTCTGTCAAGGCAGTTTGCCTTTTCTGCAGTTTCTATGGTCCAGGAGGATGATTGGATTGAGTGGGAGGAGGAGTTAAGGGCAGACCAGCCACTATATGAGATTTATCAAGGTATTCTCACTAAAACAATGGAGAAACCAGAGTATGTAGTGCAAGGGGGGAAGCTGTATTACAAAAACAGATTAGTGTTACCAAAAAATTCTGTTAGAATTCCTTTACTTTTAAAGGAATTGCATGATTCATCTATTGGAGGACATTCAGGGTTTTTTAGAACCTATAAAAGAATAGCTAGTGTGGTATATTGGCAGGGCATGAAGAAAGATATAAGGAATTATGTGGCTGAATGTGAAACATGTCAAAAAAATAAAGCCAGTACCTTGTCTCCTGCTGGGTTATTGCAGCCTTTACCCATTCCAAGCAAGGTCTGGACTGATATCTCCATGGATTTTATTGGAGGGTTGCCTAAAGCTCAAGGGAAAGATACCATATTGGTTATAGTGGATAGGCTGACTAAATATGCTCATTTTTTTGGCATTGTGTCACCCTTTTACAGCAAAGGAAGTGGCTGAAGTGTTCATTCTAGAGGTGGTCAGACTACATGGATTTCCTGCTTCAATAGTTTCAGATAGGGACAGATTATTCATGAGCTCATTTTGGAAAGAATTATTTAGAAGGGCTGGAACACAGTTGAAGTTCAGTTCTGCCTATCACCCACAAACAGATGGGCAGACAGAGGTTGTAAATAGGTGCTTGGAGGCTTATTTGAGGTGTATGACAGGGACCAGACCTAGGAATTGGCCTGGCCAGCTAGCTTGGGCTGAGTTTTGGTTCAATACAAATTACAACATATCTGCCAAAATGTCACCTTTTCAGGCATTATATGGACAGGCACCTCCGTTGTTGGTGAAAAGCAGTGATGTTCCTTCTAAATTGGAAGAAGTGGAGAAGCTATGCAAGGATAGAGATGTGTTGTTACAGGAGTTAAGGAGTAATCTGCTGAAATCCCAGGATCATATGAGGAAGCATGCTAATAAACATAGAAGGGAATTGAGTTTTCAAGTGGGAGATTGGGTTTACTTAAAGATACAGCCCTATAGAATGAAGTCCTTAGCTAGAAAAGTTAATGAAAAATTAAGTCCCAGGTTTTATGGCCCCTATCAAATTATACAGAAGTTGGGAGAAGTGGCTTACAAATTAGAACTTCCTGCAGGCAGTAAAATTCACCCAGTTTTTCACATTTCAGTACTTAAAAAATCAGTAAAAGCAACTGCTGTACTTCAACCACTGCCAGCAATGTTGGATGAGCAGTGGGAACTTCAAATGCAGCCAGAAAAGGTTCTAAAGCAGAGGACAAATGCAGCTGGGAAACAAGAAGTTTTGATTAAATGGAGAGAGTTACCCCACCATGAGAATAGCTGGGAGTTGGCTGAAGAATTGCAGAAAGTGTTTCCTGAATTGGACCTTGGGGACAAGGTCCAGCTTCAAGGGGAGGGTATTGATAGGAGGTGGGGTCAAACTTATGCAAGGGGGTTTAGATAGCAATTAAGCAGTTAGTATAACTCAGTTGAGTTAGTTACAACTAACTGATTAGAGAAGAATGTATAAATAGGATAAGGCTGAGAGGAATCGGGGGGATATAGATTGTAATTGGAGGAAGTGACCCTCGAAGATCACTGTGTACTCAAGAGCTGAGTCTCTAATATTGAATAAAGCGTTTTCTTTCTCTCTATTCTGAACCAGTACCTAACAGTCCCTAAAGAGACATTACAGGAAGCTAATTTCAGAGGCTTTTGATATTACTAATAAACATTTACTTTCCCTGATTGTCATGGATCATGGCTCATGTTGAAACTTGAAATGTAGTTCTCTTAGAAAAACCTTTCTTGCTACTTAGTTGGGAACTTGGGTTTCTGTTAGGTAACCCCCATTAGTAGTTAGTTACACCACATTAGTTAGTTACCCATTAGTAGTTAGTTACAACTTACAATATATCAGTTAGCCTGAATTAGTTAGGTTAGTAGGCTAAAATAATTTGAATAAGGCATGTCGCGTATAAATAAAAGAGAAGTTGAGATATATCTTATCATTTGAGAAGGGTTAGACTCTTAGTGAGTGGGGAGAGTCCTGGTCTCTCGAATATCCACGGAAATCATTCATTTTGTATCTTTTACTCTAGCCTAAGGCTGCTACCACATTGGCTCAGAAAGTGGGATTTTGGGTTCATCAATAAAAGTTTCTTTCCTTTAGATCTGAACCAGTTCTATCAATTTCCTGGTTGCTACTCAGTAGTTGAATATCAACAAAATTACTGTCATTTAACAATCACAGAATGCAGATAAGTTGGTTCAAAACGTGGGTGAATATGAGAACAATATAAGATAGGAAAATGTTTTTTGCACGAAGTTGTGTTGCCTGGAACTCCTGATTTCGGTCAAAAATCTCGTGTTTTATAATTTTTATTTTCTAATTTAATCAGTCCAATGAGGGCGAGCCCTGACACAACGGTAAAGTTGTGTCTTGGTGACTTGTTGGTCATGAGTTCGATTCCGGAAACAGTCTCTTTGCATATGCAAGAGTAAGACTGCATACAATATCCCTCCCCCTTACTTACGCATAGCGTAGAGCCTCCAGGCAATGGGGTACGTAGTTTTTTTTTTTAATTTAATCAGTCTAGTAATATTTAAACAAGTGAATTCATACTGTTTCATTCAAAAACTATTTCGTACTATATAGCATTATTTTTTAAGATATAAGGATTATTAGTTTAATTTTCAGTAAGCTTGAGACTGTACTAGTTGTTAGGAAGTTCCACATCGCCTGTCTTAATTCTTGGGGTGCAGCTTATATATCTATTGGACAACTTCACTTAGTGCCAATTGGTTTTAAGCTGAACTCTAACATGATATCAGAGCCTATAGCCCATCTTTTCAATTGTTATTACAACTTTTTAAGGAAAGAATGCCAAACTTTGCTAAGTTTATAGCTGTTAATGAAGAAGATAAATAAGAGCACTAGTAAAAAGATGAAATGCATAAGTTTATTTAAACTTATGTAAGAGGTTTGATTCATTTTATTTTCTCCTCCTATAAATGCTTGCTAAGTTGATCCAAAACTATCTCTTAATTATTTATATAAGTTGAAGTATTAAGTTATTATATTATAATATCACAACCAGCTATGAATCAGTGCTCAGTATATTGTTAGCTGTCTTTCTCTTTCTTTTAGCTTTTTTCCTACCCTACCCTTATAATTCCAACAGAAATAACATACTTGTAATAAAATTATATTATTTTGCCTGAACATAACATACTCGACAATGATCCTGATATGGAATTTGTTATAATTTTTCTGTACAAGATATCTCATTGGTAAAACTTGAGTATGTTGATTTCATTACTATCTGGGAAATGGCTTGATTTGATTGTTTGAGTTCACCTTAGCTCTCATGTTAGTTCCAATGGTGTGCATTTTCTTGTTAGGTTGGTTTCATTTGAACTATGCTAACCCTGACAATTTCTGAGCTTGCACTATACTATGAAAAACATGCTCATATTTTTTTTTTGGCATTTCCCTCTGCTTGAAAGTGGAATTATTGCTCCTTATTCTGTTTTTCAATTGAGTTATCGCCCTTTTCCCCTTTTGTATTCTTATGGATGAATATCTTCCGATATGCAGTGTTTGATTAAGAAGGACAGAGCAGACCAAAACGAGCATAATATGTCTGAATTTTATGACAAGTTGGTCAATGCATACAATGATCCAGCACTGATGCGAGTGAAATATTCTGAAAGGTCTGATAGTCACAGATCTCCACTTCTTCAAAGTTCCGAATAGTTCATAGCTACATTTGTATGGCCTTGGCTGCAACTGTGTATAAGGCAATGTATTTTCACTTTGACCTCACTGATTAGGTTGTCCTTGATGAAGCATGTCTGTTGTTTTCTTGTAAATTGTTAGACTTGATAATGTGTGTTTGTAACGAGTGTGGAAACTTGTAAGATTAGTATAAGTCATCGCAAGGCCTTGTTTGGTGAGCACTAGCATTCATTGTGAAAAGAAATATAGTAACTGACTAAAAGTGTAATAGGTAGGGTGTGATAAAAAGGCAAAATTTTCTTTTTTTTCTGGTAGGATTAGTTAGCAGAAGTTTTTCAAGTTTCAACTTCATCAGCTTAGTAGCATCCATTGTGGCAAAGTAGCAATCCACCAAGCCATTAGTTTGTGTCTGATTACAACTAAACCATATACACCAAGCCATAATAAAAAATCTGCTGCAAATCATCCAAGTTTATCTGTAAAAATCAGGATCCAAAATCACCCTACTATTCCTAATCATACACAACCACAAAGATGATGCAAACAAATTGTGCTTAATTTGACTTGCCTCAAAAGGATATCATAAAACGATAGTCAAATATCTCACTTAAAAAATGTTGAATGTCTCTTAATAGAATTTTAAGTATTTTTTGCAAGGAAAATATATATTTAAAGTAAAACAAATTAAATTATGGTTTAATTGATATTTTGGTCCCTACATTTGTTTCCACTTTATGTTTGGTTCCTCTATGAAAAAATTAAAGTTAAAAGTTTAGTTTCTATACATACATACATACAAGTTAAGTTGTGGTCCCCAACGGGAGGTAGCCTAGAACGTGACGAATGGAAGGGACTCACCAATGAATTTAGAATAGATTTTGATATTATTTTACTATTTAGGGTTTTTTCTAACTTAATTCCACAAAACTAATTTATAAGGTATTAATAGACTCTTATATCTAGAATAGCTCCATCAATCATGTTAGTAATAATAGTAATGATATAGACCAAAACTGATATAGATGTATAAGGATTAAATTTTATAGTTTTTCATATAAGGAAAAAAAAAGCATAAAGTGAGGATAAGTATACAATAATAATAAAGTTTTATATAATTAAGGTTAACTACATGACTCACATTAGGTGATTCGATAGAGTTAAAATTCAATTATCAATTAAACAATGAATTATAATGTTTAAGAGATTTTCTAGTTTGGTGTCAGCATTTTTCTTTCTGAAATACACAATTAAAGTCGTAAAGAACATGGAATTGGTGAGCCACCCAACTTGACATGGGTTTTGAATCTTAGGGTCGATTTCGTAAGATACTTGAATAAGGTATGAATACATGCAGTATTGTTCTAGTGTGTAGTGACAACTGATCTGAAATAGCTTCCACGTGGCAGAAGAGCATAGCACAATAACATCTTCTGGAAACAACAATCACCATGCCTGTCACCTGCAGGTCCAGTCAAATTTATATCTTACATTTTTCTTCTATATAGTCATTATAAAAGTGAATAAACAATTGTTAATTCGCCATTCATTGCTAAGCAAGGGGAAGCATATTCTATTGTGCTGCCAGTGTTTCAACTATTGAGAATATAAAAAAGAAGCACGCAATGGAGAAATTGTTTGCAAATTGAGTCTTAATAATATTTAAGAATTTATAGCTCTTAGTGTAGGTTTTTACTCTTCATATGTCACGCACACATTTTGGTGATTGATGCTTGCTTGTGGCGGTAGTTATGTGAAAGAGATGATAGAAACTAAATAAATTGCATAAAGACAAAATTTGTCAATATAATTAAAGGGCCTGGTTACTTACGTTGATATGCTGGTCGAAATAGACCCCTCAACAATATATGTCTTATCATTTTATTATTATTTTCCATGTTTTTTTTTACAACATTTTTCATGTTTTTGTTAATTTCATATATGCTGCTATTAAGATTATTCTCTATGGTGTGTGTGTCTGTATATATAATATTTTTTAATTTATTAAAATTTGTTTTTTATTGCTATTTTTAAAAAATAACCAAAAACATCATATTATAAAGAATAAAAAAATATCAAGAAACATATAGATGAAATAAATGAAAGGTTAATGAAAAATAAATGAAGAAATAAATTAAAGGAATTCACAAAATGAAAATTCAGAAAGATGTCATACAACAACTAGTAGAAGAGATTTAATATTATATATACATAGATATAGATTTTGTTAATAATATTTATTGATTTTTAACTATTAATTGAAAAATCAATAATACAAAATGTAACTAGTTAATCCTAGTTAATTTTCTTAGATTAATATTTAGACCATAAGTATATTTTAGTCAATCATGTAGCTTCTATAATATCGTGGGATAAACATTGTTGCTGAAAATGTTTTTCATACACAAAATTTGAATTTGAAGCTTTTTGTTTAAAGAAAATTAAATATATAGTTCTTAAACCAATCATTTCTTGATTTTTTTTTTGTGATGATACTTTTTGGATGAAATTTACCCTATATCATAGTTAGTCACACATATACGTATATTTTATTTTATTATAATTATAATTATAACTATTGATTTTCTAAGTATCGGTTATTATACACTTTATTCTTTTATGTGAACAGTGAACCTCTTCCTTAAAGAATCAAATTTAAGTATTTTTTATTGATAAATGTAAATTGTTAATTAATTAGTTTTTTTTTAACGGAAACATTCAAACTCATGATGTATCTTTTCCTTCTTTCACCTTTTACTGGTCACCAAATTAATCTTATATCTTCAAATCAAATTGAAATGTGATTAACAAATGGTGAAAGTTTTTTTTTTCTTGCTTAGTAGCTGACTAGTGTATCTTGCATGGCATTAGTTATTATTGTCTTTCATTTGTCAAGCAGTGAAGCTCCAACTGATTAATTAATCTAACAATGGCATTGAAAATTTCATGTATTATACTTGGCGCTAACGATTCTTTTCGTACAGCAATATTTAGCTCAGAATTCAAAACTTTGCCATATGGCCAATAGTATAGCTCAACCATGTCTTTTATCGATTTGAATCTGATCAAATTTTTGCCACAAATTTAAGTGTTGACTGTTGACGGAGATTATTGATATATATTTTTTTTTCCTTTCTAGTTTCTAGTTTCTAGTCTAATAATGGATTTCAAGCTACCATTTGTTAGGTCATGTGTCTCTACATATATGTATATATAAAAACTGAGGTATGGAGGTGTTTTTTTTTAAAAAAAAACTATAAAAAGCGCCTTTTATTAATTAATATGAATATTGACGTTTTTGCCCCATCCAAAACATTAACTGATTTTGTTTTCATGTAGATGATATTGATTGAAGGAAAAATCTTAAGAAAATATGAATTATTATTGAAAAATTCATTGAGTTTTGATAAATTTAACTTATATATAAAATATACATCTATTGATTTAATAAATATAACTTATTACAACCAACTAAACAAACTTTTAATTGAACTAATACTTCCCTTCAAGCTGTGAGGTAAATATTATAAAGTCTCAACTTAAAGATAAGAGACACAAAGGATTGTTTAAGTAAAGTTGTGGTTAAGAATCAACTAATTGCTCGTGAGAGTTGACATGTACTAACTTGAGAAAATCAAATTGAGAATGCTCATAGATGAAGTGACAATATATTTATGTTTGGACCTTACATGACTAGGGATGTCAATCGGGTAGGACGGGGGTGGGGAGTACTTCTCACTCTTTGTCTCCGCCTCCAACTAACCCCTCGTGCCCGTCTCCGATTCTCGGGGGGGTTTTTTTTTCCTATCCCCGTCCTTGTGGTCCCTGCGGGCCCCAAAATTAAAAAAAAAACATTAATTTTAAATTCTAATACAAGTAAATTTAAAAAAGACTTTTACTTGATGTGTGTATTAAGGTTTGTAATTGTGTATACGTTAAGTGTTTAAGTGTATTAAAAATATAAAACCAACCTTTAATATTTTAATATTTAAAATATAAAATAACAATTAGTATAAGGGTAATTATGTAATTTCCTCGGGGAGGGGACTCCGCAGGGCGGGGGGTGTGATCCCCATCCTTGCCGTGCCCATCGGGGAATATTTATCCCTGTCCCCATTCCCGCAGGAAAAAAATCCCCTTCTGCAAGACCCCATACAGGGCAATCCTCGCGGGGATACCTATTTGCGAGTCCAAATTGACACCCTTATACATGACGTGTGAAGTTGTTGGATAACTAAATTGTAGATTTGTTGTACACAAAACCAATAAGGGTGGTACGACAGGCCAACTAAGTTCATTTTTACTCAACTCACCACTAGCTCATAAAAAAGGGGGTCACAAACGTGTTGACCTATTTACTATGAGTAGATTAAAAGTTGTAGTGCACCCATAAATGGGTGGGATGGCAGACTGCCTCATCAAAATAAAAAAGAAAGTTAATATAAGCACATAAGCAAAATCACAACATTAGGTCACAAGCTGGCTTGAAGTTGAATGTGGGTACAAATGCAAACTTTAACAGGGTGTTCTTAATGCTCTATTGTGTTTGGAAAAACAGAGCTTAAGCATGAGGAAGGACAATTCCTTGTATTGTATTGTGTATTCTTTGTGCTGTAAGATTACGATTTACGAAATAGAATTTGAAAATAGAAACCCTATACTAAAGAGATTAGGGACAAGATGACATTAATAACATATATTTAAAAATATAGCCCATCATATTAATCCACCTCGACTCGTCGATGACTTGCTAGGTTAGCGAGATAGGATGAGCTGGTAGGTTGAGTAAGCTAGTCTACCTTATCGCTTTTTGTGGGTTGGATGGGTTGACTCTCCATATGAAGGATTAGAAAAGATAGAATTAGACATATTTTTCTCTTATTCTATAATTTGGGGTTGTTGTCTTGGGTTTTCTCTCTCTCCTTCTAGAAGAGCTTTATGCACACAAAGAAGGTGATTAGGGTGGAAGCTCACATATTTTTAAGTGTTAATGAGAGTTCTGTCTTTCTTCCTTTTTATCTTTTCTTGCTTATGTCTATCTAAAACCTGTGTTAGGGTTAGGTGATTTTTTATGTAACCCACAGATCTTTGATTTAGGAATTTTAATAAAGTTTTGATTTTTTAAACTTTGTGTATGTGTATGTGTATTCTCTTTCATTAATGATTCTTGAGCCTTGACTACCATTAAGAAGTTTTTTTTTTTTTTTTGTATCTAGTTAGTGATTTAGATTTTTCTCTATAAATATGCTCTCTCTAAGACACAAGCCTAACAATCATTTAGATTAGGGATAGTCATTGGATTCTGGCTATTTGTGAAAGGGATTTCTAATATTAATGTTTATTCCTATTTAAATTTCACCAAGGAAATTGTTACATCTTTTACTTATTATATTCAAATACAATCCATTTTCAATACCTAAAACTCTAAAGCACCTCCTTTTTCACACAACCCAACTAGACTTACCATAGTGGGCTGGCTTTTACCCTCTTTTCGTAAGATTTATGGTTATCTAAATTATATGCATCAAACTATTAATTTTGGATATGGATTGATTGCTTAGAGCATCTTCAATGAGTTAATTATGAGTTGTTCAATGTTAAATAAAGTTGCTTAATTTTTTTTCTTTTTTTCTAGTGGAGTATATAATGTGAAGTTATTTATATAAGAATGGTTGCTTATATAAGCAATCATTGCATGCTTATCAATATTATATCATAAATAACATATTTTCAAGCATCATATGACCCACAAAACTTATTTAAGCACTCACTTTAGTAATCTTAGCATATGAGTGAATTTTTGTTTAAAATGCTTAAATTTATATGGAGTTGTAAAACCCATAAAATTATGATAAGTAACTCGTATAAACAACTATGTATTGTATATGCTCTTAGGAATCTATTAAAAAATAATAAATAAAGAGGATGTTGCATTAGCATTAGTTTAATATTAATCACTCAAACACCCCACTTGATCACTATATTTTGAGTAAATTACACTCGTACTTTCTGTGTTTTTTCCAAATTGCATTCGATACCCCTTCTTTTTTACCCTCTACAAAAAAAAAACTCTTAATTATTTAGCTCACATTACACCCAGATCCTCTCCCTCCTAAATACTGTTTAATAATTTAATAGAAAATAGGTACATGCTGGTCACATGGTTTTTAATGAAAATTTATGTCTAAAATATCTTCATCTTCTTCCTCAAAATCACATATTGAGTTTTACAAACTCTCATCTTCTTCAACAACACCTATTCACTTACCACCACCACCTCCTTCTCCCCTTCCTCCCTCTCTTATGGCAGCATCATCTCTTTCTCCTTATCGTCATCATCGTCCACCAACACGGCATCTGAACACATCCACTCCCGTCGGAGCAACCACCACCACCACCATCGTAGCCATCGCCACCATCGCAGCCGCCGCCATATTCACCTCCACCACCTCCTCGTCCGCCACCATCATTGTTCCATCTGGTTCCCTACACACTGACGTTAGTTAACGACGTTAATAGAAATGGGTAAAAGTAATATATAAAAAAATAGAGATTCAGATGCAATTTGAGAAAAACATAGGGGTGCAAGTATAATTTATTATAGTGGACATTTTTTTATGCTCAGATATTTCAATTAACGTTAATTAACACGTTAATAGAAGAGGATAAATAAATATATAAAAAGTAAGAGATATCAAATGTAATTAAAAAAAAAAAATACAGGAGGTACAAATGTAATTTACTTCTATATTTTTTTAATGATTGAAAAGGAAAATTAAAACGTTAACAAATAGCATGAAGGTCAGATTTGTATCTTTTTGCACATCATCCTAACATTTCTTTTTTATTTCTCTAAAATGCATTAATTAATTCAATAATTTTTTTGTTCTACAGATTTCAGCTAAAATAACGTGAACACTGTTCTTTCTGAAATATATAATAAAATTGTGTATATTGAAATCCAGCCATAAAAAAAACTACATGGAATTGAATTGATCAAACACTCAACATGACTCATATATTAATCAAACCTGACTCCGTAAGAAACTTTTTTGAAACTGTCTATTTTGAAGGTTTGAATACAATTCTACAAAAATGGAGACAATTGATTCGTTAAAAGGCTTCCACGTGGAAGAAGGGGAGGTTGGTCAACACTCAACGGCATCTTCCTCTAACGGTTTAGTTAAATTTAGGGTTTAATTTTGATATATGTAGCTGTAACTTTTTTATATTCATTCAACAATTTATGATTCCATTTTTTCTAAGTTTTGACTGATTATATAATTATTATTATTTTTATCCGTGAGTATGAGTATAAGGAGATTTATAATAGTTATTGTAATCGATCTCTTCTTAAAACATATGAATTATTAGTAAATATATACATAGTTTTACGGTAGAAACATCAAAACTCATCCTTTATTTTGAATATCAAAACTCATCCTTAATATGCGATTATTGTATGGGTATTTTTTTTTCGTTTAAAAAAAAGGAATAATTAAACACCTCATAATTAGCCATTCATGTACGCAAGATGAAGCATATTCTGATTCTGCTAGTTTTGTTCTTCATTTTTAAGAATTAAAAATTAAAAAAAAATATAAAAGAGAAGAAACTAGCTAGGCGCACTCTTGAGAAAGTTAACAATAATTTTAATAATAACTGAAAATTTATTCCTTCAATTATTTTCTTAATTATATGACACATACACTTTTTTGGTGATTGAGACTTGTGATCCAATATTATGGATAAAAAAATAGGATGATTATATAGAGGGAGAGAAAGAAAGTGATGTTAGTTAATATCAAAGGAAAATTTTGAAATAAAGGACATAAAGGCAAAATTTGTCGTTATATGAAGGACTTTGTCTCCTTTGGTTGTTGATGGAAGCAAACTCTCCAATTATTTGTCTTCCTTTTCTTTTTCATATTTTTGTTTTTTTTCTCTTAAAGAAGATATTACGAAAACTCTAAAACTCGTTCTTAGGAAAAATTTCTTCCGTTTTATGAATTTCAATATTGTAGGATGCTTTAGGTGATGGCTTAAGAAGGTATTAAGAATTAAAATGTAAACAGGATGCATTGATATTAGTTTTTTTTTTTTTAAGGCAAGATATTAGTTAATATCAATGTGATGATAAAATAAACACTAGTAAACAGCGAAAAGGCCAAATTTGTCTCATCTTCACGTCATTTTAACATTTTTAAAAAAAAATTGGTTTGCGTATCATTTCAAGTAACGGCACAGTGCGATTCGTTTTCTCACAAGTCACCGTTCATTTTAATTAATTAATTACTATTAATTATTATAATAAGACTATAAGCATTTTTCTTCAGCATTTATCGTTTGTTCTTATCAAGACAATATTAGATTCCTAGAAAGTCAAAGCAAATGAAATGATCCCAAATGGAGAACAAAAAATTTGCTGAGCTTAATGAAAATCTCAAGTTTTAAGAGTTAAATTTTTATATATTATAAAAAAATTCAATCAGTTAGAATTTTCCAAACACAACTTTTAATTAAATTAGTTATTATAAAAATTAATAATTCTTAATTATAACAATCTATATATGATTTAATATATCAAATATATTTCAATTTACTTCAAGCTTTAAAGGGTAAAATAGAATTAAAATAATTATTACAAAAATTTTGATTTTAATATATATTCAGTATATTGTTTTACATTATTAATTAATGAGAAATCACCTTAGATATGATTTTTAAGTAATTATTACAAAAAATATCATTTTTATTATGCATAACAATTTATATGCTTAAGTGACAATTTAAAACACTGTTAGTACATTATATTCTAATTAAATTTCATTAACGAAGTGCAAAATTAGCAATGGTTTTTGCTTTATTTGCATTTGATGTTTGATGTATGTTATGAGCATCAATCGATAATATTTCACAAGAAGATGATTCCAATGTTGATCCAGAAATGTCACCATCTCTAGTGGCTGCATGACGAAAATCCCATAAAAGCTTTGCACATTAAAATATTAGATGATCACAAAAATAATTGATCAATCAATGCTTGATGACGACATTACAAAAAGTTTTTGAAGAGAATCACATTCTTTTAAGATTTCAAGTGGGGTTAGACTTGGCAGGTTGTCCATGGTGGGGCATTGGGGGAATCGCATTGCTTGACATTCATCATCAATGACGAACAAAAGACATTAGTTAGCTTTTTTGGGTGGTTATGATTGATATACAATAATGAAGGGACCTTGTTTTCGGATGAAAGAGACTTTTCCTACTACTGTTAATAACTTGAGTAAATATTTCTGTTTGTTAGTTAGTATCTAAGAATCAATATGGTGTGATATAATTGACAAATAATCATGTTCCTTATATAGTCAAGAATTTGATTTTCAGGTTCATGTGTATAAACGAGCATTTGTTGAAAGAAATCAGTTCTTTAAATGATTTTTGTACCTTAAAAGATTAGTCTCTCATTTTCGACTAGGATAACTTGGATAAAAAAATGTTAATAAGTATCTAAGAAGCTTGATTAGTTGATTTCCTAAACTTACCAATCTTCAATGTACTTTTGTTTTTAACTCTCGTTCTATTGGCTAGACCGAACATATATGAACGGATATGTAGAAAAAGTTCATAAACTACCAACAGTCTAGTTATGGGTAATCAAAGTTGATAATGAAATATAAAAATCAAACTATTAAGGTAAAATCCAAACATTAACAGTAGATGGACAAGTATTCTAGTTCCTTCTGTATAAGCCCATAGGTTTTAGCTACTCGGGTTGTTTTTCTTGCTGTCTTTCTTGGCAACTGATCGAGTGTGAAACTCTGTCTCACATTTCACTTCTTGCCTTGGACAAAGTGGTAGAATTTGGGCAGAGAATAAAAAAATGAAATTAAAGAAAGATCATAGATCACAATAATTTAGTTTGTAGCTAGCTTTGGATCACATAGAAAAGATTAAATGAAGTTGTAATGACCAATTCAGGCCTACACGTTGGTAAAAGAATATGCTGAAGTTCTCAAACAAGATCTCCCGAGAAATAAATCTATGTACCCTTTGGCCAAGTCAAAACAAGCTGCACTAATTACAAAGCCTGAGAAACTGCCAAATGTTTGGATATAGAAGCTGAAATCATAAAGTAACAAATATATGAAACTAATTAATCAGTGTGACTTGGTCATATCCAAAACTCAACTAGTTCAAAGGATCACTCACTTCCTTAAACCACATATAAAAGCACAAACCAGCCAAGGCAAAACATAGCAACCAAACTTCAGTGTCCTCTAAATTCTAATACTCACCTTATAAGTTTAAGGGTGTAACCAAACAAACCAAGCTTAGTACCCTTAAAGAATCACCTTATAAGCCTAACCAATTGAACAAAAAGAGTTCAAAAGGGGTAGATGGCAAGGAAGAGAAAGGTTGTTGAAGTGGTGGAAGAGGGAGAGCTATGTAAGGGAACCTTGGATTGGGATGAGATGATGAAACAAGCTGCAGCACTTGGAGGGGTGCAAAGAGCAAGGAAGAGGTTTGTTGGTGTAAGGCAAAGGCCATCAGGTAGATGGGTGGCTGAGATCAAAGACACCATTCAGAAGATAAGAGTGTGGTTGGGAACTTTTGACACTGCTGAGGAAGCTGCAAGAGCCTATGATGAGGCTGCTTGCTTGCTTCGCGGTGCCAACACGAGGACTAACTTCTGGCCTTGCTCTCAATCCTCCACAAGTCCAGCTCTTTCCTCAAAGATCACCAATCTCCTCCTTCAAAGGCTTAAAGAAAGAAACAACAACAACAACAACAACAACATTTGTTCCTCATCCTCGTCGTCGTCCACCTCACTTCTCATCAACCACCAACAAATGCAACACCACCAACAAGTTGATGCATATGGAGAAGGTTCAACACAATTCTCAATTGACCAATTCACTGATTTCCTCAATGACCCTGAAGATTATAGCACAAGCAACAATGACTTCATCAACAACACTGCACAAATTGACTACATTACTAGTAGCTTTGAGTCATGCTTAACTGAAAAAGATGGTGGGACAAAAATGGATATGCAATTGCAATACAAATCAAGTAATGTGACACCACAGACTTCAAGCAATGACAGCAATTCAGGAGTGGAGGACAGTGAAGAAGAAGGAAATGATTTGGGTGTGCAAAGTACTAATTTGGATGTCCATGATTTTAGGTTTTTGGACAACATTGCTCCACCTAGTTACTATTCTCCCTTTGAGATGGCTGAAGAGATGGAGGAGGAGCCTGTGGAGCCTGAGAATGAGAACTACGGCGACGAGCCTTCAATGCTTAGAGCTGTGATGAAGAGAATGACTTATGAGAGGAAGTTCTCAGCTTCTCTCTATGCCTTCAATGGAATAACTGAATGCTTGAAGTTGAAACTTGAATCAGGAAACATGAAGGGAAGAGGACTAGCTGATCAATTAACAAGCCTTCAAATGGCTTGTAGCAAAAGCAAACTTGAGAAGAATAAGGAGGAGAAAGAGTACATGGCAACAATGGATAGGAAAAAGGAACAAGAACACCAACATACATCACCTGACATGGATTCTTCAAGTGCTGATGGGGAACTGTTACTTTGGAATTCACTAGATCTTCCTCCTATTTGCTTTGTTAACTTACTTGAAAACGGTTCATTCAATTAAGAATATCATTCATTTTCTGTAACATTAGCTATGCTGAGTACAACTATGTTGTAACATTAGACTTTGTAGTAACCATGAAGTAATATCTTCTGCTAATTGAAATGATTTAAATTTTCATATTTCATTCATAATTCCTAGTATCAATGAGTAACATTATATTGAATTTGAACCTGTAACAGAAGCTAGTATTGATATTGAATTTGAAGTTTTTCATACTTCATTCATAATTTGAACCTGTGTCAAAGTTCTTATTTTCTTATCATTCAAGTCAAACAGAATCTCTGTAGATATTGAATTTGAATCTACATTGAAAAAACTTTTCTCCCTTCATCCCAGCAGCGAAAAGTTTTCTTATTATTAACATTCTATAATGTTTGTCAACATACAAATATACCAACACGAAGATACAAGTATATTTTTCTACATTGATTTTTTCAAAAACTAAAATTAGTTTTTTATTAACTAATTTATAGAAATTCTCTCATCTTTTAGAAAAGTTATATAAGAGAGTTTTTACAAATTAGTTAATGCAAAAGTTAGTTTTATCTTATAGAGATTTTTCTTTATTTTTATTATTTTGTTCTCCTAATAGTCATTTTAGATAAATTTATCCCAACAAATTTTTATTTGAATGAGTCGAATTTAAAGTTTAAACTTCACTTGTTTTAAAAAAATTTATAAAACTTGAATTTAATTTGTTTAATTCATTTGTAACTTTCTTTATAAAATTCTCTGCTTATTGTATGTTATAAATGCATTAATTTAGTATTGTGTAAGTGTATGTTAAAATATGAAGTAATAATAGGTAGAGATCGAGTATTCATAGATAAAAATTACAACTCTTTAGATAAAATATAACTTATTAAGAACTAGCTAATGTAAATAATTATTTGTCTTTTTTTTTTATCTAAAATTACAAATTCTGTTCAATAAATACATGCTTTGAAATTATATGTGAACTTTTAATGCCAAATGCACAAAATTCAAAATTAATTCATTTATATAATTGAGCTTAATTTTTAGTGTTTCTTTATTTTTGCTAAGCAAATGAATTTAATAAAATAGTTCAAGTAACTTAATTTATTTACAAATTTAGTTGGGATCAAACATTTCTAAGTCGTTAATGATTAAAATTCATGTTAAAATATTATTATTATGCTTTGCTTTCATGTGAAAGCCTATAGAACAAACCATGATGCCATACCAATTTTTAAACTAACATATGGCTATATATCTGATGTTGCTTTTAGTATGATCATATTATCCATAGGATTAGAGTGTTTTTTATGTAAAAAAATATGACAGTAATTTTAATATCCACATAATTTGTTACAGTTTTTGTTATTTAAAAAAAAATACACCGTTCACTTATTAAATACTATCTCCGTTTCTTATTATAAGAAATAAGTTATAATGTATTTTACACTATAACTTGTTTCGTATAAAAATAACATAAATAGTAATTACTAACAAGAATGTTGATCATCAAACCCCTTAAATTTTATCTATCCAATCAATCATTATTTTTCTTGGTTTAAAATTCTGCCTGAATCTCTAATACAAATTAAAGAAAAATGCTAAATGATAAGAAGGGAATCACGAAAAAAAAAAAATCATCTCATTCATTAATAGGTTGTTTATATAAGAAACAAATTAGAATATATGTTTCTTTCTTTCTTTTTGTTGAAATTTTTCTTTCTAATTATAAGAAACATTCAATTTTCTAATGAATTTAATTATTAACTTTGTTTTATGTTCTTTATTTGTTGAAAAGTCTATTAATTAGACACGTATTCATTTTCTATGTAAGATGTATTGATCGACCAATTAATTAATAATGTAAAGTCACATTTATTAATTGGAAAATTATCTTTTGAATTATAGAGTTATTAAATATATTAATTCTTTAAATCATTTAATTATGTAGATATTTTTAGAATACAATTTAAATATATCATGTCATTAATTAAATTAACTAATCTAACTTTTTTTTTTATTGATTTTAATTAGTTATTTATTTCTTTCATAAAAGAGGCAACATAGTATTTGCCTTTACATTTACGTAGTATTGTTCTTTACTTTTTGCATTGTTTCTTCCCTACGGGGCTACACTGCCATTCAAAACAACCTAATGCATAACCACATTAATCACTAAGCAAATAACCGTTTCACTTTCTTTGCTAAATTAATTTCGATATCAGTTTTGACAATTAATCCCCGAACCTACCAATATTAAAAAGAAACCTTTTCAGCAATCGTTCTATGTGTTGCAAGCAGTGCTGACGAAGTGTCAATTGCTAAATGTTTTATGTACACTGGTTGATGAATCAACAAAAAAAAATATTGAAAATCACAATATATATTTTAGATACTATTATATTAAAAGTTTCTACTTTAATTCCTTGACCAATGTCTTATGTGTACTTATTAACATTCAGCCTAATCCATTTCTAAGTTGTCTCGACGAAAATGGAAATGCAACATGCCATGAAGGTAGAAAAGCAACAACCCACCTTATTCATATCACATGGCAATGCATAACACATGGATGAAGCAGCTTGATTAATCATAACTCATTATGACTACGCAAAAAATATACTCATCACATAGCAATACATACCACATGGATCAAGCAGCTTGGTTAATCATAACTCTTAAGACTGCCCGAAAAAATATACTCATCAGTCATCACATAGCAATAAATACCACATGGATCAAGCAGCTTGGTTAATCGTAACTCTAAGACTGCCCGAAAATATACTCAGTTTACATGGATTCTAAAATACATAAACTATGACTGTCAAATAACATGCATCCATAAGAGCAGGCAGTAATTGAGTAGGGAAGCGGGGAGAAAATGCTTATCTACAACCTCATGTTTGATGCAGCTAGGCAAACAACCCCTCGGCTTCCAAGTGACAGACATAAGTAGTCAATTACAACACAAAGTTCAATACAATAAATGGATGTCTCTGTTGGAGCCGAATGCTTTCATAAAATCCTCAGGGATTTCAAGGGATCGAGAAAATTCAATTCACTTTTAAAAAGACAGACCTAGTCAGACACCATGATTAAGGAAGCAAATTCCATATTTAGGTTGCCTCAATCATGATAACCCATAAAAACTGGGGGTATGCTAAAAAGTACAAACAGATACATATACCCATACTGAAAGGGCACGGATATGTACAACGTAAGCTTATTCACATGCAGCACAAGACACCTCAAGGTCTCCTTTGCGACTTGTGAGCTTTACACTAGAGAACACGAAGCTGTGAAAGGAAAGCAGCGCAAAGATCCAAGAAAAGAAATTGTGGGCCCTGGACCCTTTGAAGATCAAGTAGGTATTTCTCCTCACGAGTTTTGTAAAGCTGTCAAAGAAATTAACGAGTTTGAGAATCCTCAAGTAAAAAAAAAGAATAGCACTAACCAATATCTACAAAAATTAGTCATTCAAGAGAATCTCATTCGCCAAATGTTTTTTTTTTTTTTATCAGCAAAATAATATGTATTATATTAAATAAAGATGAGTACAAGTGGTACTTTTCTATTTACATTATTACCCTACTATGTATAATCCTATGGAGCCATAATACTTCCTAATACTGCAGTATTGCAAGAATTAGGAGTCCATAAGACTATATAGGTCTTTGTACCCCTCCACAAAAAGTATCCTATAAAACCACCCCCCCCTGATTACAAAATCCATTCCTTATATTACTGACCCAAGAATGGAAAGGGATATCAAATCCTCATGCGCCAAATCTATGCAATATGCAATAATAGCATACTAGTCATTGCAATGAAAGGATTATTATATTGCACACCCAAAGAACCAAAGAATGACTCTAATTGTCTAGTATTCAAAAACAAAACAAAAATTGGGAGGAAGGGAAATAGTCCGAAGATCCTTCAACTATCTTACAACAATGAAAAAGATACTACTAAGCCTGTAATTAAACATATCATTTGAATCCAAGCACAATAGATATTATGCTTATCAGGATAATTACCTGCACTTCAAACTTGACCACATTTGACTTAGAAACAGCTTCATTTTCAATAATGCCATAATCATTTCCAAAGTAATGATTACTATGCACAGAATTGTTAATCATTCCTTCATGATGACCAGCAGTGCCAGCAACCCATCTGCACTTCATGTTATAGTGTCCAATCTTCTTCCAACAAACATTTAATTCTTGTAGAGCTTTAAGGACCTCAGTCATTATTTCACGTGGTTGGGCTCGAGACTATCACAAGTTAACAAACCAACAAAGACCTCAGTCACAAGTAACCGTCAAAACAAGTACATCAGAATATTCAATATTTCTATAGCAACTATTAATAATGGAGAAATGCTAGCAGCACAGTAACACACTATTATTAACTGAAATTTATTGGAAATGACAAAAACTTGTGAGTCTCACTCATGATTTTATAGTTTCCAATAAATTTTAACTAATAGTAGATAGTATCTTACAAACATTGTGTTGCTAGAATTCATTAAAAATGACAATTTATAAACAGGTTGCTAACATCTCATAAGAGAGATGGAACCAGTTCAGGACAATTGACATCTAATAATTATTTCGTTAAATGTCTAGGAACCATCATGGTGATAGTAGCATAAATTACATACACTAAGCTGGAAAAAAAAGAGCTTGTTATTGAATCACATCCAATATGAAAACAACTATCAAGTAAAACATCGCACCAGAAGGCCAAGGGCCCATTTTCTCTCAGCAGGGAACTGTTGCCGCATTCCAATCCCTTGATAATCCATATACCCTGTGCTGTGGTGTCCAACAACTGGAGAAGCAACTTCGCCGGAATGTATACGGTTGAAACCAGAATCCTATGCAGTCACATATAAAAGCAAAACTAATAAGTCTATTCCATTCTAAAAAGACAAAAATGTAATTTATAAAGCCCAGATACTCCAAAAATGGAAAAGTATCAATGTTGCACCCGTGTCAGATACCGATACTCTTTGGATACTTCCTGATATGTATCCAAAGTATCCAATCTTTTTTATTTATTTTTTCAACTTTTCTTGTAGGATACTGCCTGATACATATCCAAAAAGTATCCAACCTTTTTTATTTGTTTTCTTTTCTTTCTAGGTTATGGCTTGGATACTTCCAGATACATATCTGAATAGTATCCCAAAAGCTTGCCTTAAAACTTGTGCATCCATGTTTTCCCTCATGTTGTGAGAGGAATTGGAGTACATACTCCTTTATTCATTCTTTGAAGAGAAACAAAAAGGATCCAAAAAAGGCTGAATATTTGGTTTATGTGCATTCCAACCTTCGACTTTTGTCTAGAAAAGATGAAGGGTATATTTTGTATAAAAAAGGAGAGACAAGTTTGTGGGACATTAGTGGAGATATACAGGATACACTTCTTAAATTGGCAAAGTTGTCTCTCTTGACGAACTAAACTTAGAAGCAATGTTTTTTCCTCTTCTGAATGATGGTTACAGAAAAGAGAAGAATGATAACATTACTATTAGACAGTAATGATGTTTTTGAATTGTACGCTATAGTATAGAGTCAATACTTGTTTTGAGTTCTACCGAAGATGCTTTTATTGATACAGTTAGCCAAGACTGATATAGGCAGAAACTATCTTTTTTTTGTTATGATCACAAATGTCCTTTCGTAAATTGTAATCATCACAGTTATGAATTGTTAAGAATCAGAATGTAATATTCTGCTTTCATTGTAATAATTGTAGTTTATAGGCATATAATCTCTAATTTGGAGGAAACTGAATATCCTATATTTATATGTAATTAAAACTATAAGCCTATATAAATATAAACTCTCATCCGTGATGCATTCAAACACACGGTTTCAGCACAATATGTATCTGGTTTGCTTTTTATTTAACATGAATAAATGAGATATGATCAATGTTTCTTTCTTTGTCAATATTCTGCATCTGTATAAATTATTTAATAAGTTTTTGCTAACATAACTAAACTGTATCGTATCCTAAATTTTAAAAATTTTGTCATGTCCCCGTATCCGTGTCGTACCTAGTATCAGGGCTTCATACAAGAATAGAAAACCTACAATTTCATGGTTACATTACAAACTCCATAAAGAACTATGTTCAGGCTAGAAACTAGATACATATATTCAATCACATGGTTTCTCGTGAGTCATAGCTCTAATACATACTTTACAAACAGACTAAAAATGTTTCTTATAAACTATTAGATAAATTAAATGACTAAATCACTTCACTAATGACAGACAACTAATAAAATGTTACGCAATTAAAGGAAAAATAAACCCACCATTGTCTCTTGAAATTCAGCTCCAAGATAGCCACTAGAAACACGAAACCGGTTGTCCAATAGCAAATAGTATGTTACAGTACCCTGAAATACATAGACAGTAATAAGAGACAATTTGGCAGGTACAATTAAGGTGAAAATGAAGATCACAAACCTCATTTTGTATCCTGTTGCTAAGAGATTCAACCAATTGATTCCTGTCAAATCCCATATTAACCACTTCCTGAAGAATCTCCTCATCAATCTACAAAACCATGATATTCGTTGATTTTTCTTTATTGGATTGATAATAAGATATCAAGTAACAAACGCCATATTATCTGCAATACTTATGTGTGTGGTGTTGGACTTCAAAAACAAACACACAAAAAGCCACTGAAACATTTAGTATTCTACAGAAATGCAAAAAGAAATCAAAACCATAAAGGGAGATGGATCAAAGATATTAAGTTATGGGCATAATACAGATAATGGGGCAAAATGGGACTAAGGACAAATGGGCAATTATTGTATTTGGAGCCAAAGCCCAAAGAAACATGTGATCCAAATACTTCACTCCAGAAGGTAACGGAATGGCATACAGGAATTTGTTATGCTGAGTAGGCAATTCAGTTGGGAGAGTAGCAGGAATATAGGGAAGAGGAGGTGTGTGGCAAGCTAGGGTAATTGCATTATTTTATTTATTTATTTTGACAGAGAATAACTTGAAGGACCCAACACCTTGGTTGTGATCTTGAAAGAGCTTCAGCTCGGTTCTTTAGAATTGTATAACACTCGTCATACACTGGTTTCTGTTCTTGGGAGTCCTAACAGATGGCTTGTAAATCTACTCAATACTTAAATCCAAGCACGTTGATGTAAAGGTGGAAAATTTAGACAACATAGAATTAACAAAAGTGCAAGCTTGTGTAGTGCTAGCAGACAAATTTCATGAGCCAAAAGGTTATTTACAAAAGGAAAATAAAATTGAAAAATTGAAAGAAACATGGAACCCTTTGGACTAAGCTTATATGATTCAGCAAATACCTTATTTCAGCTCACCTCCAATACCACTGTATTAATGTAACTTTAACAATTAATAACAGCATAGTTCCAAACACATTGTCTAAAACATACTGCTTTTTCCACCAAATTTTGGCAAGTGACAATCAAGTAGAATTAAATATTACAAAAGAACTATTGTATGAACTAAAAATTAACAAAAAAAGGAGAAACCCAAAAACAAGTCAAAATCAAACCTTTTTGGCTTGTTGCTGTGTATCTGGTGGTGGCACTGCTAAATAACGTGGCAGACGAACTTGGAACCATGGGTGTTGTCGTATCTCAGGTATGGTCATCCTCTTCATGGGATCCACGACAAGCATCCTTGGTATCAAATCTCTAGCACCAGGTGATAGATGACTAGGAAGAGTGTATATCCCACCCTATAAAAAATATTAATTAGTGAAGTACACATCAGAAGCAAAACTAGATCTGTTTACAGATAATTGATTGTAGGGATAGGCAATGGGTAACCCAAAATCATCAACATCAGTGCCATCTAAATCGTGGCCAAAGACAGAAATGAGAATCATGAGATTGTGGCAGGAATGAATGAAAGAACGTAAGATGAGTAGCATGATACATCATGATCCCAGTAGGTTAAGGAAACTTGCAAAACCATCATATTCTGTTAATTTTTCTTACCTATGCACCCTACCTCCTTGTCTAGAGATGTTGATTTCCTCTCTAATGTCCCTGTGACCAATAGTCTCCTTTGGAACCAGGACCCATCCCATCAAATCAGGAATCTTCTAAACTACAGGTCATTAACAAGTACTCAATGGCACTTTCACTCCCACTCCCACTCCCACCTATCGTGAATTATAGTTCAGACAATGGGAATAGTAATTAGAATTTGGAATAATTACCCCATCTCTTTCCAAGCCAGTGTATTTTTTTCTGGCCATCTTCAACTGCTGTTACTAACCTAAATGGTGTAATATAATTTTTATTTTAGTGGGTCACCTACAATTATTTACTCTTGCAGGTTAGTAATGCGTTTGTTAAGGATTATAATGATAATTTACTAATTAGGTGTGTAGCCTTTTACGCATAACAGTGTTACTTAAAACCAACTTATGGTTGCAACAAGGGAAGAATACCATTAACCTAACCTTCATTACAAAGAAAGTTAAAGATATAATAAGTATTGACCTAAAAGGTATTGAGCCATTCTGGATTAGTCATAATCTCCTTCAGCTCAAGGACAATGCCAAGCTCAAAACCCAGTAAGAAAATAATATGACATGACAGTGGTGGGAAATTTAACAATCAGTCCTTTGAAACCCATAAAAAGAAAAAGGAAAAATAATAATAATAATTAAATTAAGAACAATAATACCTTTATTTTTTTTGAAGAGATTGGGAATGTTTTCATCATCAAAAGGAAGAGTGCCACAGAGAAGAGCATATAAAATTACACCACAGCTCCAGACATCTACTTCGGGTCCAGCATACAATTTTCCAGAGATAACCTGTGAAAATAACAGTTTATCCTTGATTTATTAATGACAAGGAGATAAATATCCTATTCCAGTACATGCTAATTATTTACAAACCTCTGGAGCCGCATAGTTAGGGCTTCCGCAACTTGTCTTAAGAAAATGACCATCCCGCATGATGTTGCTCAAGCCAAAATCAGCGATCTTGATATTAAATTTTGAGTCGTCCAAAAGCAAATTCTCAGGCTTCAGGTCTCTATGAACAACCATATTCCTGTGACAGTACTCCACACCAGAAATTATCTGTTTCCATAACATAAGTTAGACTAAATAATGTGACAAGTACAAATTTCTGAAGCACACAAAAATATTACAAATTATACCTGCTGAAAAAAATGGCGGGCTTCATCCTCTTGCAACCTACCCTTCTCTACTATGTAATCAAAGAGCTCTCCAGACTTCACATACTCCATCACAACATATATGTCTGATGGGGTTTCTACGACCTCATAAAGTCGTATAATGTGATGATGCATAAACAATCTTAAAATTTTGATTTCTCTTCTAACTGCAACAAATTGGAGTGAAAGAAACATTATAACTTGTAACAATATTTAACCATTTGCCACTTACCAGTATCAAACATGCAAAATTAGAAAACCATAGCTAAAGCAATTCAACTACCAATCCCCAAATGCAACAAAATTGAAGGTAAAAAATATTACTATACATGTAACTCTTAAAATTTGGGCTTAGAGCCTAACTTATCCCCACAAAACCGGCTTGTATGGGGAGGAATGCCCAAGCCTTATAAGCACTACTTAGGCCTTACCTCTAGTCAATATAGGATCTCAACCCTCTAAGAGCTGATGTCCCGACAGTTGCACACTAAGACACTACTACACCCAGATCCTGCAGTTAGATAAACAGTAAAAATTATATGTATGCAAATTATTCAGACCTTTTTCTTCCATTTCCATGTTTCTAATCTTGTGGCGGTTAAGGATCTTTATAGCAACTTTAAGACCAGTCCGTACATGCTCTGCAATTTTCACCTTGCCAAAGGACCCAATGCCAAGTGTTTTTCCCAACTTATAATTTGGGAGAAACATGTCCACACTTCCACCACTACCACGGCCAGTTGATCTGTCCATTTTTGTAATCTAGAGGCAAATTCCGAAAGAAAAAACATGAAAAATCAGATACATAAATGTATATAAAGATAGATGCACAAACGAAAATTATATTGAAGATTATCACTATCAAATTAATCATAAATACTGGGATCATACGTAAAATGGCCAAAAAAACGTAAAGGGCTTATGTAACAGTTGTACAAATTCAATTGGGATCCCAAGCATAGATTTACAGTAATTTTATAATCACACCTTCACGAGGATGATGGAGGTTTAGGGAAAGAAAGAGAGGTTACATCTCCCACCCACAAAGATAGGCTGCAAAGAAAGGCATCCTATGCGATACGAAGCCTTGATAAATGATAAAAAAAAAAAGTGCTATTAATTGGGAATACCAGTGAATGAGATGTGTATTCAATACCTTATATGCTGCATGCAATCTGAAAAATCAGAATCACATTATCTAATTAAAGAGTTTCCAAAATGCCATTGAAGTCAAGACCAAGTACTGTTTCATTTATTATTCCAATTAACAAAAAGATTTAAAAAATAATTCAGTACCTACAGTTTCATTGACTTTCTAGTTACAAGCAAGACACGTTCCTTTAACACCCATCTATTACCACCGTTTCAAAATAATTGTCATTTTAAGGTTTTGCACAATGATTAAGTATAAATATTTACAATTTTAAGAAAATATAAGTTCCTTTGACTACATTACCCTTTCATTAATGTTCTCTTATTCCACTAAGTACAATACCAAAAAAACAAGGATAGGTTGAAAATAGTAATTAGTGCTTTAGAGAACCCAAAAGTGACAATTATTTTGAAATGGACAGAGTAATTGATAGCCATAAATAACATAACATAACATAACATGCCCAATCATCTAAATATTTGAGTGTTACACTAAAGGAGTGATAAATGGTCAAAATAAATGAGTAGTTGCCACTATCAGGTGTTTGAGACTCTAAGCAGCAAGCAATGTATGCCCGTAGCCTTAGGATTCAAATAAATATCAATGAGCCTCCATTGTTTTTAATGGAAAACATCTGCTTAATTGCCAGCATTTGGTGTACAACTCAGGAAAGAATACACTTTTTCCTGGTATTTACTTGGTGTAAAAAATTTCACTTACGACAGAAGAGCTGAACAGAGGAAAACGGCATATCAAATACACCATAAGGCACATCTAATTTGGTGAGGTGGCAGAGTGGATCAGCACCTCATGCTGATTGAGGTACTGCCTGGCCAGTGCCTATGGCACCTTTGGCAAGCGTTTTTGGTTCATCCAAGGCACAGCCTGCCAGTAGCTGGAAAAAACCCCAAAATGTCCAGCCATCTAACTTGCTAACTTTGATTCTAATTGGGCTAAAAATTAACAAATTGTCCGTTGTTCTTTGGCGTTTGGCATTTGGCGCCTTTCTTCCATTAGACATGCAAGCTATTGGCACCTTTCTTCCATTAGACATGCCAGCTATTGGTGCCTTTGCTCTATTAGACATGAAAGCTGGTTTCGTAAGGTGGCAGAATGGATCAGTGATTAACTGATTCCTCATTCCTGCTGATTGAGGCGCTTCCCTGTCCCATGCCCATGGAACCATTGGCAAGCCTTTTCAGTTCACACGAGGCACGCCCTACTAGTGGCTGGAAAAAACTCCAAAAAGTCCAGACATCAAACGAATTGTCCGGTCTCTGGCGTCTTTCTTCCATTAGACACGCAAACTATTGCCTATTGGCGCCTTTCTTCCGTTAGACATGCAAGCTATCGACGCATCTCGCATCAAGGCATCAAAACCCCCTAAGGTTTCAAGTCAACCTTTGAGTAACCACCCTGCTAACCTGCTTCCTCTTCTCAAAATACCTACCTCCTCTTATACCTCAATTCCTTTCCAGTTTCCACCACGTACAACAATCTCTTTCTCAATTGTTCTACACCAACATAAAAAACCCAAGTTATCCAACCCCTCAACAGATTCAAAATGTTTCCATCTACAATACCCTAATTTTCCTCGTTTCAAGAAATTCTCAACGACAACACACAATCACGCACGCGCACATGCAAAAAAGTGTTCAACAAAGATGCATAACAAGAAACACAAACTTCAATCGAAAAAAAAAAATCCGAAAAACATTCCAGAAGTTCAAGTGGAGCAAATTAAAAAAGAAACAGTAAATCGACGAAAAAAACAAAACAGAATCGAATTAATCTCGTTGTTAACGGGATTGAAGAGAGGCATTAAAAATCAGATCCGAGAAAGCATTGAGTGAAAAAATTGCGAGAAGAAGGTTGACTGACCGAAGCGTGCGAGGGTTAGACTGGTGGATTGAGAAGGAAAATGGAAGAAGAGAGCATTGTTTGTTTGTTGGTTCGTGCGAAGAGATGCTGCTTTGCTGCTATTATTATGGTAAGATGCTGCGTTTCTCTTACCCCCTCTCCCTTTTCTTTGCCACGCAATTCGTGTCTCTTGTCTCTTTCCTTGTTACTTTTCCTTTTTCCGTAAAAATTACAATAATAATAATAAATTAATAATAAAATATATTTTTTTAACAAAAAAAAAATAGTTTTTTATTAAAATATTAATTAAGGAAAAAACCTAACAAATGTTAGTGTATGTTAGAAGATAGAAGAGTATGTTTATATTTATAATTATTTATTAAAAATTTAACATAGAAAGTTTCTATAATTTCAGAATTTTTTATTTTATACATTTGTAATATTTATTGTAGTCGCAATTGTTAATATATTAGTGCATGTTGGGGTGCACGTCGAACATCTGGGATGCACATATTATGTGATTATGGGAAACTCAATTTATGTTGGGTATTTCGTTGTACACGGTTTAGCTTATCAATATCAATTTTGAAGCAAAGTAGCTCAAGGTTGCTTTTGAGTCAAGGTAAAATCGATTTTCATATATTGGATTTTTGCAATCTAATATTTGCCCTTCACTTATCTTGTCTGTCAATGGGTATGTATGATGCAAATAGAGGTATTTACCCATCGATTTATTTATGATGGACCTTTAATGTTGTGCTTTTTCTTTTATCGGTGCCTTTAATGTTGTGTGTGTGTGTTTTGTCGCTATTAATAAATTGCATACATGTGAGACGACATTCAAGTATTCAATTAAATGTTTACAATTTGTTTCAATTAATGTTGATAATTTCTTTTATAATATGGATTGTAACATCATCTCAAGTTTAAGGTGCACAATTAAATGAACTTTTGAGGTATGGAAGAATAGCTTTGCAATATTGGGAAGTGTGCCTAGTACAAACTTGAAACATAAGTTCAAATAGTTTGTGCAACAAAGACAATAAATAATTTCATAAGAGAAAAAATTATGTATTAACAATGTAAAAATAATTACACAATCATTTAATTACAACTCATTATATATGGAAAATTTATTGACTTTTAAAATAGTTATCATAAAATATAAGCATTAAACTCTTATTTTATTAGAAAGAATGTTGAAATTGATATTGATTTTAGTTGTTACGAAGATGGAATCATAAATTTTGACTCATGAAAATCATCATAGTTGTGATTAACTTAGACTAAACCTAAATTTTAAATGTCATTTTTATGCCTAACATAAATCATGTTCGAAATTAAATATGAGATGAAATATTATTGTTATAGGTCAAAGTTATATTATATTAAGAATTATTTATCTTTTTTATTTTTTTTATTGTTGTTACTTTATATTTGATTGTTATCTTAATTTAGTTTGTAAGTTTTTATTAAGGAGATGCGTTTATTTCATAAGTTAACATTTTAATTATTAATTTTATTATAAGAAAATCTTGGTATAACCTACCTATTTTTTAAAATTAATAATCTAGATATCAATACAATAATAAATAATAAATTACAATACAAAAGCATCTAAAAAACAAAACCCCTTTTTGCTAATTACACACTAAAAACAATTTTGATAACTACTTTCCAAACAACATTTTCTATATGAAAATCAATATTCTAATATATATCCAAACAAAAATCATATTACATTATGTTTACTTAAAATCAATTCTATTAAATTTATTTTGATCTCAAATCAATTCAACAAACTCACACCCAAACACGTATTTAATTGTAATAAAAAATGTTTTATTCTCAAAAGTATATTTTACTATTTTAAAGGAGTCAAATCTTTTACTTTTAACCTGCATCCAGTCGTTGATTTTGCCATGGCCATTGGTTAGTTAAAACTATGTTCACTACAATCTTACAATTTTGTGTTCCAAAGCATAGTTAACACCAGAAGGGGGGAAATTCTTGTCAGTTAGGAAGTAATATTGCACTGAGATAGAGTTAAAAACAAACAATAGACTAGATAAAATTGCTAAAATTTAAAAAATGGAATGGTCTACAATTGTATTTGAAAGAACATTATTATGTTAGATAAACACAAATCATTGAAGGTTTAACTTAATAATTAATTTTATTTAGAGGAAGTCAATAATTAATAGGAACCATTAAAAGGTAATTTTTTCTTCAAATTATCAAAATGAGGACATATTTTAAATAAATATCCGATTAAGGATAAGTCGCAGTTTCTTACTTTCTTTTACCTCGTTATGACTATTAATTATTTCTTACTTTTACCTCATTATGACTATTAATCATTCGATTAAAGATTTTTTCTTTTTATAGAGTGTCTTTAATTATATTAATAAGTGGTTGGTTTGATTGACACTAAATAAGGTGTTCTTAATTTTTCCCTTTTGAATTAATCATTTCTTACTTTGTTTAAGATTTTTTTTTCTTTTTATAAAGTATTTTTGATTATATTAATAAGCAGTTGGTCTGATGATTAATCCAAATCAGGTTTAAATAAATATTTCATAATTTAGATTTAGTTTTGTATGGAGATAACTTGTTGAAAGGGAACGACCTACCTTAATCTTAAGTGCCTTTACATATCCCAAAAGAAATTAGTTTTAATAAATAATTAAAAATACTTACAATCATGTGGTATTAAAAAAAAGTGTCTTTGATTGTTCCAACTGCTTATTTACTTAAGAAAGTTAGAAACAACATATGCTTCCTCATTCCATTGTGTTAGGTTCCCTTTTTAACATGGAATGTGTTTATTATTATTTCCCTTTCATCACCATTAAGGCATAAAGCGTTAATGAATTGGGATGTGGGAAGAAGTGTTTTTCTCAAGTGTTTCTTTTTAAAATATATGAATCGAGCATATCAAAAAGGAACTTTTGCTTCCTAAAAAAAAAGTAACTTTTGCAATGGTCTCAGAATATTCGAAATCATTGATGGTTTTAAAATAAGACCGTTCATTTTGTGTTACAAAAATTGGGGAGAATTGTAGAAGCCACCACATTAAAAGGGTCAAACAGGAATGTTAGCTTTTCACTTCATGAGCATACATGTAAACAAAGTCACTATGGCCTTAACTTCGCTGATGTTGAATATCTGTGGTCCAAAACTCCAAATAGATTGTCCAAGAACAAGATATGTCAGAGTACTTTTTCTTTGTAGTTTTTTTCTTCTTTTTGACTTTTTTTGTTAAAAAGAATCTTACATTGAGAGAAAATTGGTATGTACCATGATAGTGAAATTCAATCAGAAAAGTAAACCATTCTTAAATTGTACCATCTTCCATTTTGGCATAGTTACATGTGTATATTGTAATCCTATTTTTGAGTGCCAATCCTGTATAATAGAAGGGTATGAACAGTTAACTCTTGTGATCAAAAGGAGGGAAGTGCCACCAAGATGAAAGGAGAGGTCAAGTCAAAAACTAAAACGGTTAAAAATGTTTTGTCAACCACCCTTGTAGTGGTTAGCATTCCACCACTCCTGCAATCTTTGCCTCATCTGTTGTCTGTAAACAAGAAATTGATTTATAAGTACTCATTAGTAGTTAGTTCACTTGTAAGGTTGTTTAGACAAGAATAAGTTTTCACTCACCCCAAAAATGAGGCAAAAGTTGATCATTTATTCATTTGACAAATGCTAATAAGTATTTTCAGGACATTGATTAAGAAATTAAAAGGAAGTTTTTTTTATTGAAATGCATAAAATTGTGTTGTTTGTAAATCTGTTATACTTTCTTATAATTTCCATAATAAATACTTTATGTTTTTAGTTCTTTTAACCAAGGTGGTTAGCAAGACCCTATTATTTTCCTTTTTGGTTTAGCAATACTTTTGTATGCATGATATTGCCCCAAATGTAAAAAAAAAAAAATAGTCTTACCTCTTCCAAATCTTGATTTACGAACAGCACGCCCTCTGTCGCCCTGAAAATTTTTTGTAGAGAAAACAAGATGTAACTTGATACAAATAGAATATACATGTACTTTCGGCAGCAAGGTAAAAAGTTCAATTTCAGCTATTGTTCAAAATCAAAGAGGAAAATTTTACATGCACATACATGTCATACGTGAAAATTTATTACATGATACGAGACCACCATTTATCCATGATCTCGGCTATCCTCCACGTGACATGTAACTGAATTTTTTAATTTATGAGAAAAAAATTAATAAAACTCGGTTATGTATCATGTAGAGATTGTTTGGGACCATGTAGTTCTGGATCATGTAATAATTTTCTCGCCATATACATCTATACATGTTAAGTGTTAGTTGCCACTAGCCAAGCCTGAAACTTATGTCAGTTGGTGTTAACAGCAGGTGACATTTTGAGTTTAATTTGACAATGATAACCTTGTGGTTTTTGTATAATGAAGTGATCTAAAGCATTTGTTTATATTCACTTGAGGATTTCATGTTTACCTGAGCATTCATCAGTTCTGCGGGATCAAAATCCATGGACACCCTTTGTGTGGTTAAGTCATATGTTCCTTTTGCAAAGTTTGGATCCAGTGCACTAATTTTGCTTCTTGATCCATCTGATAGAGTTGATGAAGCATCTTGTTTTCTCCTTTTTACGTATGTAAAGGTATTATTAGATCCCACACTATAGCCATTACCATTAGCAACATTCATTTGGGAGGTCTCAGACATAGCATCCATATGAGGCTTTGTATAATCTTTGTGCATGGCTCCTCCTTCTCCCTTTGTAAGATGTGATTTACCATCATCTCTACGAGCATTTTGAGAAATGTTCTGCATATCCTTCACAGAAGAAGGTAAGATAAGTTTGAAAAAAAAGTAGTGATCTAATCTTCAAGTGATGTAGTAGCATTCCACTGAAAAAAGGAGTACCTCTTTTGAAGTTGATTTGCCGAAATTGTTTGGATCTTGCAAAATTTTGCTGACTCGTCTTTGCTGCCTTCTTGATGTTGCAACCTCTCTCATTTTACCTCCAGTCTTTTTCCTGAGAGTTCACAAGCTATGAGTATAGATAGAAATGACGAAAACCTTCACTCTCATTGTTCTGCTATGTTTAGGACTCAAAAGGGAAACCTAGTACACAAGCTAGGTGAGGTTTGGGGAGGGTAGAATAGATGTACACAATCTTATTCTTGCAAACCTAATACCATTGCATTAAGACTAGACCTCAAGAATAAGATTAAAAGAACGAGAAAAATTCAATTACATAAACAACTATTATCATCATGGAAATTTTTATGAATAATAAGAAAGACCATAATAATTTACTTGGATGAATCTTCCTTATTTTTGACATCCATTTCTTTGCTAGGAGGATACTTTGGTAGGCTTGATGCATTACAAGCATATGGCTTGGTGCTGAAATACTGTAAAGGGTATACCATGAAAATAAAATCAGAAATCCATTGGACAACATTAAGCAAACAATATAGTAAACTAACATCTTTAGAATGACAACTATGAAGTATATGCATAGAACATCAACTCTTTGTCACAATATAAGATCATATATAAGAATTCTTCTGAAAATGCAGGATACAAAATCAAACACATAATAAAAAATCAATGGACTATACCTCAGACATTAGGGCAGATGAGGCAGTCCCTCGGTTGCCTGGATCGATCGACAGTAAAGTCTCGAGTAGATTTACAGCAGATGCAGGAAAATCTGCACACCTCTCCCGAAGAGAGCTTTCATAATTAGTCTGAGGTTTAAACATTGTAGCATGAGGAAGCCTAGTCCTTTTCCAGAACTCCTCAGGAGGAGAACCACTCAGCTTAAAAATTTTGTGTAATTGTTCAACCTGTAGACTCAAGAAAAAAAAAAAACATATAACACGTCAAAGTGCAAAAGTAAATTTGAGAAGTAGTGTAAGAAATGAAACCTTGCATGGTTTGTGTTGTTTTTATAGTACTTATTTATTCTAATTTCAATTGACAGCAAATACAAGCTAAGCACATTAATTTTCAACCAAGAATTTCAAACAGAATGAAATGTGTGCATCTCCACAACTCCACATTTGTAAATAAAAGTACTACATAGCACAAATTAAATACATTAATCATGAGGATTACCTCAGTTCTCCCCTTAAGGATAGGCTTCCCAAGAAAAAGTTCTGCAAATACACAGCCTACACTCCACAGATCCACTGACACTCCATAGTTGGTTGATCCCATCAAGAGCTCAGGAGGGCGATACCACAAAGTTACAACGCGACTTGTCAAATGATGCTTGCCATTTGTGTTAATTGTATTTGCTAATCCAAAATCACCTATCTTGAGAACACCTTCATTGTTCAACAAGATATTTGATACTTTGATGTCTCTGTGCATGATGCCACGCATATGACAATGCTCAAGTCCACTTAATAGCTGCCTCATGTAACATTTTATCTGTGAAGGGAAAACAGCATACATGCATGTAACATCAAATGCATACAAGTGGCCTAACTAACTTTGAACACCCAAAAATAAATGGAAAAGAAATTATAATAAATAAGAGTAAACAGTGTATACACCAGCAGTCTAAATTCTAAGAGATTTTTATATTTTCATTCAATCATAAATAACTGTGTGTAAGGTAAGTTTGTTTGTTTTTACAATAATTATCTTAAAAGTGTATAAAAATTAAACTAAGTAAATATGTAAAGGATCACAAACAAAGTTGTGTAGCATAACGTGAATACTAAATCTTGTCCAGTATACACACAAAAATACTTAAATATGTCTAAGGTATCCGATAAATGATTGAATTTTATTTCTGGGTCCCTAATAAATTTTCCGTTGTTTTGAATCCCCGACGTATTAAAACCTTTTTTTTAGTCTCTACCATCAGTTAAGTGATAATGTGTCACCTTATAAATTAATTTTCCTAACATTATCAATGATTGTAATGGTGTTACGTCATCACTTAACTAAAGATGGAGATTTGAAACAACGGAAAAAAAATCATTAGAGACCCAGAACATGATCATTTGTCGGAAACCTTAAACATATTTAACCCGAATTTATTTCTTTAATGACACAGATTTATGAGAAATGAGAAGTTATAAAAACCTGTGATTCGGAGAACACAATATCAGGACGTGATACTAGGCCAGCAAGATCATGCTCCATGTATTCAAACACAAGGTATATGCTATTTGAGAGGCGAGAAGTGATTATGCCTTCCAATTTCATGATATTTGGGTGATCAAGCCTACGAAGGATTGCTATTTCTCTTGCCATGAACCTGATGCTCTCAGGTTGGAAATTGTCAAACCGCACCTTCTTCAAAGCAAACATCTTCCCAGTTTCAACTTCACGTGCTCGGAACACACTGCTATATGTACCTTGTCCAATCTATAGAAATGAAAATAATGAAAAAACATGTCATTGATCCAAAATGGCTTGATATAGCAAATTCAGTTTAGTAAAAAACATGCAATGACTCATTGTCATTGAAATAGTCTCTTGTAGCTTTTGTTCTTCAAACTCTGGTTTGGGACTTCCAGAGTGAAAAACAAACACACCATAAGCTTAGCTCACTCAAGTTAGTTACACTAAATAATTTCACATTTTTAGTAATTAAATGAATGATACTTTTATAACTTAAATTGCATACAACCTTAAAGTGCTCGAGTATTTATTTAATTTTTTGTAGAAATATTTCAGCATTCCAGAACGATTTAATACAGGAATTGTAAAAAAGACCAAAAAGGAGAAAGCAAAAGAACAAAAAACAAAATATAATGACAACAGGAAATAACGACATTTCTTATAATACAACTGAAAAACTTCAAAGTTGACAATTTCAAATTTCAAAAAACAACAGCTCCTCCAATGCTATTTGGGAGAAACCACCTTTCCTAATAGCTCCAGAAAGTTAAAAATTACAAAACACTGTCAATGAATACATAGTATTCATGGAATAATTAATCTCTCTAAAGTTAAACCATGTATGCAATAGCTAATAGGTATCATAGTCACCAAACAAAACTTAAGTAAAATACTTTGGCTGGTTTTTATACTATTCTTTATCAAAATTGAAATTTCATCTAGATAACTAATTTATGTAATACTATCATCATAAAATGTCATAAAGAATGTTAACATTAAATGTTTCCTCTTGATAACTCATGTAATAGATATCAACAAAACAGGTAAACGTTAGCATTAAAGGTTGGCTTTAAGTAAAAAGTACTTTAGAATTTAGATAATAACTTCATATTACACGTAATTGAGTTTTCTTAGCTTTTTCTTATGCAACAACTTAGTAACATGTCACGAGAAAATTAGTCGAAATCATGAATACGTGAGGAGCATGTAATGATTTTTCCTTTCCTAATTGCGTTTTATTAACCTTTTTCTTATAGAATAACTTAGTAACATTGTCATGAAAAGATTAGTTGAAACCATGAACAAGTAGGACCATATAATAATTTTTCCTAAAATCCAAGATTAAAAAGAAGAAGGTCTGCAACTGTGATTTAGACTGCAACAAGGTTTTTATTTTTACTGTCCACGACTGCAACGCGACCACATTGGCCTCATTGTCCACGGTTTCCCACAATATCAAAAGCGACAAACCATACTGTGACCGTGACCAACCAATATTTAAAACCTTGTAAAAATCATAAAATGCTGCACCTAAAATACTTTTTCATATACACAGTCTAGTAGTAGTATAGTACCTTTTCCAACTTTTGAAAAGAATCAGCTTTGAGTGGGATCCATCCTTGAATAGCTTCAGCTGCAGTAGATGTGAGCCAAGGAGGCCAACCAGCAGCATTCTGTTCAGCCTCCACATGCTTTGGAGCCAACCCAAGCCTGAAGCTGAAAGCCCCACTACTATTCTTTGAACTGTTCTTCTTCAACTTCTTGTTGTTCCTCTCATCCTCTGACCCTGTTTTCGATTCCAGAACCGTCAACCCAGAATGTCCCTTGGCATGATTGGAGCCCGCCTCCGAGATGTCGAGCACCGCAGGTGACGGAGAATATGCTCCGGCAACCGCATTCTTGGAGCTTATGCAACCCATTTTTTTAATTTTTTTTAGTTAGAAAAAGAAAGAATTAGATGATGTTGATGGTAGGGGAGAGTTTCCCCTACATCACCTTCCCCCAATGCGGTTGCTGCACCCAGCACGAGGGGATTCAGAAGACAGCATGATGATTTAAAATCAGAAACAGGGGCATTTGGAATTGCAGCAAAAATTGGAAGCTTTGTTCCTCCCCTGTTTTTCTCTGCTTCTTCCCCTGTTTCTATCTCTTGTGTCTCTGTTCCGTGCAATTCGACGCAACCCTTTTTGGGTTTTTGTTTTCCCAAGAGGGTGTGCAAGACGCACGGGGGAAAATGGTGGCTTTGTTGTGGAACAGAGCAAAGTGATGAACAACCCCCACCCTCCCCTGTTTTTTCCTCTCTCTCTCTCTCTTCCCCTGTTTTCGGGGGGAATGGGGGGTTGGAGGAATTTTAAATGCCGAAAGGGAAGAGGAACAGAAATTCGTGGGTCAGAATTAGGTCATGTCTTTTTTTGTAGTTGAAAATTATAAGAAAAAAGAAATTGGGGTGTGACAGTTTGAATTTGGAGGGTGTGGCATGGGTTATGATTTGAATTTTCTGTTAGTTGCTTTCAAGCTTTGTTGGAAACAGAGATGACCAATAAGAGAATGGGGTGTGAATGTTATATGTGATATGTAATGTGCCATGCAATGGTGGCAGCGGTTGTAGCCAACGACTCCACTTCAAGCAGGATAATAGAAAATGGAGGATATAAATTTAGTTGCATGTGTTTTGCTTTTTGTTCTTATTCTTTAATTTGGTTAATTACTCCTAAGTTTAAATTTAATTAAAAATATAAAATATGTTAAACTGTAATTTTTAAATTGAATATAAATAATGTTATAAAAATTCTTAATGATTGTCCGTCATTGTCAAATGACAAAGTTAAATTCACTTGGCCAAAGATTAGAATGTATATGGTAAAAAGGTTAGATAATCATTTTTATATATAATATTAATAATTAAAGTGCCTATAAGTAACTGTTTAATAAAATTTTAAAATGAAATTGATTATTGAAGTAAAACTTTAATTTTAAATAGAAAACAATTTATGTAAAATACCTAAAGAATTAAGCTAAGATGTTAATGTTATTATTCATTAATTCTGGTTTTGTTACCTACCGTGTGCAATATCTCCTAATCTGGATTTAACTAACATTTTGCTATTGAGTAATAATATTTTATTTTTTATATAGAACTATTGAGTAATGACAGTTTCTTTTAGCATTTGACACTTCTTTAATTTTTAGTTCAGTCGTTGATGTTATTATGGACCAATTTTCTTTTTGTGACCTACCATGTCATATTTTCAAATCTGCATAATTGGATATAACTAACTTTTAACTAGTAAATAGTATTCAACATATTATACATGTTTCTAAATATAGTGACTACAAATTCTATAAAAAGAAGATTAAACATATATTTTAAGAATGAAAAATATATTTAAAAATATGCTTAAATATATTTTTGTCCCTATAATTTAATGTTATTTTTATTTTCATTCTTATAAATTTTTTTTCGTTTTAGTCCTTATAAAATATATTTATTTTGATTTTTATCCTTAAAAATATTTTAGATAATATTTTTTCATTGTTCAAATCATTTTTTTAATGTTCAAAATATTATCCAAAATATTAAATTATAAGGAAAAAAAATATATTTAAATCTTAAATATTGTTTTGTAACATGCTTTTTTTTTGTTTTTGCGTCACTGCTCACCAGTACTACTCTTTGCTAAAAAAAAACTTTAAAATTATTTAACAGCTTTTAGGAAATCGATTGATCATTATATAATTTTACTTTATCGTTAAATCAAAGTATATAAAAAGCTTCAATTGATAAAAAATAAATGAGAGTTTTCATAACGTGACTTCTAAGAACACAAATTAAGAATCAAAAGAATAAAAACATTTGGCGAATTTTACTTACTTAAAATGATTTAACAGAGAATAGTAAATAATATTTTATTTTTAATGTATCTCTTTTGATGCCATTATAATAAAACTCAAAAATGTAATAGTGTAAAACTGTAATGAAAAATTTTGGGCACGCAAATGTCACAAAGAAAAAGAAATATGGGGGCTATGCAATGAAATGTGTAAGAACTTTTCCTGTATATGTAACATTTGCATATTTAGTTACAACAACTGTTACAGTATTTTTTTTTGCTATGTATAATAGTCACATTAAAGCTTAAATCTAGAATCTCATACATAATACTGTAACAGTACCACTGTTACAGTATTACTGCTACAATAATAATGTCCTACCACAGAAAATGACAAAAAGTTTATTTTTACTGTTAACTAATGAAAGGAGTTCCATAACAGAAAGGAGTTCAATCATGTGAAGCCAACTTTCCCATTTTCTATATCCAGTGTCAACATCTTATGGCTTCCCTCACATGGAGGACAAAACAAAACCATGAAATCCTGATATTTTTTATTAAATAAGTTTAATTTCTATTTTATAGTCAGTGTAAAAATTACTGTCTAACAATTAGAAATCATGATAAATAATAACTTTTAAAACAATTACAATAACTATTTAGTTAACAAACTTACCACAAATCACTATTAACGTAATTGGATGATCACTATTAACATAATTGGATGAGAATATAAAATTCTTCACACAATTTATGTATAGACTATTTTCTTTATAAATACAATAACTCTGTCCATAAATTATTTAAAGTAATAATCTTCACACCCTTTAACAACTTACACAAAAACAGCTCCATAATTTACATTGAGAAAAGAAACTTTTACACTAAGAAAACCAACGAAACAATACACATGCACTGATGCACTAACTAAAGTTTCATAACTAAGCTTGGCATCACGTTTATACTGTTCACTCAACAACCCTGCATACCAAAAAGGGATAAACTATGCATTAGTGGTAACTATGATTTATGATACTATGATTTGCTCTTCTTTTAAGCACAAAAGCACGGGTCTTTGGTCATTATTTCAAAAACCCATACCTTTAAGCAAAGGATGCTTTTCAAGCACTACTTTATGTGGCTTTAAAGGCATCAAACTGTAAGTAGCAATATTGCGGCTTCTGTTCTAGTGGCAGGCACATCATGATTATGTTTTCCCTCATAGGTAGTCATGACAGCTTTGGGATCCATTGAAGCTCTCTCAACATGCTTTCTCACATTGCACCCTGCACTAGTGCACTTGTAATAACTCCTGTTCACAAAAATAGAGCATAAAAATATTAGAAGGCTAAATAGTTCATGGAAAAGTTCAAACTAAACTGGTCATTGAGAAAGGTGTTGGTTCTTATGTACAAATTAATTGAAGGCTGCATATGTTAGCCAAAACATATTTGAAAGGGAAAATAAATTGAAGAACAAAACTTGAATTCTCAATTGGTAATTATCTTATGTTGAAATTAAACAGAGATATCATGGTACACACAAATCATACATAAACACATCTCAGACACTGATTGGTGCTGAGAACCACAAGTCACAACAGTTGGCTCATGAAACCAGAAACAGTACCAAAAGATTAGAATAAGTGCAAAATATGCAAGCATATAGCAGATTTTTTTGTCTAGACTACAAGTATCTTCCTTTGGAGGTAATCTTGTTCTAGCTAGGTAGAACCACTATGAGTGACAAAGTTCTCCCTCCAAATATTTAATGCAGCTTCATATTAAGACTCGAACTTGAACTTGAGACTACTAGCTAAACTAGAAAAATCCTACCCCCACACCAGTTAATCCACATACTTGGTGGTATGCATTTAGCAGATTATGTTATGTTCTACCCCACACCAGTTTATAGAAGAACTCTTAGAAAGTAGGAAGTGTTGCCAAGTGGTGAGTCTTATAGTCAAGTTAAAATGACGACTTTGTCTACATTTTTAGGTAGTAAAGTAAAACATTGAAATTTTACATTTTCAGAAGTAAATTTTGGTCAAAAATAAGGGGAATCTACTTTTTACAATAGTAGAGGATTAAGTTATGTTCCAACCCACACAAGTGCTCCTCTCTCCCCTGTACTCCCACATGTTGAAAAGGAAAGAAGTCCTTATTTGGCTAAAGTGGCAAATAGATTAGATCCTATGATTGGTAAAAGAAAGTTCATGGGAATCCGCACTGCTTCTCTAAAGCTGGCTCAGTACAAGAAGCAAAATACAAAATGAAGGATTCTTATGTTTGAATTTGAAGTTTGACCAATTTCATAGCTACTATTATTTATTTACTACAATCATACGATGTAATTCCATATTTGGTTTCAAATATGCATTTCTTTATAAGCATACTTTTCTTTCAAAGTATCAGAAAATATGAATCTTATAGAGGAGAATTAATAGAGTTGGATAGAAGAATAGACTGATGGATCACCTTCGATGAGGATTACTGTTTACCACGTTCTGCCCATACTTGAACCACCTACCCATCATCCAAAACATCAACTTCACTTCTAGTTTTCACAATGATTTTTGGTTTTCCTGCATCACACAACTTTAGCCATTAAAGCTCTCACCTCCTAGTTGTTTAGCTGAACAATCAAGCAGATAGTGATATGGCATGTCGATTGAAGCCCGGAACATTGATCCAGCTATTCCCAGCTTCCTTGGCCAACCCTTTTTTCCTCATGATACTTCTCAGTTCTTCCACACAACTCCACCTGTCAATGGCTGCATAAAAATTCGATACAAGCACAATATTGCTAGCTTTATTGGGTTCCAACTGCAAGAGATGCTTTGCAGCCAATTCACCTCTTTCAACATCCTGATTAAGACTGCAAGCATTCAACAACGCTACCCATACTCCTGCAGTAGGCCTAGTACCTTGCACAACCATATTGTGATATGCAGACCATACCTCTTCTATATTACCTGCTCGACCTAAGATATCTATGTAACAAGCATAGTGCTCTGGTTCCGGTTGAAGACCATACTTCTCACTCAACAATTTGAAATAATTTTTCCCTTCCTCCACCAGTCCAGAGTGACCACAGGCAGATAAAACAGACAAGAAAGTCACAGAATTCGGCAACACCTTACTTCCACCCTCCCTCATCTCCCGAAACACCTTAACAGCTTCACGTCCTTGCCCATTTCTTCCATACGCATCAATCATACAAGTCCACGAAATCACATCCTTCTCACAAATTCCGTCAAACACCAACAGAGCCTGCGAAATCCTCCCGCATTTCGCATACATATCCAACAAGGCATTGCACAGCTGAGTCTCGAAAGTAAAACCCCAACGAACCGCAACACAATGAATCTGCTTTCCTGCCCACAAATCCAAATTCTCAGAGCAACCCACCAGAGCACTGGTGAGTGCAACAGCATTGGGCCTCACAAAACCCATAATTTTAAAAGCCTCATCATACCTCCTACTTTTAACACACCCAGAAACCATCGAGTTATACATCATATCATCCTTCCAACAACCCTTCAAACTGTAAAACACTTTCAAAGCATCATCAACACACCCCACACTGGAGTAAAAATCAACAAGAGCAGTGCTCAAAACAACCAAGTCACGCCCCATACACACCACCAAACCATGAACCTGCCTCCCAAGCTCCAACGCCTTCAACGAAGCGCAAGACTTCAACGCAGAACACAAAGTGAACTCACTAAGCTCCACATTCTCCCTACCCATCTCTCTTAGAACCCCAACAGCCTCAACAGGACGATCACACCTCAAAAAACACGAAAGCAGGGCATTCCAGGCAACAACATCTCTGTGACGCATTTCATCAAACACCTTTGTTGCTTCATCCAAAGACCCACATTTCGAGTACATATCAAGCAGCGCGGTTTTCGCCACGGTTCCGGAATCAGCGCCGGTTTTGAGCATCTGGGCGTGGACTTGCGTCCCGAATTGTTCGGAGATACGCAGGAGAGAAGAAGCGCGCAAGACGGAGGTGAAGGTGTAGGCGTCGATGACGACATCGGAATGCGCCCAACGACGGAGAGATTGGAAGAGGGTCAATGCGGAGACAGGGTCGCCTCGGCGAACGTAAGAAGCGATGAGGGAGTTCGTTTGGGAAATGTCTGAAGGGAAGTGAATGTGAGAGAGTGAAGAGTTGGCGAAAGAGTGGTTGAGAATATGGATCAAGTAAGGAACATGGTTGAGGTTCGGTGTCTTGCTCGTTTTCCGTTTCAGCTTTCCCGTTAATAATCGCACCAACATCTTTGTCCAATGATCCTATTGTGCTTCGCTGTTCGCACCAACCATGAACTTTCTTAACATTACCAACTCTACCGTTCCAACTAGTGATACACTCACTCAAGACACTACATCACTCTACTCTCTCTTTAAAATAATTAATATGGATGGCTTTAATTTTCTAAAAAATAAGGAATTGAAAAGTATAAAATTATTTATCCAACATTTAATTTAATAAATGACCAAAGGATAATACAAAATAGAGTCTTCGAAAATAAAGTTACAAGTAAATGAGTAGTATTGTAGGAATAATATTATTAAATGTGGATAAAATTAGTTAGATTTATTTGTTGTGAAGTTTTGTAACACTCTTATAATATGTTTGAAAATCAAATGAAAAATGATTTTATCAATAAAATTACTTTTGCAAAAGGATCGTAATTCTTGCTTTTATTTTTATTTTATTTGTATCCGTTAAATCTATATTAGAACGCAGGTGATGTTACAACAATTTTAAATGCAAATCAAACATTCACTTAATTCATGTTAGATTTCTTGTTATTTCATAATACAACATTGAAATCAATTAAAATATATATTTCCAATTTAGTAATAGTTAAATCAATACCATAACTACTCTTAAAACTTACAATTCAACAATTGAGAGAATCTTAAAACAAAAAGAGAATTTTCAATTTTCAAATAAAGATAGAATATTCCAATTCAACAAATTAGTATCAATAAGAGGAACCAACTCAGAACCTTTCAAGATAAGATTAAAAAAAATTGATCATTCAAGTATTTTAAATTGAGTGAAAATATATCGAAAAATACCATAACTACTCTTAACACAAGATTGAATTCATAATGTAGCCATGCTAAGTTATAAACCTTGGGGGTGACTTTTTGGACATGTTGATTACATTGTTAGCAAAATTACATATTAAAGTCTTTGTAAACCTTTTTGTGTCACAATAACTCATGTCAAAAGGTATCTATTAAGGATGAATTGCTAAATTTGTCACCAAAAACTACTAGTCCTCTTTACAATCCTTCAATATTTCAATAGTACCTTTTGGTGTCAAATTCATCATGTCATACTCATACCTTTTGAAATGAGATATTTTGACATAAAAAAATGTCTACGAAGACTCTAATATGTACTTTTGTCATAAATGTAATCAACTTGTCTAGAAAGTCATCCCAAGATTTATAATTTAGCTTTTTACTACAATATGAGTTCAATACTGTGTTTGTGTTTTTTTTAGAAAATGATTCATCCTATATTAGAAAATGAAATTGTAGATGAGAAAAACAATGAATTAGGAAGAAAAATAAGCAAGGCACATGAATTTGTTAAATCGGTTATCTCATTTAAATAGCAAGGTGAATTGTTTGAGAATTATGACAAATAGATATAACTATGGTAAATGGAAATTAAAAATATTAAAAATATCATCAGTATAAATCAATATTAATAATTTGTTTTTAAAATTGATTTTAATTAAAAATCTACAGTTATATTAATAATTGAGTTCACTCTAAATTTGGTAATTGATTTTAATTATAAAAAGTTTACACACATATTAATAATTCAATTCACTTTCCTATCAATCAATATTAATACCTCATATAATTATTTTTATTTTTATAATTACAATTATAATCAATTATGTCTAGTCAAAATTGATTTACGATCAATAATTATTTGATTTACAAATTGAATTGCTACTTTTATTGTAATTGATATATTACCATCATAATTGATTACTGTTTTTTCAGGAATCAATAATTATTTGTTTTACAATTATAAATAAAGTTCATTACAACATAATTATAAGAGGTATAATTTTAAGCAATGTTCTGATTTGAGAGTATAATTCTTCTCCTTTATTTACGATCCTCCATCACCGATAATTATTTTGATTACAATTATAATGAATTTGATTGCAATATAATTATAAAAGGTACTTTTTTGGAAATATACCATGAGATTTTTATATATTACTTGTGTCAATTCGTTTTTTTTTAAATTATTGGTTAAAACTTGTGAGAAAGCCATGTGTGAAATTTCCTTTTATAATTTATTCTCCTGTGTATTATAGATAGATAGACTATAGACTATAGATAAGATACTAAATTAAAAATATGTTAAATTGATAAAAAAATTATTTTATATCAAAACCTAAAAGACTTTTGATTCTTTGGATTATGGCATACGATATAAAATATGATCCAACATATAAAATTAAAAATGGTCATAATTTCTTTTAGTGATGATATTAACTTATTTTATATCAAATAAATTGATTGTAATTTGAATGAAAATATATAAATATTGTTAAAATTAACTGTAACTTAATTTATGTATATATAATATAATTTTATATCATAAAATGTCAATATATTTTTTTAAAGAAAAAGACTAAATTAAGAACTTATTCAAAAGTTATTATTGAGCTCCCTAATATTGGAATTTCTTTTAAATGTTAGCATATACAATATTAAATTCCTCTTTCTTTAGCGATAAAAATAAGAGAGTCAATATCAATTTTTTTAATATTATGGATAAAGAAATTTTGTCAACCTTGTCAATGAAATCATAATTGTATGATAAGATTTATGATGGGATATAAAGAAAAAAATAGATAAAAATGAGAAATGTTAATGATGCATTTAAAATAATGAGATACTTATATATCATTATTCTTATATAAACTCACTTTCAATCGAACTTATTTTATTGATCGAAGCTCAATTTGACTCATTTCCTTGCGGTATAAGTAATTAATAAAGTGGTCTTGTCTAGGTGTATCCCAAGTTAATTCCTGTAATTTTTTTTAGGTTTTAGTGTTTGTAAAGTATGTTTATTTTATTTTTAATGCTTAAAGTATTTTAGATAATATTTTTTCAATGTTAAAACATTTTTTTTACTATTCAATTTAAGAATAAAAAATATTTTGTAAGGAATAATATAATTTTTTCGTAATAAAAAATGAAAAAAATATATTTAAGTTAATTTCGTATTAATATAATATATAATACATATAATTAATTAGCGTTGAACAACACACCAAAAATATAGCAAAAACTTCCAAAAGTTAAAATTTTGTGTACACTGCCACATGTCACATGCAAATTTAGGGCAGAATTAAAAAAAAAAAAAAAAAAGGATGTGTCCTAACTTTCAGCAAGATTCAATGGGTTTTCAAGTTCCCGTTGATCTTGTTTAATGTATCCCAACTTACACAACAGAAATGAAAACTAAAAAGAAGCATGCATGTAACATGCTCGATCAATTCCAAGGTGAAACGACCGCTTCTACTTCGCTTTAAATCGTATTTATTAAATATTTTTTTTTTCAAGAAAAAAAAAATAAAGGTTCAAATAAAGTCCTTGTTAATTTTTTTAAAAAAATGTAAAAGAAAAACATAAAAAAGTATTTGAAAATAATTTATCAATAGAAATGTTAACGCGTTATTCAATAACGTAGTTTAATTGATTTACATATACTTGCCATACAAACCATTATTACCAGTTTATAGCTTGACGTCTAAACAGTCCAAACAGTCCATACAGTCCATACAGTCCATAATACAGAGCATACTAGAAAACATGTAAACAGAGAATTTTCACAACAGTCTTCACCAAAGCTTCTTGTACAACTTCCATTTCACTGTTCCTCTGCTCGCCCAAATAATTGGGGTCATCACAGGTGTCAACCACAAGACACAAAATAGGGTAAGTCATGATAAACAAAATTTAAATACAACCAAAATATTAGATAGAAAAAATTTGACTTACGTTCTATTTAAATAAAATACAGAAAACATATTAAAATCGTTATTAATATATATATATTTTTTTTTTCACCCATAAATTAAATAATTTATTTTCCACTCATAACACATAAAAATGCATGCTCATCTTTATTATATGATGCATGACTGAGATCTCAGCAACGTCTAAATAATTGTGGCCACTGTCAGATAACCCCACCCTCACCTTAGTGGAACGAACTTATCCATCCGGTCAGGGTAGCTCAGTGGCGCATAGGATTATCACTCCCATCCATGTGATCATCATGGTGGTGTGGTCCTCACTGTTTCTACCCCCTAGTTATATGGACTCAGTTTAGTTATCTGACACTTCTCTTCACGAGATTTAACATCTCATCATCTCATACCCCACTGGGTATATGCGCATGACAATGCATAACTGGTTCATTTTATCTCTTTATTATTTCATTTTCGTCACTTCTTCACATCACAGAGTCATTTTCACAGGGCCTTCATCCCAGACTCATCACAAATCATCATCACAAATTCTCATCACAGATAATGATTTTTAACACACCAAATGTATAATTGTTCACAATTCTCATGTTCAAATTTTATAACATCAACATTAATATATCTTCTTAATTACATTAAAATAGCTATAACAACAACAATAGAATGAAATAAATCAAAATAAATCAAATAATATCAAAATTATTTCCTAAGAGATAATAACAAAAGAAATAGGTAGAACGTAAGTAAGGTTCATTTCCAAATAAAGTAACTTAAGGAACATGAAATATAGATTATCTATGATTTATTAAACCTTAGTCAAAAGACTATCTAATATAATTAATTTAGAAGAATAGGTGAACAACATAACACATGGTTAATCAAAGATATAAGCAACAAAGTATCTATTCATAGATTTCAAGAATTGTTACTAAATAAAATTAGTATCAACTAACCAAAATAATTTCCAAAACATAAATCTAAAATTATTAAGCATCAATTAGTAAGTTAGATTCAATTTATCTCTTCATACTCCTCTTAAATTTCTATCTCTCTTTAATTTATCCACTTAATTCTTTACTGAATTAAATAGTACTCATAAATATAGACAAGTATTTAAATTTTATTCATCAAAACCTCCCTATACCTCAAATGCTTTCCACAAATTGCACAACCTACTCGTTTGGTCCAAGCTTCACGTGGCCTTGCTTCTTTCTCCTTGGGAGAATGTTGTGAAAATGATAGCTTAAGAGAGGCAAGTGTACGGTTGTGGTGTGTGTGTGTGGAAACTTAAAGGCTTGAAAGCAACATGCAAAGGTGAAGAAAAAAAACTGCACGGTTGGTTTCTTTAGTGGCTGTCCCAAAATTTACCTTCCTTTCCTTATATAGCTTGATCCCATAATTGCATTAATTCTATTGGTTGAAAGCTTGACTTCTTGGCCCAAAAAAATCTGCACGGTTACTAAAGATAAAGCCAAGTAGATTTTTCTACTTCCTTTGATAGAATATGCTTTTGCATTTAATGCATTGATTCCTTTGGTCTCCTTACTTTCCATATGCTTGTTTTTAATTGGTTAATCAATGTTATCATTTGCTTTGGCCCCTCCCTTCAATTCTGGTTTGCCTTTCACGTGTGATAGCATGATGCAAGGCTTTGTGATATTTTTCATTCCTTCTTAGCCTCATTAACCGTAGCTAGCTAAGTCCACAAGGTTATATGTAATGCTTTTCTTTTTCTGCTTTGTTCGTAAATTTATTTGCACAGCTAGAGACATTATTTCTAAGATCCCAACGGTCAAAAGTTAGATATGTAAGTTAGGAGTATACCATTAAAATTTCAAGACGATCCAACGGTGAACGACTTCAGAATGAGTAGTTTACTAATACTGGTTTTGGAAAAAAAAACAATATTCTTATCCTTGCACATGGCTTCATTTAATTAGTTCTTATCTTTTCTTAACCAATCTTGACTCTATAATATTTTTCTTTAAATTCTTGAAATAATAAAATCCTATATTCTTATTGGTTTATTTAAATCTTTTTAGCCTAAAATTATTTCCATCCTTCTCACACAATTTCTCATAATTTAGATAGCTTGAATTAATATATATATTTAAATTCTAACAATCTTACTAAATGGTGATTTTAATTTGCTAAAAAATTAGAATAGCTTAAATGGAATTTTATTTTAAAATGTGTATTAAGTGCTAAAAATCCTTCTAGATAGGGAAGTATAATTTTCTAATCATCCTTAAATATCTCCTTAAATCCATATTCAATAAATAAAATATTGGAGTGTTACACAAGGTATCACTACGATGGAAATGCTTAAACCTTCATTGCTGAAGACGTACAGATTTTCAATCCTGAACAAAGGATGACAACTACGAACAAAATTTCTAAGTATAAAAATCGTGAAGATTTTACGCATAAATCCTTATCTCCGGTAAATATAAACAAAAGAACAAAGCCAGTTAATTTTTTTTGTATGTATAACGACGACAATAAAATTTGAATCTAAAATGTCAGATAAATAAAAGGTCAGCCTCCAAATTGGCCGAAAAATATGACTTTTTTTTGTTACATAAAAAATATATGACATTACAACGCCATAAAATTATACAAAATAAGAGAAACATAATTTGGTTATCCTCACCACTATTTGGCAAGATTTAGATGAGTGATTGTCCAAAGCCTAGCTCCACTCCACCTTCAAAATGTAAGAAAAGAAAACAATAAATCAATTTCTAAAAATAGTTTTTCATTTGTCTTTTTTCAAATTTAACAATATAGTTGATTTAGTTTACTATCTTTTGTTTTCAGAAAATGAAAATATTAAAAACACTATTGATGTATCCATTTTCAATAAATTAAAAAAGAGAACAAGTCTTTACAACATTAATATATAACAACAACCCAATATGTGTAGTTAAATTGACAATACAGTTAAGTTTGTGGGAATGACTTGAGTTTGATTCCTGTATAATACACTTTTGGAGAGAGAAGAAGAATTTTAAATGTGACTAAGTCCATATCGAAGATTAGTTCCTAGCTGATTCAAAGAATCAAAGCTTGTAGGGATATCTTGGTGTACTACCGGAGAGCTTAAGGCTCTAATTACAATGTACCAAACCAAAAAATATATAACAACATAATTTACCAAATATTCAATTTTGTAATATGATAGATAGTGCACATAAAGCAAAAACTTTGTTATATACACCACAATGACACAAACAAGAGAAACAAGATCTGATTTACCTGAGAAAGTAGACCATATATAAAGAGAACCCCAAGGATTTGTGATATGATTATAGAAACATCCTGAGTGATTAAATTAAATATGTTGGATTCCATCTCTTCTTCATCATAAAAATGTAGGTTTAGAGTGAGGAAGCAAGCACAAAGGAGCTTAATTACCTGAGAGAGATGGTTTGTAGCAGAAGAGGATTTAGTGGATGAATTGTATGGAAGTGATGGCTGTGGATCCTGTGACTATAATAACAAAGGCAAAGTAAGATTGAAATCATAATCCAACTGAAAAATAACTTGATTTTTTTTTAAGAGCCATTTCTCTCTTTTTTTTTCGTTATGGTAATGCAATGCAAGAGGTCTCAAGACGAGAAGAGAAAGACTTTTTTTTATGGCGGGCTTTCTCTCGTAAAGCCAAAGATGCCGAGAGGCAGGAGCTACCTTTAGAGTTGCATAATAGGTCTTGCTTCCTTAAATGGAGTTAAAATGATGTTGGATAATCAAACATTGAAATGAAAACGAAACAAAAAACATTTTTGTAACCAGTAAAATAGCAAGTTAAAATTTTCTAGTCCACATAAATAATATTAAATCTATAATGCAACTGATGCTAAAACCCATAGTAGCAGTTAGGCAAGCTAGAAAGATAACACCAAAACATATATTTTTTCTAATAAATATTGCAGTATGCATAAACTTTAATAGGTGGGATTAAACATATGAAAGCTTTCCAAAGGAAAGTCTTTAGTTGAACTTTTACGCCATGGAAGGCAAATAACACCAACAAAAGTTTTTTTCTTTTTAGGTGATCAGCTACATAATCAGCTAAAGACTAAATTCCTTGGGATATGATATTCACTTTTACACGGAGGAAGACAACAAGGAAAAAATCTTGGTTAGAAATGATGTACAATGTAGGTTTTTTTGCACTTGATGAATACAAAACTGAAAAATATAAACATCATTGATTTATGTTACATAAAACCTGGAATGCTATAAAAAAAATTAGAAACGGGTTATAATTTATAAACAAAAGCAATGGAATCCTCACATTTTTGGTTTCATAAATAATCAGGAAAAAACTTATGCACAGTAAAGTTTCAGTATGGGACTAGTACGTATACCTTTAAATCTTTCATGCACAATTCAGGCTGTCGCACAATGTATATTTGGTCACCAACTGCATTTTCTTTGTAATTGTCTTGATTTCGGTGCCAAGTCCATAATGCATATGTTGAATTCACAACCTGTAATAAAATAGGAAAATAAATTTTTAAAGAAAAGGATTAATAATCTAGACAATAATTCATGGACTGTATCCATTTCATGAACAAAAACTCAATGTAATATTATATAGCCACATATAGAGAAAAGTTAGCTCCAAAATATAGCCAGATTTTTTGGTATTTTAGTATCTTTATGCACAACATAGATATAAATTTGTATATATACCTACATATGTCGTTATGTAGTAAATTATTTAACAATAGCTGAACCTTAACTATTTAGAAGGTAATCAGAAATTTAAACTTTCTGAAGGTTAATGTCAGTATGTATTTAAGGACATCTTAAAATTATTAATAGAATCCATTAAAGCAATCCCATAAGTTGTTTATTGATTTCACTATATTTATTGATTTATTTTTATTAATATGGATAAGTAGTCTTATTATATTAGTGGGTTTGGACTTGTACAAATATTACTATTACACATTTACACTAGTACTTAACCTAATTATTAAATGTTTAAAAAATTAATTATTAAGAGTTTAATTATTTCTATTCACTAATAGTGTAAAATAATTTTCTAATGTCATCCAATCATAAATCATTATTTAAATTACTTTAATTTAATTATTTTAAAAATCAACAAATTTATCATATATGATGGATTAGGATTGCACAATTATATAAACAAATTTAAATTGTTAGTACATAACATTCTTTTCAATTATTAATAAGGCAAAATATATTTTTCGTTTTAAAAAATTGACAATGTTAGAATTTCGTTCCTCTAAAACATTTTTGTTTCATAAAATTGATATATGTCAAACTTTGGTCTAGAGTAGGTTTGGACATGTAATAATTTGTGGCAATTATAAATCTGAGGGTTTAAAATCTTCATAAATTGCATAAAACCATCACAAATTATATTTTCTACAATTTGTGTCTATTTTTAACTATTAGAAATCCTCACATAGGTTCAGATTTATCCAAACTTTACTTCAAACCAAAACTTAATACATTTTAATTTTACAAGGAGACAAAACAAATGAAATTCTTTACATGAACAAAATCTAAACATTGTCAATTTTATAAAGAAAAAAAATATTTTAATCTTATTAATATAAATAGAATATTTGTGTTAGTAGTCTGTTTCACATTATTACACAAGATATCATACTAATATTCAGAGTCTTTGTTCTCTTTTTTTCATTCCCCTAACCTACAACTATAACTCTTACCATCTAAAAAATTAATATATCATGCCCCAGCCATAATATCCTAAGATTAAATTATGTATTTAAGAGAATTTTTAGGAACACATTCTTTAGCAGTATGAGACCACCAACACATAAAGGAATAGACATGGATAAAAAGTAATGGTACACCCAAACTTGAAGCGTAAAAAAAGTTGATATCTGTGAATTATTTAACCTCAACTCATTTGTTATTCTAGGGTCTTGACAAACAATTTTATCCTGTAATTAAACTCAATTATGTGTGTGTAATGAAAAAAAATTGATAATGTTGCTTCTTTTTTGACAAACTGTAATGTTGCTTAAGAAAAGAGAGTACAGATAATGATAATAATTGAATTTGTTTATACATAGAACTCGTCATTGAGCATAAAATTAACTATTAAAGGCTAAATTAATTAGCTTAAAAAATATTAGAAAAAGAGATTTAATAAAGGTAAATAAAATGATCAAATCATAAAATTATCTAAGTAAGTTTATCTAAAAACACTTTTAAGAGAAAAAATAAGAAGAAAATATAAAATAAACTTTTTCATAAATTCAAATTAATTTAAGGAGAAACTTATTTCATTTTTTTATTATTTTCTTTCCTTAGAAATGCTTGTAGATATAAGCTTATCCAAATAGGCCATGAGCTAAACTCAGACTTTATAACTTTAACCAAAATCATTTTAAGCCTTGAATTGGACTTATTTAAATAAATGAGTTAAACATAAATGTTATCTTTTCTCAACAGCCAAACTTGAGCTTCAAATTCTCAACCTGTTTAATTCATTCACACCCAACTGGATGAATCATTCTAATTGATTCCATGTACCAAGGAAATGCAGCAAGCAAATGATTTCCGAATCAAGTTGCAGACCACCACTAAACATTGGGTAAACATCCTTACAATATTGAAGCAAGCACCACTAAGAATTATGGCATTGGTTGGACAAATTAACCTATTAAGCCAACAATACAAAGATAGCATCCAAAAGCCTATGATAATAATGCCCATTCATAATGAAGTATAGAAAGAGTCAGTCCAACGATGAGTGAGACCTAAACCAATTTTTTTTTAAATATTTTATTTTAAATGAGTTAGTTATATAATAGGCCTTTTTTGTCAACATGTGAGGTCTTTTTGTTTTATAAAAAATAACAAAAAAAATAAATTGTTGATGGACCTAAAGTTTGAGCTTTAGTTATTTTACTCTTTAGCTGATTCTGAGTGTAGTAATGTTATTATTCATATTCAAATGGAGAGGCTACACCAACAAGAGCAAATCAATTAGTGATTGAGCTAACTGAACCTGCAGGCTGGTTAGCAATAGAAACAAAAATGAAAAGGTTCAGAATCTGAAGATTTTACCTCAAGTATCCCATGTCCAAAACTGCTTTCTCTAAATGCACTCCACTCAGGTTGTTTGTTCCAACAAAAGTTTCCTTTGGCAGGACCAGTGGAAAAATTTGATTTGCAAACTCCTCCAAATTCTGGTATGTTATCACCAGCAGAAGGACACTTTCCAGGATCATCTGCATGATCAACATCTACTTTCTCAATATTTCCACCATCTCCAACAGTTATGTAAACAGGTCCACAAGGATCCAACGTGTAATTATAAACTCTATTCATTCTCTCATAAGCATGAACCTGCAAGATGGGCAACATGTGACACACTGTTTATATAAACAATAGGAAAAAACTACATAAAAAAGAATAACTGAAAAAACTGAATGCAGAATTAGATATCCATGAGATTGTTAGAAAGAAGGTTTATATCATTGCATATTTTGACAATTAAATACTTCTATAGTATGATTAAATTAACAAGAGAATAGAGAAACATCCATGGATTAAGTTTATCTCCAACAAATCTCTTGTTTTAGATTTTTAGGCAATAATGTATTTTTTCACATATACCTAATCCTATGATATTAACAAGTAACAACATAAGTTCATCATAAATAAATAAAATCTATGTAAAACTCCAAATGAGAAATCTCGGATATTTCGAATGTGATATTGACAAACTAATGTTCTAAAACGGATACAAAAAATAGAGTAAATTTAACTTACATGGCCATTGAAAACAATGTCAACCCTGTATCGAAAGAGAAGTTCTTCCATTTCCAATCTCATACACTCAAATTCTTGATAGTGTGAAGCATAGCTGTTATACCAAGGAGAATGCCATGCAGCTACTAACCAAGGGGTTACACTACGGTCAACACTTTGCAGATCTTTCTTCAGCCAAGCAAACTGTGCACCTGGATTAAGATCCAATGAAACACATCAAGTTCAACCATCTAAATTATACGCATCGACTGGTCTACATAAGGTGAAGGGTAAATACCCATTTTGGTCTCTAAAAGTGTGAGGCATTCACAAATTGATTCCTGAAAGGTGGGAAATTCAAATTTAATCTCTGAATATGCAAAAAGTGCAATAGGTTGGTCCTACCATTAAATTTAAGACAATTTTCTCATTAAGTTGTAATGTTCAATGACCAATTTGACAATAAGTTGTATTTTTCGAGAACTTATTTGACATTAAGTTACAAAATTTTCAGTGACCAATTTGTCATTGTCCACAAGATCAATCAGTCACACTTTTTGCACATTCAGGGACTAAATTCAAATTTTTATCTTTCAAGGACTAATCAGTCACCCCCTCACACTTTCTGAGACCAAAATGAGTATTTACTCTAAGGTGAAATAAACTGTATCAGTTATCATCATTTACCAGTGCTATTGTAATCAACATATGCTCCCAACATGATAAAGTGTATGCCCCCAGCATCAAAAGAGTAGTAGAAGTTACTTTTAGAACCACTTTCTTCAGCAGGAACTGCAAATCGTGTCAGGTATGATTTGAATGTGATTCCACCAGCTTGAGGTTCAATCTCATGATTCCCTTCAATAACCATCATGGGAATTTCTGAGGTCAAAGGCTCCATAAACCTGTTGTTTCAAAAAACCATTTTGTTTTTCAACTAACATATGGTTCGTACTTTGTCCAACAACTATCAGTATTAGAGATTCTAATATTTCACCACTCACCCTTCCCCTCCCATCCACAATATGTTTGTCTAAGTGCATGTTTGGATTGAAGTTAGAAATGATGTGCACATGTTCCAATGTAAATCCAATGGATAAAAGCAAAATGAAAGCAAAAACAAGGATCTTGGTCCTTTGGCAAGTACAAATAATGCATCAATGCACAAGCCCAACATACTACTAAATGAAAGAAAATGTAGTATAATAACAAAGCAGAACAAACATTTACCAGTAGGATTTTTCAAGTTATTGTTTTGTTCAACATACAATTAGATTAGTATATTTCAACTAAAACTTGATTACATATGCTGTCACAGAACACAGAATAGGTTACCTTCCCCACCCATCCCATCGGGGTTGATATGTCTCTCTAATAGGAGCATCTGGAAATGCACATGAATAACATGAAGCTCCCTTTCCACCAGTTGTAAGATACTGATTCGCATATGTTAAATCTCCAACCATTAGAATCATTGAAGGATCATTGTAATTTAGATGATCAATAGTTGATGTAGAATTGCTTGTGAGACCTAAATCTCCAATGACTGCTATTCGAGCTGGATAATTATTTGGACTAGGTTTTGGAAAAGTCTCAAAAAAATGCTCTTGGCTCATGGCTGGAATAGAACTATCCCCACATTTGTAATAATATCTGGTTCCAGGTTCAAGACCTACATCAAGAAAGAAATATCTCTGAACTTTGTCCTAACAAATTTGAGTCATTGTACATATTATTCACTTGATACCATTCTTTTTGTTTTGATATAGTAACTCAGAATTTATTTTTAACATATCATCATAAAAATCTTATAGTTTGTAGCTTCAAAAATTTTAAGAAAATACGTAGTAATGTGCTTAACAACAAAGGATTGAATATTGTTATATGATTGGGCATATGATTAGAAGAGTAATAAATGATGAATGTAGACGGTTCCAGAACTGAGAAATTTGAAACTGCAATGAACAGAGTTATACTACATATGCCACAACTTTTGACTGGAATGCATAGCATACAGAAAGAAGCCAAGGTTTTAGAGACCACAAAAGCAGAACTTTTCATTAAAAGAATTTTACCAAAAGAACTATCTTTCACAAATTAATTGGACAAGTAAATTCTTCTATCCAATAATTGATTATTGTTTTGCCAATTATGTCACAAGGCAGACATCAAACTTTGTGAATTATTGCAACCAAGAACTTAAAATAACTTACAAATACAAAAACAACCAAGCCTTTCCCTTCTAGGTCATCTGTCGGCTACATGAATCAAACAACATCACAATTTCTTTTTCTTTTTTTCGATTGGTAAATGTTAGTTTGTTAGTTTTGTTAGAAATGTCAGTGAGAGGGATTCAAACCCGCGACCTTTCGCTCCCCCCTTCTCCCTTCACCCTTAAGCTCCCCTTCCCAACCATCAAGTCAACCTTATATCTCCAATAGACAACATCACAATGTTTTATGTCATAAATTATGCCTATGCTCTATAGGAACATGTCTGAATAAGTTCTACAAAATCAACCAGCAGCATGTTCCTTGTCAGTAATCACTGTTTCCTACTCAGCACCAAACAAACACTACCCTTCATTTGAACAGAATTCCAAAGAAAAGAAGTAAATCAACATACCTTTGAGTTTCACATGGTGAATGATGCCAGAGGTGTAATTCCATAGGCCTTCAAAGGGATACAACTGACTGTAAACAACAGAATCACCTTTCCCAACACTTGTGTACTTGCCACTCTTTTTCCCAAACCACACCTCACTTCCAACAGATGCAGGATCTACTGGGGTCACGTTGAGGCCAATCTGTGCATCCCCTTATCCAAAACCAAAACAACACAACCAAGCAACAACAACTTGATGCCTTTGAATACAACACCATATAAACATTAAAAAAAGAGAGTTTAATTTCTATCCACTCTTAGTATAAAAATTTCACACAATCAACTAATCACAAATCATTGTTAGTGTAAAAGTTAATAGATTGAATGACAGTGTAAAAATATACTCTTAAAACATGACAATTTGGGATCAAATGGTAAATTCCCTTTACATTGTCGATACATAGACTACTTAATCTTAAAGCATGACAATTTGTAATAAGATGATAATGTAAAATTTCTTACACTATCGTTACATTATCGGTGCATAGACTACTTAGTGCATATTTGATTTGCAGTTGAAAATGTTGCGACATCCGTTCCAATGCAAATCCAACGAATAACGCAGAAGTAAGGGTTCTGATCCATTGGCAAAATTACTTTTGCCTCGAAAATAATTTTGGAATTGAAAACCAAACATGCTCTACTCTTAAAACACGACGATTTGTAATCAAATGAAAATGTAAAATTCTTTTTATATTATCAGTGCATAGAAGACTATTTAGAATTTAGTGTTAAAAAAACAAAACTTTTATGGAAATTCTGAGGAGAGGAGATAACTAAAGTACCAGTAACCCAAGAAACCCACATGGAAGTTGGTGAAGAAATTGCAAGAGCAATCTGTTCAGGGAAGTTTGAAGTGACATTCTTTCTGAGCCTTGGATGAGTCATAGGCAAGTCATCACTGCCCCGTCGCAGTGACGGGTCGAACCGTCGGGTCACCGGGTCAAATGGGCCATCCAGGGTGGTGGGAATGTGAGTCTCAGCCACTGCCATGATGATGATGATGATGTTGCTCATCATCACTAAAACCATGGCCAGTGACACATAAAAGGTGGTGCAGATTTTCATTTCTGACACAAAGTGAAAATGAATGAACTCTTTTTTCTGTTTGTGAGGATGAGGATGTTGAAGATGTTGTCTTGTTAAGGAAAACTAAACTAAGTATTAACAAGGTTGACCACCGTGGCGTAACTGTACAGAACAGAGTTCAATTTGAAGTTAAGTAGTTAATTCTCATGTGCTGTATGTTGTTGCCATGTTGGCATGCTTGCATCGGCATCTCCATTATAATATTGGAATATTCTGTTTCTTAGTTGCTTTGTTTCCACCTTGTTTTATCATGGAAAAATATTTTAAAATTGAGTCTAAATAGAAATTTTGATTGGAATATGCATTTTTGATTAAAAAAATTTGTAAATTAATAAAATATTATTATGGTGTGAATTTTCTTTTGAAAGGATTATGATATGAATTTTAATATTTGTTATAAGAAATAATAACTTTATCATATATAATTGGATGACAGTGTCTATTTAAATTTTTTTAATTAGTATTTTAAAGTGAACAGTGAATGTTGAAGTTCTTGGGAAATAATTTGTGTTTTATTATGAAAGAAAAGAAGGGAAACAATAGACAATGTCATGATTGTTTGATGATTTGAAAGGATAAAAAAGAGAATTAAAGAGTGAAAAGAATATATATAAAAATAATAACATAAATGTTCATAAATAAAAACGAGATGATAATTTTGTTTGTATAGAATGTTGTTGTAATCATAAACAGTATAATAGTATTTTCAATTTTTAATCATCTCCACTCTTTTTAATGTTGTTTGCTACCCAAATTGAAGAGAATGAATTTTGGCATGGGATCTGGAATGTTTTTCTTTTCCCCTCTTGTTTCCTGTGTATTAAAAGAGGGAGATTATTTTGATAAACCTAATTTGATAAAAAACAATGTTTTTATTCTTCGAAATATTTCAATATTTGGTTCTAAATTTTATTCTTATAAAAACTTAAGATATGATTCCCTATATTTACTAAAAAAGTGATTTACTTTTAGTCCTTTATCAAAAAATAAAACCAACTTTTATGTTAAAATATAAAAATAAACACTTTAATTTTATAAAAACTAAAATCAAACGTTTCGAAATATTTTAAGAAAACTAAAACATATTTATACCTTAATTCAAAATAGAACATAGTTTTAATTTATTAAAAAAATTAAAGACGCCCTTAGTATTTAAATTCCAATTTAAATAAGCATTTTTCTCTTACCCGTTTTGTACTTTATGTCTTTTTAGTATGGGTATAGCCTTGCCTAATATCTAGAGTACACGCCGATGAAATCAAGTGGGACCAATCATTATGTAAGGATTGAAATGAATAATTTTAAACCTTTCTACGATATTTTCTGAGTATTGTTAAACCTTGTTATGGTTGCTTTACTTCCCTCTCATGTTGGCTCACTTTTATACTTTTATTTATAGTTGAATAAACGTGAGAACAAGGGTAACATAAAACAATCCAAAAAAAAAAAACAAGGGTGGTATCATAAAAAAATTATGGTTTAAATATATTTTTTCTCTTTATAATTTAATATTTTTTTCATTTTCATCCATGTAAAAAGGAAATTGGTTATGTGTTTGTCTTATTTTTTGTTCCTAAAGTATTTTAGGTAACACTTTTTTCACTGTTAAAAATATTTTTTTACCGTTCAAAGCAATATCTAAAACACTTTAAAAGAAAAAACAAAACAAATACATTTTATAAAGAATAAAATATAAAAAAATTATAGAAACAACAATATAAAAAACATTAAAGTACATGAATAAAAAATATATTTAAGCAAAAATTATTCTCTTCTACCAAATCCAAAAACCTCAGTTTCAATTTGAGGAACTTTTTTTTTATGAGAGTGACCATATCTATCATGTGAACTGAGGTTGGACTAATCAGACCTCCAATTTGGCTTGATCAAGTTTACCAGTGTATTGGATTTTCTGCGACTAAACTACATTCCCACCAAAGGCTCAAAATAAGTATACTAACCAATCATATATCAATCAATGGATGCAAACGACAAATATGAGTATTTATTACACGAGCCAACTATTTGGACGACTTGAGAAAAAAGGTAACATAGGATTTCACAATTTGGTCTCAAAAAAATAAGTAGATGAGACAGCCAAGCCTTGCACATCATACGTGCGAACAAGTCTTTGCCTCTTGTCAGGTGTCTCCAACCAACAGAACTCCAAATGGAACGATTTTGATTCTGCTACACTTTTTGCTACATCACAAGGGCACCCCATGTACATGCCACCGGGTAATAGTATCATCTGATAACCTCCATCAAATGTAACCAAATGGTCTGATACTGAGCCAGTCCAATGCACATTGGTAGTAACATTTTCCCCATCAGAAGTTGAACTTGAAGTAACATCCTGATATCCAATAACAGCATCAACAACAACAATCCCTTGTGTTGAGAAATGGGTGTTAATTTTAAAACGTCTTATGGTCCACAACATATGAAGTAAGTGGAAAGGGCTCTTGTTGAGACAAATAGAAGGAATTGATTGTTAATCAAACATAACTCAAATCAAATATTTACAATATACCACCAGAACCTGAAATGAGGGGTGAGGAAGTGGACGGCCTTTTTACCATTTTGGGTGATTTTTTTTTTCAGAATTACCAAATGGGGACACTTTTTGAATTAATTCTCATTTAGGGAAGAAATAGTAAAAGTAGTTATAACTTAGTAAACAGAAGTTGTAAATCTTTATACAAAAATTACACCCATTTGGTAATTTCAAAAAAAAAAATCCCCAGATGGTAAAAAATCAAAGTGTACAAAGAGAATGTGACGCAATAAGATCTTATATGCCCCCACATAGTAGAACTAACAAGGCGAAAGGGCATTAAAAATTTAATAAAAGATATCCAAAAAGAATAAAGGGGCATAAATAAAGCATCATGTGATTAAAATTTTGATTTTTTTTCACAAACTAAGAGCATAATTCAATGCTTTAAGAATTCTGTTAAACTACAATTTTACTATGCTTATGCGACTTGTGTGATTAAGTTGTAAAATACCTGAATAAGTTGGCCATTGTTATCCATCTCATGTAACACAACGGTATCAGCATTAGTAATTGTAGATCCATACACACCACTTCGTTTTGTAATGGAATGACCTTTCCATTTACCAAGAAAAGGAATAATCCTACTCTTCGCATCCTGAAAGGAATTAAAAAAAGTCATTAGAAACTATAGACATGAGATATTGCCCTGCTGCAGTCAAAAATGGCTAGAACTTTCAAAGCAAAAACTCAGTTAACGAATCTGCAGTAGATAAATAAACAAAAAAAGAAAGTTTCACATATCTCAGACTCTCATATAAGCTCACCCTAGAACTCTCAAGTAGAGGGGGAGCCCCATCACTTCTTTCCTCTAGGAAGACAATAAGCATATCTACAGTGCCTCTTGGCTCCAAAATGTGAAAGGCTCTTGCTCGCATATCTCTCTCTAGAGAGTACAGGCAATTCTCACATACAACAGAAGGTCGCCGAGAGGGAAGCTTGAGATTTCTGCACCATAAGGAAGTGTAAAGAATTTAAGGCATAAATATCAGTAATTGACGTATGCCTTCTTTTTCTCATGTTGGTTCTCAAAGGTCAAATCACTCAACAATAAACCCTTTGATCCAAACAGGAAGAGGTTTTCATTATTAATTCACGTTAGCAAATGGTTTGTAACTTTGCCCATTAGCCTGTTAAAGATTAAAAAGGGGAAGAGGAAAACTAAAGAAAACTTAAGCAGAAACCATTAAAAAATATCTCTAAATGATTTCACTAAAATCTTGATCAATTAATCAATGTGCAGAATACCTAGTCGAATAAACTGGGTTGTTGCTGTCAACCATATTAGAGGATTTTCCAGATTAATCAAAATGACATTCAATCTAAATGCTTTGTATTAAACAATTGATAAAATATTCTACTAAATGTAATTAAAGACACAGCGTTTGAAAGTTTTATTTCCCTACTTTGACTGAAAGACCAGAGATAAGTCATTATTTGAGTTATCAACAGTTGGACACTTGGACAGCATAAAGGAAAATGTGTTGGTAAAGTAATATGATGTAAATAATCTGGCAACACACCAACATACACTAATTTTAAGGTAAAATAATGGTTGGCAAAAGATTGATACCTTGAGTTAATTGGGCTATAGAAAGTAGGATTTAAATAAAAATAACTGGGTTAACCATGGACTTGGTTCAACAAAAACAAACAGCTCAGACATTTCATTTAAATATTTGTATTTCCTGCTACTGCAGGTGTTTTACACACACATACAACAGTACAACACACCATGTCAAATAATGTTTTAGCAAGAAAGCCACAAATAGCTTGTAAAAATAGTTATATATGGTTCAAGTCTTGAAAAACAATAACAGCATAATTTTGTCGCAAAACAGAGATATAGAAATTATAATGTAAGCTAAATTTGCCAGGCTAAGCAGGCACCTGGCTTAGCTAGTGTATTCTGCTCAAAGATTTCATTTGGAAATTTGAATTTGTCATTATTTTTAGGTTTTTCACTCTTATTTAGATTTCAAATTTTCCATTAATTTTGAATGTTTTATTATTACCACCTATAAAGTTATTAGCATTTTTCTGCTAAGATTGCTCATAAATAAAACTTTACATCATTACTACCATCAAGAGCGACATTTCAATGTTGATGTTTAACAATTTCTTTTTCTTTTTGATTGGTTGTTTCAACGTCATCTTCCTACTACTCTGTTAGTGATAGTCGAGAAAAAGATCCACCCCACCAAACTTCTTAGGTTACCACTTATATTATGCATGTAGCCAAAATGTTCTTACAAAAAGTAGTTAGCATGTTATCTCTATGCTATGGCAATACAAACAAGTAAAACTGCATTCTATTACTATCTCCAGCGAGTGCATCCTTGATTTCATTCACTAATGCATGTTTATAGGTCAGCAATTGCTACACTTCACCAATATAGAAATCAATCAAACAGTGCTAGTTGATCTATTGTAGAAAAAGAAGCATTTTACCTAGGTGACTCTTCACCAGTGTCATCTTCTCCAAGAACACCTTGCCTTAATACTGTTTCCAACATGCCAGCTGTTTGGTACCTCAGTGCAAATGCTTTCTCAGATGGGAAAAAGCCTATCTGCAAACTAATTGTGATGGATATTGTAAAGAAGCAATGGGATCACACAGAAAGAACCAAAAAAGGTTTAAAAAACATGATGGTTTAAACTTCAGTTCAATGTTCCAGTAAGAAAATCTCACTTGTTGATATTTGTCAACAGTAAACATATTGGTTTCTTTAATTTTGTACTCTGCCCATTCTGCATCATTGTCATCTCCGGAAATTGAAGTACTTGATGAAGGTTGTTTAATATACAGCCTGCAAGGAGCAACAGGTAAACAATTTACAATTTAAAAAAATAGAAAACTAAAGTAGTCAAACAAGATCTCATTTAACCTCTTATGCAAGCTGATGATGAACAAATAATACTCAGATTCAAACGATATATTATAATGGGGTTACAGTTTAGTAAATTCATTCCATTCTCCTTATAAAGGATCACATCATATCATCATATATGTTATAAATTTAAGGAACTGAAAAAATTTAAGATGCATTTGGTTTACTTTACTTGATATGTTTTAACTTTTAACCAACAATTACAAAAATTTCCTTATTTTTTAATTTTTGTCTGATTTCCAAAATTTATAAAACTGGGGGTGAAAACAGTATTTTGTTGTTTTCCTTGTTTACTTTGCAAGTTCTGAAAAACATAAAATAAAAGGAAAAGAAGGCATTTTTGTTATAATTTTGATAAGAGTGAGAGAAGAAGGGTTGGTTACGTTTGAATGAGACTCATGAGTTCATCTTCCCCATAAGAGCTAGCGGAAAGCTTGGTACTCAGTTGTTGCAACATATTTCCACTCGAATCAAATTGCTACAAAACATAGAGGAAAATAATGTTATTAAAAAAAAAACATAAAAAGAACTTAGGCACGGTTGGTTAAGTATTTTTCCTATTGAAGTTTCAACTTAACAAAATTACAATCATATCTATCTAAAGTTTAATTGTATGCACTATCAGAGTAAAAAGTTGCATACTATCAACTAATTCATCCACTAATATTTCTAACAAAACTAACAAATTAGCATTTTGCTGATAAAAAAAATAAAAAATCATGATAACTATAAATTTTACGACAACGCTAAAGAAAGTTTTCATTAAAACTGTTATGTCTAATGTGAATTCCAACAAAAAGTTTTTTCTATTTTGAAAATAAAAAGTAAAAAACAAAAAATGTTACATAGAAAGAGCCGTTCCACTTTCCGGAGTTAAGGTTGATGAAACGTCGGAGGTTGTCGATGCTCATAGCGGCTTCTTCAACTGTTGAGGAGGAAGAGGAGGCTCTGATTCTGATTCTGATTCTGGTAAGGGAAGAAGAAAAGGAAGAAGAGAATGTAATAGAGTTTGGTTTAAGTGAAAGAAAGCGAATGGTGTTAGTGTGAAGGGAAGAAACCCAAACTGAACACTGAATAGAAGAAGAAGCCATTGTTGAGTCTTCTCAGAATCTTGGGTGCCACCAAAATTCAGTTTATGCTAACGTATCTTATCTCTCTCGAGTAACTCTAATGTGTTGTTTGGTAAATGTATTGGGCTGGACTGGTTTGAGGATAGTAGCTTTTTCTCGGAGTTACAATCTACACTCCCCCTTCTTTTTAATACACTCCCCCTTTTTTCCCCAAAATACCCTTTGCTTAAATAAAAACTATGCACTCCCTTTTTTTACTTTTGGCCCTTTTTGGTTCAAACAATAAGTAAAAAATGATAAAAAAAAACAGTGTCTCACAAAAAATAGGACAACCATCTAATGAGGACAATTTGAATCACTTTAAAATTATGAAACACTATTTTGAACTTTTTTAAGAAAAAAAATAAGGAAACAAACTCAATATAACCAAGGTACTAAAAGTGCATTTTAGCTATAAAAAAAATGCTTTAAACAATATTTTTGTGAACCTAGTTAAGAATTGAATTGTAACTGAATAGCAAATCATTAATTAATAAAGACTCAACCCATTCTTTACCAAAGAAAAAAGTGACTTAACCCAACCCCAATTATTTTTGTATTTAAATTTTTTAAGTGACCTAACTAGCATCATAATTGAATCGTAATTGAAAAACCTACCACTAGGGATGTTTTTAGAACAGCTAGAAAAAATAGATTATTTCATTAGTTGATTATTGTTATAATCAATTATAATTAGCATCATTTTGTGTTTTGATAAGTTTTCTGAAAAGTAGTTTGGAGATAATTAATTTCATTTAGAAGAAAAAAAAATCAGCTTTTACATATTAAAAGAATATATAAAATAATTGAAAGAAAAAATAAGTTGTTGGAAAATAAACATAAGCTACAAACTTTCGAATTAAAAAATATCTTATTTTTCATTAAAAGGCTTTTTTACAAATTTCAGTTCATGTCTGATCCCAAACATCTAGCTTATTTTATAAACAACTTTTTTTCCTTGAAAATAGCTGAAATTGGGAAAAATCATATTTCCCAAGCATGCTCTAATTAACAAAGACTCAACTCACTTGTCAAAAACAAAAACAAAAAATACTCAACCATTTTCATTTTTGTATTTAAACATAATTTCATATTTTCATATGACATGTATCCTTAACTTGCAGAACTTTGAATTCAAGAGGTTGTTGGCCCCGTTTTCCCATAAAAGTGAGTGTCACATCTTCACCTCTATGTTTTATCCTCTTTTGCTGGGTTTATACTAGAATTGTTAATGGAAACTTTTATTTTCATTTTCTTTCGCTAGCATATTATATCTCTTTCACTTACCAAAATAAAATATCTTTCTTCATGTATTAAGAATATCTAACTTAATCGATTAAATATAATATATAAGTTATTATAAATTTTATAATACTTATTTTTTATTCTTACAAATGAAAAAATATATTTTTATGTGCATCTGAAACAAATTTGGTTCATTGGATTACTGTTTTGTGGGAATTAAATGTGGGATAATTGTCTATTCATTACTCTCTTTTTTTGCATTTCTTCATTTGTCAAAGGTCCAAAATTAGCTTTTAATTTGATTTTTGTTGCTTTATTGCTATCCAAATATAGTTACATCTTTTATCCATTTAATTTCATTAATTTAGTCTAAATAGTAAAAGTTGTGAAAATAAATTGCAAGTCCAGTATTACATGAGTCTTCAACGGAACTATACTTTTACTCCAGAATATTATTGCACCGCTTGAGAATGAGTAAACAAAAATATGAAAGAAAAAGGGCAAGTAAAAATAAATGCAAAATGATATAATGAATATACTGTGGAGGAATATGAACAAGGTTGTTATAAAATATATAATAATCTGCGGTTAAATTCTTTACTATACCACACCCAAATCAATCATCTACGATGGGACTTAAGAGTAACATTGCTCCTTTATTTTTCCTTTATTTTTACTTTCCTCCTCTTGTTCCTTAACACCTCAATGTAACTAAAAAACATTATTACGATTAAATATAAGAAAATCGCTTGCGTACAGGCATGGCAACGGGGCAGGACGGGGGCGGGTATTGCATTCCCCGTCCCCGCCCCCGCTCCCAAATCCGCTCCCCGTCCCCGCCCCCGATCCCCGTCGGATTTTAAAACTCATCCCCATTCCCGCCCCCGCTGGGGGTCGGGTTTTCCTCGTCCCGTCCCGCCCCCGCTATTTAATTAAAATTAAAAAAATAAAAAAAATAATATAAATTTTTTTATTGAAAAATTGGACAAAAAAACTAATTACGTAAAAAAAAATAATAAAAAATACACATTTAAAATATGGGATCATAATTTAAAAATTACAAAATAAAATCAATAAATTTAATTTAAAAAAATTAGAAAATAATTTTTTTTATTTTTTTAATATTATTTTTAACGGGGCGGGGACTGGGGCAGGGGCGGGGCGGGGAGCAGTAATCCCATACCCATCCCCGCCCCCGTTTTTGGCTATCGGGGAAAACCCGAACCCGAAAAACTCGATTTTTCCCCATTAAAATCGGGGCGAATTCAGACGGATATCCACGGGTTCGGGTCCCGCTGCCATGCCTAATTGCGTACCCCATTTTTAGAGTGTAAAAAAATATGAAATTAAAGAAAAACTTAAAAAATCAAATAAAATGATATGATAAAAATACTGTGAAGGAATATGAATAAGGTTGTTGTAAAATATATAATAATCTGCCGTTAAATTTTTCCTTTACCATAACCAAATCAACCATGTCTACCATGGGACTTAATTTAGAGTATAACATACCAAACCTTGTAAAAGAAAAAGTAATCAGTCAGTTTAAGTGTTTGAGTGTAAGTTTCTCTAGAAACAAAGTAAAAAAAAAATGAAATAAATTTTTTCATAAATTAAAATGAATTTTTAATTAGTTAATTTGTAGATGTTTTTTCATCTTTTAAAGAAGTTGTATTGGTGAACTTCTAAAAATTAACTAGAGAGTTTATTTTTTACTCATAGAAAAACTTATCTCATTTTTCTCTTCTTATTTTTTTCTTTTAGAAGTGTTATTAAAGAAACTTAGTCAAATAAATCAAATATATAATATTATAGCCATTTTAACTTTCAACAAAAACAAATCACCATCGCCAATTAATCACTTACAAAATGTCCATTATATTAAAACCAAATTCACAAAAACCACAACATTAGCAACAATGATGATCCAAATGCATGTGCACACCGAGGGCAAGGAAGAAGAAGAACCAGACGCGACGGGGGACGGAGCCGGTGCCGCCACCATTGCGAGTGGTGGATCTTGGTCCTCTTGTTGAACTTGCACGGCCACTCTCATGCCATGAAAACAGTAACCTCCACCGGAGAGGTAGTAGTAGGTCCTTGCCTCCGTCATTTGCACCACGTCGCGACCACCTCGAGTGATGTTTTTTATGAAGTCCCTTTCTATGCAATTCTCGTAGCTTGTCTTGTTCACCTCCAGAACGTTGAAGTATCGTTTGTCGAACTTGAAGACTTCATCAAACCCATGCACGTTTATTAATTAGCATCAGAAGATATATTTTGAGGAACAAAAAATTTGATATATCAGAATTTAATTAATGAAATTTTTTCTTAAAGACCTAAAACAAAAATACATAATAATAATAATAATGATATTTATTATTGAAAAATAACAAAAGTAGAATATAACCCTCATCTACTATTAGTTATACTTTATTCCTTTTCAAAATACATAATAATGATATTTTCATATAATTTTTATATTTAAAATTTATTTAAACTTATAAATACCCATATAATAAATGCCCAGGGAACTAGTTCGAGTAGGATACAATTTAAAGATAGAACGGGAGTTAGAAAACATTATACATATTTTAGTTATTGAAAAAGGTGAAATTAAATAACCAAATAAGATGCATTTCATTCTATTCACTTGTCAATCACTATCTAATGATAAGATTGTTACATTAAGTTTCTTATTTTCCAAAATATATAATAATCACATATAAAATCTTATCCAAATTAAATGTTATGAAGCTTCCAATTGCGATTAATTAGAATTTTGTCACCGATTTGAGATCAGTGTTGTTTGCTCGATGTTTAATTTTCGTGCTGGCCAGTCTTTTGTTCTTTATGTTAAAGCTTGCATTCTCAACGTTTTGAAAGGAAGATTCTATTTCTTTTTCTTTTCTGTTGCGATCTTATGCTTCTCTTGTCTATGCCTTTAACCTTTTCTTTTTACTATACTTATGAAGTTATGACTCTACTTTCAATACTATTACGGGTTAATCTGTTCAAACTGCCCTTTATCTGATCTTTATATCTTCCATTTCTGGATCAGGAATTAATTAACATGTTGCATTGCCACTTAATTATTAGCAAAGTTTTCTGTATTTAACAAAAAAGTAAAAGGATGCCATGTTTTCTTTTTATTCTCTTTTACAAATAAGAGTAGTATCCTTGGCCAATACTCCAACTCACGTAAATAAAGTTTCTGATTGTAATTAAACCTTTGACAAACTATTAACTAAAAGAAATTGTAAGCATATATAAGAAGAATAAATAAATATTGTATAAGATGGCTTTCATTCAATTAAAAAAAATCATAAGCCTTCATTTAAGTAAATATGTAAGTATGGAGATTGCAAATAATTAACTAATTAAAATATATCACATCTGTATAACATATATGAATGCAGGATTTGTTCCTATATATATAACCAAAAAGAAGCAAAAGAACCCCCCAAGATCCGTAAAAGGAATTGAACAAAGGATTTAAAGCTTCTTTAACTTAATTAATTACTAATTGGAACCATCAACATCTTAACATAGAACTCTTGTCAACTTTTATGGTGCAATGCCCACAAGACACATGCATGTTAATACATTTCGGTTGAACCAGAAGGAAAAAAAAGGTGAAACAATCACGAATGTGTATAGTTTAAATTAAATTAAGAAGACAAGATAAAATAAATGAAATTAGACTTCTAAAAAAGAAAAAAAAGAATATATATATATATATATATATATATATATATATATATATATATCAGATTCCAATTATAAAGTTTTGAGAGAGTTAACAATATTATATCATAATAACAATATTTTGTATAACAAGAAAACCAAATAATCAAGACAGAAAAAAGTGAGATAAAATGGACCATATAAATTTAAAAAAAAAAAAAAAAAAAAAAAAAAACAGAAGGAGGTGTATATGTATACACTTACTGAGCCAATCCCCAACATAGACATGCTCTTGAGCAGACCATTCAGTGTAGTTCACGTTGTGATTGATCCAACCTTTGGACCCTCCCACCTTGTGAAGCACCGGATTTCCCATGGCCACCAACAAAAGCCACCCCATTGCCACCGCACTCGCCACCACCATCATCCGAGCACCCCTCCAATTCTCCATCGCTCGCCCAAAAAATACACACACAGATAGATAGATAAATAGATTGATTGATATTAGTTTGCTAGAAACTATATATATTCACTCTTAAGTACCATGACCATATATATGTCTGTGACTTAAATAGTGTGGGGGGCAATGGCATGAACTATATAGCATATGAAGCACTCGTAAAGTGGTGCCTTAATAATAATGATGCTTTTAAAGTGTATTGGGGTGGTTTAAGAAGTAAGAACAGCCTCAGTGACAGCTAAACGTAAAGGCGTTTCGCATCAACCAAACACACGATATTCTTGCTATGTTTAGGACAATTCAATCCCACGGTTTTCTTCAAGCAATGAGTTGTTAGCATTGTGTCACTGATCAATAATCTTGTCTTTTAATGCAATTTAAGTAAAATAATTAAGTAAATAACTGCCAACTTCTACACATAATAATCATGAGTCATGAGTCATGAGTGTTTTTTCATGCTATTTTATTATTAGTACGTTTCTGTGCAATGTCAGGCAAAGAGTGCTGATCTATTTGTAACCCGCGTGACGTTAAATTACTCTTGTATTATAGATCATTTAAATTTCATTAATTAATATATATAATAATACTGAATGTGTTTAATTCCAGTAAAAGAAATATTGAATATGTTGATTATCACAAAAATTTAAAGGCTGTTATATTTTATATAGTGGGAAAAAAAATTCAATCACAGTTTTAACAATCAGATATGATTTGCTTAAGTGTGATAGTGATAGGCTTAATTAATGTTGGGATAACATTGAGAAATTTGATCACTTTTATATTGAAAAACAATAGTCCAAAGCGTAGCCCCAGATAAAAACAAATGACATCTCAATTCTTATACTACTAACTTCCAATTCTGGAAGCAATCATAGTATTTCATTTTTACTTTTTTATCTTAAAAATTGTTTGACTTCTATACTAAGAAATACGCAACTAAACTATTTTAACAAAATTAATTACCTCCACGTACATTCGGTGCAATTGTGCAAATTAAAAGAAAGACATAACTACATATATATATATATATATATATATATATATATATATAACACAATCAACGTGAAAACTTTGATCTAAAAGGTAACAAGGTTATAGCTTCATCTGTGCTGATAAGAATTTCACAATAATAAATGAGAAAATATTTTTCAGAAGTTAAAAATAATGAACGAATTAAGATTAATTCCATATCAAATTTGTCATAATGTTTTAAAATTTCAAAATACTCTATATATCAATATAACAAATAAAATATTTAAAAAATAGAAATTAGACCACAACTCTCTTTCTAATCAATTCATAGTTTTGGCTTAATTAGTTTGGAAATTGAAATTCCTTTGTACACACCAAAAAAAAAAAGGAAATGAAATTCTTTATTTAAATGTACAGTTTTCACTTAAATGTGATTTCTCAACATTATTCCGAAATTAATAATTAGATACTTTTAATTAGTAGCTCAAGATTATTAAACTCAAGATAATGTTGATAAATCATAGCTAAGTGAAAGTAGGAGGCAATGTCACTAACATAATGCGTTATCAAAATTTAGCATCTTCTTGCTTTAATTTCGAATAAAATTACTCTCTGATTTTGCAACTTAGAAAAGTTGTATCTCCACCGGGTTTTTTATATATTTTATTATAGGAAAATGTTAGTTGTTGGTTAGTTTTTGTTAATAGAATATTTGAACTCATGATTTATTATTATTATTATTAAGTTAATCGCCTGTGTGCATCTATTTATTCTTTCAAATTATGAAACCCGAAAATGAGAGCACAAAATACGAACACCCTTTTTGAAATTCTCAAAGTCCCTTACGATTCCCTCAATTTCTCAACAAATTTAATGCATCAAACAATAAACATCAATGAAGACATATATATCGAAGCAAGTAAGAGATCATATTGCACACAATTTTTTTATACTAATTTACTCCTTAACCCTACATTACATCTCATCCCTACCTCCAGTAGGATTTTCACTTAAAAACACACCAACCACACAAATGTTGTTTCTCCCCAAGCCTCTAAAACCTTTCACACTAGTATTCTTTTCAAGCCTCTATAGGTTGCACAACTAATATATTTCTCAAACCTTTGCAAGTTGCACAATCAGTATTCTTCTCAAGCCTTTGTAGGCTACTCATAACCATTATTTTTTTCAAGCCATTACAAGTTGTTCACAACACCAAGTACTCGTTCTTAAGTTTCTTCATACTACAACAACAAACAATATTATTACCTTTTCAGGTCCACACACTGCAAAATTCTTTCAAGTCTCTCTATAGGTTTCTCAACTAAAAAATTTTCATATTTGCTGATTCTCACGATTCAAGTATTATTTCACAAGTATCTTTAGGCTTAAAATGATTACCTAATAGTTGTATTAACTAACAATTAACTCAAATGTATTCACATCCTCCACTCAACCCATGCCCTACCTCACATTAGAAACTCGCGGGTATTAGTCTGTTGTGATTCAGGATATTCTCATCTCCAAACCCTTGTCGCTCATGCAAGTTACCGAGCTTCAGACCGCGCTCGATACGACGCAAGATCTCCCTCAAACAGTCGTCTAGGTACGTACTCCCCTATTCCAAATTAGTTAGAATTTTATCGTACACATGTATCAAGGGATTTATTGTTGGATATAGGGGAGCTGCAAGAAGATCAAAGCAAGGCTGAAGTAATTGGCTGATGTTTTAGCTTTTTACATGTCCAATCAATTTGAAGGCATTTGTAATTTGTCTAAGTGGTTCAAGTACATTACCTTGTGATCCTTGCATTGCATTTGCATACTCACTTACATGCATTCGTATCTGGAATATAGGATTAACTGTTTGCATTTGCAAAGAAAATTTCATGGCTTATGTTTTTGTAAAAATCAGATTGTGCACTGCTTTAATCAATTACAAGCACTATGTAATCGATTATATGCATGTGTTTATTTCTGGAAAAGCCATGAAGAACACTTTAATCGATTACAAGCAAGACGTAATTGATTACCAAGTGCTTTTTACAAATTATGCATGACTGCTTTAATCGATTACCACTCTTCTGTAATCGATTACAAAGGCTTATTTCATATCTAAGCTTGACTACTTTAATCGATTATCGTTCTTATGTAATCGATTACCAAAGTTTATTTTCACATACTTAATGACTGCTTTAATCGATTACATCACGTATTAATCGATTATTTTGTTTGTGAAAATTTTCCAAAAAGCTCAAGAACACATTAATCGATTATCTGGTGTATTAATCGATTATTTATGTTAAAATAATCGATTACACTAACGTTTTAATCGATTACATTCTGTTAAATCAGTTTTCTATTTAAAGCTTTATGGGTCTGCACTTTATATATATGAAATACTCTTAAGTCTATGAGTGACCCAAAGTTTTAAAAGCTTTCAAAAGTTCAAGATACTGATATACTGAGTGAAACACATCTTGTGTGAGATCAAAAAATTACTGATTTTTAGATATAATGTGTTAAAGAAAAAGAGTTTTTCAAGAGAGTTGATTCTGAGCATTGGCATTCATACAACCTGGATTGATTGGTAACTTCGTTCATTCATTCATTCATCCATTAAGGATCACAGGTTGTGTCTCTCTTCAATCTTTCTTTTAGAATTTCTGAGTTTCAAATTCTGTTGTGGATATCAAATAGGTTCTTTCAAGCTTTCTAGAGTAGTGTTTTCTAGGAATAAAGATCTGAGTAGGGTTCTCAGGTTCTTTGTGATTTGTTTTCTAATAGTGTTTTAGAATTAGATTCTTTATCTAGGATTGATAAAGATAATCACTTGTAGTTTCTTGTAAAAATAATACTTTTGATTTAGTGAAAACTCTAACCTAGTGTTAGTTAGAAGACACTAGATGTAGCCTCCATGTTAGTGAGGTGAATCAGCATAAATTGTTGTGTCTTGTGTTCTAAATCTGAATATCTTTCATTATTTTTATTTGGGTGATCAAATTATAATCAACAAGAAGTAATTCTGACATTACATGTATTACAAGGTGTATCTTGATTGAAAGAAAATTTATGTTTTTGATTAAGGGTGATTGAGTGATACGATCCACATTTTAATTTCGCAAATTGTTTTAGAGAAAATTTTAAATATTTGTTTTAATCAATTCACCCCTCCCCCCTCTCTTGGTTATTTGAAGTGTGTTCATTGTGTTTTCATTTATAATAATTGACACTCTAGTAGATACTAGTATTTTAGTGTAAGCATTGCACAAATTAAATATTTTAAACATATGAATTATATTATAATTTAGATTTATAATGTATATTTAAACTGTGGAATAAAGTTAGAAACTACTTGGAAACTAGTATTTTAGTATAAGACAAGGTTGATACAGGTGGTAGTGACTTATGTCCTTTAATCAAGTGATTCAGGATCTGAATTCTAACTTTTGTGTATGGCGTGAATTATGTTGGGAGGAGAATATTCACTTTGTGTACACTCACGATCTCCGATAAAGATTTGTTATTATTTTTTACGAGGACAACTTTATACCAATGTCATAGTTAACAAAAAATGAAAAATTATAAGTTTGATATTTTTTTGCTATTAGAATAGTAAAATATTCTATCAAGGAGAGTGGAGAGACTATTGAGAATACTTAATTGAGAGAATGAGATTATACTCTCCTAATTGAGGATTCTAATTTACAGTTTAGGAATAGATCTACTTGTCTGAGTTTGCAATTGTTTGATTTGGCTAAGATTATTTAGAGATTACTTGAGTCAGCAATTAGTCACTAGTTTATTCAGGTTAATTACATTCAGTTATGTTTTGTTATTTCTTTACAACTCATTTAAGCTGATGTGTTCTTGTGTTTGAATGTGTTTATAAAGAAGATGAATCAATGGATACTTGAGTCTTTTTACTCTCGTCTAATTTCCACTTCCAATAAAGGTGCCTAATTTGAATCAACTATTAAACGGCAAAAAAATATAAATATTGAATTTTTAATAAATATTTAGGAATTTATTGCAGTTTTGAAACTATTTGCAAATCTATAGCAACGAGTCGCGTCCCACCTGGGCGTGACCCATTCCGTCGTTAATTTGGTCTCTAATTTTTTTGCGATAGAATATTGGGTGTGACCACAATATTCAGTCGCAAAAAATGTTAGCGACTGAAATAGAGACCGAAATTAACGTACGACTTTAAAATCAATTTTTTTATTTACGGTATAATTTTTTTCAATTTTTGAAATTAGTGTTGCGACCACAATATTGTATTTTTTGATTTTTTTAAATTGAAATCGTTAAAAAAATTGCAATATAATATTTTTTAAACGTATGACTTTAAAATCAATTTTTTTACAACTTTAAGTTTTTATTATTATTAATATACAACTTCAAAGTCGGTCTAAAAATCAATGATGAAGATTGGTCTAAAAATACTTTAAATAAAAATTTATAAAAGCAACTTTCATTTTCGGATAATTATTATATTAACTCTTTTGGTTTAATAAATTGATTAAGTTAATTGTTAAAGAAAAAATGTTAAGTAATGTGACGTGTCAGTGTATCAATATTGCCAATAAATATTATCGGCAACTGGATATTTAAATTGAATAAAATTTATTTTGTAATTATAAAAAAAAGAATAGCATTAAATATGTATATAAACTTCGAATGGTCATAACTTTTGATAGAAATGTTCGATGGAGGCGTACTTTATGTCAAAACGCTCGAAATTAAGAGAATTAATTAAAAAAATAGAAAATAGCATTAAATAAAATAATTAAATAATTAAAAAAGTAGACTGTTTGAAAAATTTTGGATGATTGAATCCTAAATCCTAATTTTGAGACACTTAGAGGCATTTTTTGGAAAAAAGAGTTGACCAAATCCCTCATGGGAATTTACTTAGGGCTTCTCCTCTCAATTTCGAGCGTTTGGCCACCAATTTCGTCTCAATTGGACATTCCAGTCAAAAGTTATGATTGTTTGAAGTTTATATACACTGCGTCTCAAAATGACACGTGTCGCAACCAGCTGAATCACACCTGGTGGGGGCGCGACTCGACCCCAGTTGCGCCTGGTAGGGGTGTGACTGATTGCGTCCTACTAGGGCGTGTTTGGTTGTTACAGATTCGCAAATATTTTTCAAACTGCAATAGATTCCTAAATATTTATTAAAAATGTAATATTTATATTTTTTGCCCTGTTAAACTTGGTAGATCGGATGAAGCAGGTGGGTGATGTTGTGAATGTGTTCATAAGTAAGCACGGGGAATTGAGCGTGCAGGTTTCAACCATGTTGTTCTTGACCTTGGTTCTGGTTAAACTCCAACAGTCTTGTTGTTATGTGTAAGTTCTTTTTTTATAACCTTAAAATTCAGTTGAGAAAATGTCAAGTTGATTAGTGTTTATAACCACTGCTGTGATAAGCTTTTTACTAGAATATCATATTAATTTCTTGTATGTATGAATATAGTTTTATATTACATTACATCTAATATTTTAAGGTAAGGTAGCAAATTAGGCTATTGAAAGTGTGATTTTTTTGAAGTCACAGTGATAACGTGAAATTGAAACAAACTGCAATCTAGATTAATTTAGAATTTAGAGCAATTAGTAAGGTTTGGTCTTTGCATATACCGATCGTTCCATAGTAAAGGAAAATTTATTTACACATTTATTTTGGGTGAAGTTCATATGGGGTTCGTTGTCCCCCTATTTAGTACATGTTGATTTTGCTCCCTAGTAAAGAGTGCGTAGGAAAAGTTTATTAGAGACTGTTCTTGACATTTTTTGAGAAAAAAGTGAAATTGACGGTAAAACGGATAAGCATTTCTCATCTGTAATAATGTGTTTGGAGTTAACTTCAAGTACATCAAAAGTTCAAAACCCACTTTTATGAGTTGACAGTGTTGCGGCAATACAAATTGGTTTCTATCTTAGACACTTTAATGGTAGGAGAGAAAGTGAGAGGAAAGAAGATAGAGAAGAGAAGAAAGAAAATACAACTAATAAAATATTTTCTTTTATTTGTTTAGAGAGAAAATGAAAGAAGTTGTTTTTTATATACAAAAATTTATATTTTTCCTTTTTTCTATTTTTTTTAATTCAAATTTTAAAATATTCCTTTCTTTTCTATTCTATTTCCATTTATATTTTCTCCTCTGAGCGAGCCATGGCTCGCTAAGCGCGACAACATGCTCACTGAGCGAGAAGTGCACGCTCAGCCCAAAAACTTTTCTATCAAGAATTATTTGGAATTGGACTGAGTGAGCCTGTGGCGCGCTGAGCGCACAAGAACGGATTTTGCAGGTCAAAACTTCTTGCAGAATTCGCTTAGCAAGTCAAAATGTAAAAAAAATTAAAATTAATTAAATTAATAATTAAATTTGGGGAAAATTGAAAAGTTTTTGACTTGGTGCGCTAAGGGAGCAATAGGCTCGCTAAGCGCGCCCTGCGCCCATTAAATACACCTACCGATCAGAGAAGTCGCGCTCAGCGCATCCATGTCGTGCTCAGCGGGATACTCGTAACTGCAGAGTAGTTTTGAAACTGTTCATAACTCCTCTTTATTCTTCTTATTCCTTTTATTCAACCTTACCTTCATTTCAAACATTCCCTCTATCTTTTTCGTTGCTGTTGTGCTTTGTTCTCCTTTGTGCATCTCATTTTCTTCTTCCCCTAACCATTTCACTCTCCCAAGTATGCACATTTCACTTCTTTTTCTTCTATTTTAAATTTGTTCTTCTATGTTTTGTTTCTCTTTATTTTTTATGTGTTTATTTCTGTTTTGAGATGTTGAAAATGTTGTTAAGATCTGTTGTTGTGGGTGTTAAATTGTTGTTGTGTTGCTTAGTGTTGCATATGTTGCTATTTATTTTGCAACTTTTGTTTTTGCGTGTTGTTTTGCTGTTCTGGGGAAAACGATGGTCTTGCTGAACCCGCCCTATCATTTCTGGAAATTCCTTTGAATTTTTGGGTAGTCTAGCTGAGCGCCCAGAGCGCGCTAAGTGAGCCCTCTTGTTTATATGCATTTCTGGGTAGCCTATGAATTCTAGGTTTCTGTTCTTGTTGTTCTTCATTTTCTTTGTGTTGTTCTTAGGTATTCATCCAAATTTGGGCATTTTCCAGAATTTGGTGCCTGCTGAGCAAGTCATTGTCGCGCTAAGTGGGCCACCCTCATTTGTGTTGCTGGATGGCTTAACGCATGCTTTCGCGTTGAGCCTATCTTGGCTTTGTGCCAGCTCAGCAGTCTCGCTAAGCGCATAAATGTTGCGCTGAGTGAGCCCTTATGTTAATTTTAAAATTTATTTTATTATATTTTTAATTAAATCTTTCTGCATTGAAATGTTGAGCACAGTAAGCGAGCCAGTGCCTCGTTAAGCACGCCTACTTATCCAAGAAGAAGTTTTGTCTTGGCTGAGCGAGCCTAGGTGCGCTCAGCCCAATTTCTCCTTTGTCTGGAATTTTTTTTGAATTGCACTAAGCGAGTCATTATCACGCTCAGCGTGCCCTACTCCAGCAGACGCTCGCTTAGTGAGCCTCCTTTGTTTAATTTTTCTTTTTCTTTTTTTATTTCTATTTTTCTTTTTCTAATCTTTGTTTAATTCCTTTTGCTTCTGGCCTTTTTGCAGATGGCCTCACGCAAACGCCAAGGATTTTTATCCCAACCACGCTAGGAGCCCGATGCCGTCCACGGTGCTTGGGAGTTTGAACGATTTACCTCCCAAGTGGCGTGGGTCAGGTTCTGCGAGAGCGTGCAGCACCAGAACATCTTGTTAGAGAGGCGGGTGTTCTTACATCCGGGGGAATATGACGAGTTCCTTCACGAGCTTCAAAGACACCGGTGGGATCGGAAGCTCACTCATTTGCCAGAAGGCAACATCGATGTGGCATTAGTGAAGGAGTTTTACTCCAACATCGATGCAAGGTCCAGGGAAAGCTGATTAAGTTTGACGCTCAAACGTTAAATTCCTTCCTCCAGACCCCAGTGGTTCTAGAGTGAGATTCCCAGAGGACCACATACTCTCAGTTCCTCCATACCTATCATGATGTGGAGACCATTAAAGTCAAGTTATGCATGCCCGGAGGCAACTTTGTACTGAATGCTGAAGGACTCTCATGGAAGATCCTTCACAAGGATATAACTACCCTCACACAGACATGGAGTGCACTCTCCTACTCCAACCTCGCCCTGACTTCTCATACTTCTGATCTGGACATAGAGAGGGCTAGGTTGGTTTATGGCATTGTCTGTCAGATGGACTTGGACTTAGGCAGGCTAATCTCATTCCAAATTACACAAATTGCCCAGTCCAGTACCGACAGACTTGGCTTCCATGCTCTCATCACTGTACTCTGTGATGCCAAGGGTGTTCATTCTGACACTATGGCATTCGAGTATCTCAGCCCTCCCATTAACGTAGGGTATATCAGGAAGAACTACTGGCACCCGGCGGACCACACTGTGTCCTTCCCCAGATCAAGGAAGGCCAGAACTTGTGCTGCTCCTCCTACTGATGTTGAGGCTACTGTTTCAGATTCTGCACCAAGTCAGTCCGTCTCTCCTTATACTTCTCCTGCAGTACCATAGGGCAAGCTACTGCCCATGCTTTCTAGTCTCAATCAAGGCCAATACCTTCTGATGCAAAGTCTTCACCAGCTTTCTCTCCAGCAACCAGTGATGGCGCTCGAGGACTTCCTCTCCCGAGTCGCTTGGCCTGGGGACATCCCTTCCTTTGGCGTGAAGGTGGCCTGGGGACATCCCTTCCTTTGGCGTGAAGGATGGTGTTGTTGAAGAGGACCGTGTTACTGGCATGGATGGCAACTATGTGGTAGATGTTACAGCTACCCAAGGATCATGGGACCCTTGGCCCACTCAGGATTGAGGTCACATTTTACAGGACACTTTATGTTTATGTTTTTATGCTTTCTGTATTTATGCTTTCAGTTTTATATTTCTGTTTTTATGATTGAGTTAGTATTTTATCGCTTTGATAGACAATTTACATTCTATTTTTAAAATTTAAACTTATATATCTATGCATGATGGATAGTTATTGTGGTTAACATTCTTTTTGGGTAACAATCTTTTTGGGAATTTTTTTGGGCATGTCTGATAAAGCGTCTTGCATAACAGAGAGTTGTGTTTGAATATTTTAAGTTTGTTATGTAAGTGAGCACGCGTCATGGTTAAATGATAGTTTCATGAATTGTATGCGCGTGAGTGAGTTAGTTAGCTTGCATGACAGAAATTATTGCCAAGAAGAACTCTAGGCTTCATTACACCTTGTGAGTTGTGTATCTATTAACTGTGAGAGAACGATTGATTGAACTGTTTGGCTTTGCATGAATCTTGAACTGCTTGAATGTACGCATGATATGGAAATGATCAAGGCCCTTTTTGAATTTTGAATTTAGCTACTTGGACAAAAAGCCAACCCTATTTTAATCGATGTTGTTAATCCCCTTGCACCCTTTTTGAGCCAAATCTGATGATGAATTGTGATTCTTGAACCATGAACTTTGAAGAAATGATAAACATGTTCACCTTACCTTAGGTTTTAAGAGAGCATAATTATGGATCATGACAAATTTGTACTTCAGAAAATTTATTACAGGGAAATAAAGAACAAGCACACAGAGGATAACAACTGTACTAAACCTTGGATGATTTAAATTTTAAAAAAAAAAAGAACAAAAAGAATCAAAACCAAGGTTAAATTACTCTCTGTGTTGTTGTTTGGCAATGAAAATGAGTTGGAAATCAAGGAATTATTTGTATGCTCTCCTAGAACTTAGTTGTTGAATTCCGAGAAAAACAATAATTCTTAATAGCACGGCCACATTACAAGTCAAATAAGTCCTTTGTGATCCATATTGTTGTGCATGATTGTGTTGAATGAGATGACATGCAAATCTGAGATTGGTGATTTCAATTGTATTGAATGAAGTTGCACAACCAAAACACTTGTGTGCTTGAGTGAAATACTAGCCTTGTGAGGATGGAAGCATGAGTTGATTTTCTTTGATATATGTCATTCTTGCTAACTCTTTCCACTAAAATGTATGCATTGATTGATTCCTTCATGGGATTATGATGTGTGTAAACTGAAGTTTCGAAAGAATCATGATTATCTCGATTGTGTATTATGTTTTGTTCTATACAGTGTCATTAATCTAACTTAGTTAGCATTTACTTTTGCTTGATGACAAGCATAGCTTTAAATGTAGGGGAGTTTGATAATCGCTAAGCATACATAAAGTGACATGTAAATTACTTAGCAATTATCTATTCTTTTCTTCTTTTAATGTTTCTTTTTGTGATTAAAATATAGGAATTAGCTTTCTCCAAGTTTTCATCCAGTGAATGTTGTAACTAGTTGATTTATGAAGTGTTGGTTGCATTTTTTGTAGAATTCACTACAAGGGAATGGAAAATGGAGTTCAAGTCTGGAGCTGCTCGCTCAGTGCGCCACAAACTCGCTTAGCGCGGAAGCAGCAACTCGCTTAGCGCGACCAGCTCGCCCAACACGTGGTCACTTATCCAGTTAGACATTCTTAGGCTCGTTGAGCGCGAAAGGACGATCTCAGCGAGTACCACGACTTAAGGCAACGCTTTAAGGCAATTTGGAAGGAAATGAAAAAATTCATTCATTCCAATGACAGACCTCACTCTTGGGAAAACTTGGGAGCTCTGTTAGGTCAAGAGGAGACATCCTTCTACACCATTGGGCTTCATCTTCACCTTCTTCCCTTCCATCTCATCCTCCTCTATTACCTTAACCTCCATTGTTGTAAGCTCCTCATGGAAATGAGGAGCTAAAACCTCAATTGTTGGGAGTTCACCAACCGAACGCTTTGATGTAATATTCTAACCATTTATTCAATGTTATTTGCACATTATTGTTGTTTCTCTGAGCTTTATTCATGTTTTTGGTTTGATCACCCATTTATATGCTTTGTTTTAGGTTTTAACACATTGGAAAATGGTTATTGCTTTAAGAACTGAGAAATGCTTCTAAATGATATCATGTCTAGGGATAGAATGGTTTTGTTTAGCCTAGGTTACATTGTCGTCCCTAATCGTAATGCAAATCATTTAATATAACTCTTGAGGAATTAAGGACGAAGTTAAATGGTTTAGGTCTAGCACTTGGGGAATCAAGGTTAGATTATTTTAGTAGATGAAGGTAATCGTAGTTAATATTGAATAGAGAAAAATCTTTTATATCGCATCAAAGTTAGTTCTGGTTAACGAACTCCCAACACCAATCGCATCATATTCCCACCGTCCGTATTCCGAGTGTTTGTGTCTCTTTTCTTGCATTTATTACACTTTCAATTTACATTTAAGTATAGTTTAATTTAATGCAACTCATTTTACCAATTAATTTCATTCATTAATTACTTGAAAACAAACGTAAATTAATCCTGAGTACAAGCAAAGTCCCTATGAAAATCAACATCTGGATTTACCGGATTTTATTACTTGATAAATTGGTACGCTTGCCGACCGTTTAACACCATCCAACCAAATATAGCATAAAAATCACTTTTAATTTGGTTTTAATGTTGGCATCAGCTTAATTTGAACGGACGTGGGAACTTGTAGCCATCTTTTTAGGATAAATTGTTAAATTTATTTTTAAAAGTGTGATATAAAGATAAATTAATTCATGAAATTTAAAAATATAAATTTAATTCTCAAAAGAAAATACCTTAAATTAATTCTAATATTAAATTTAGGAGATTATTTTATTATTAAGTTATAAAAAAATACTAACATCAACCTATCAAATACAATTCTTTAGATAAACTCCTCATAAGTCGTTCTTCTCACCTCATTTTTTAAAACCAATACTTGTGTGTCGGTTCTTCAAATTTAGTAACTTTATATATTTTTATCAATTTTATAACAAAATTCTCTCTCTCTCTCTCTCTCTTTCTTCTTCCTTTTTTTTTTCTGATTTGGCATTCCCTTGGTTTGATCTGTAATATGAAATTTCTATCTATTTTTGTAATTTTTTTTAATAGATTGCTCACACGCTCGAAGCTCTTCACAACGTAATCAATCTATCTACTTTGTGGTGCAAATACCAAATGTTAAAACTTCAAAGGGTAAATAAGATTGTTTGAAAGGTGGACAGCTTGTTTGTCAAACAATAATGATAACCACTGATTAACTGAAAAATGAATTAATTAGGTCAAAGATTTAGATGATTAACCTCAATACTGAAAGAGAAAAAATATCAATGAAGAATCAACCGAGCTAGTTCTTAAATTAGTTATAGAAAATTAGCTCGAACTATTTTTTGATTTTTTATATTTTTATTTACTAAAAAATATGAGACAGATAAATGGACCACATAAAAAGTTTATGTATTGTATTTTTTGGCCTAATTTTTAAACAAAATAAATTTAAGAAATATATTTGAAAGAAAGAAAAAGAAAAAAAAAACTGAATGCTTAATAGACATGTAACTTAACAAAACTAAAAATGACTCCTAAAAATATTATCATTTAAAAAATAACTCTTAAAATGCTTTCATTTAAGAGTAAATCCTTTAAATACTCCTTTAAAGATGAAAACTCAATTTAAGACTTAATTATTAATTAAGTATTTGAATTTGTGGGGTATTTTTTTCAATTCCTAAAATTTAAAAATATTAGTTCTTAAATTTTGATAAATTTTTATTTTAATTCCTGATATAATAAATTGATAATAGTATTTTATAATGATTTTTAGTATTTTATAGAAGATATTTTTACACTTTATAACAATTTTAAAATACAAATTCAAGCACTAAAATATAAGTTAATTTATGGCAGCTAAATACTGTTACAAAGTATCAATTTAATATGTTAAAGATTAAAAAAATAATTTGTCAAAATTCGTGAGAAATAATTTTAAATTTTAGGGACTAAAAAAACAAATTTTCCAAATTCAGAGTTTAAAACACTAATTAAGTCATGTTTAAAACTAGTTTTGATACTAAAGATTGATTTTTGTACTTATTTTAAAAGTTGTTGAAATTAGTTTGACAAAAAAATTGATTAATTTTTCAAATTAAATTATAATACTAGTTCATTTTGAATTTGTATTTTAAAATTATCACAAAGTGGTAAAAATTAACATAAAATGTTAATTTATTATATAAGAGACTAAAAATAATTTGTCAAAATTCAAAGATTAAAAAAATATTTTTAAATTCTAGGAACCAAAAAAACATTCTTCCTAAATTCAAAAAACAAAAACAAGAATTGAAATGTGTCCCTTAAGAATCGATTCAGAATTTAAATACTGATTGAATCTTAAATATAAAATAAATTATATTAAAAAAATATTTATTTTATATATCTCACGAACTTCAACAAAAAATAGTTACATTTTAAATTAGTTATATTTTTTTAGCAAGAATTATTTCGTAACAGTTGAGAAAATAAAATTATATAATTCAAACACACACTCAGTAATTGTCTTTTGCAGTTAAAACTTAAAACTAGTCAAGAAAAAATAGGAGTCGGGTGAACAGGCGTGATGAGGTGACATTGGAAATTCTACAAATATGTTTGAATGAAAAAAAATCCATGTGTTGCAGCGGCGTAATTGAAGGGGAACTGGTAATATATTGATATCAAGATTTTATCTTTATTATATATTCTAATAAATAAGATCAAAAGATTTTTAATATGAAAAATAAGTTTTTTTAAAAGAATTTCAAGATCTTTATATTGTTAAAAAAAATTCATTTTTCTTCTCTAAAATCTTAAAATGAAATTTATTATTAAAAAAATTAAAAAAATATTAAAAGATTTTTAATCCTTTATAATTCTACTAAGACTATAAAAAGTGATCTTAAAATTCTAATTTGAGATCTATAAAAAAAAAAAAAAACTGTAACCAGTGACATGGTGAATCCATCAATGGATGCAGTAGAATAATTTTTTTCAGTTACTAGCAAATTGCCAAATTACGTTTATAAATAAATAAATTTATTATGATTTGTCTTTTTTCTAAATAATAATAGTAATATAATACTTATACAAAAATTATAAATTTTAAAAAACTTTAAATATAATAAATAAGAATGTATAATATATAATTATCTAAATTAGAATGTTAATTTTTGTTATTGTTGATATTATGTTAATATGTACTTAATTTTTGTGTGTTTATAAATAATTATTTTAATTTACTTCTTGTAAAAATTTAATTTTTTTTAAAATTTATTGAGATAGTGTGATTTTTATTGAATATATATAGTTGTTAATTATTTTAAAATAAAAAATTTCATCATCATTACTACTACTAATGTCTTTTAGTTATCTATTATTAAACTATTATTATTATTATTATTTGTATACTATTTATATATTTATTAAAATTTATAAGAGTATTACTTTTAATAACTGTTTTTCGATGAAATATATTTTAAAATAACTAATTTAAAAATCAAATAAAGCTGAAAATAGATATAATATAATACTCCTACAGAATAAGAATAAAAAATTATTTTAAAAGGTTATTTTAAATTTATTTATCAATGAGAATTATAATTTCATTTTTAATATACATAGATATGTTCATTCTTAAAAGTTGCTATTATTATTATTATTATTATTATTATTATTATTATAATCAATTTTAACTGTTAAATTAAAATGGAATATTAAGATTAAAATATTTTTAATTCAAATTAAATTTTTACTTAATCATAAAATCTCTAAAAATTTTACTCAACAAAAAATTAAATATCTTAAAATTTATTTTACTTAATTTATCAAAAAATAATAATTTATATCAAAATTTTTACCACAATTACGATCACCAAAATAATTTTATAATTAAATAAAATTTTAATTTTTTATTTTAATATTATAATTAAAATTAATTATCTTTATTTTCACATGTTGATTCTCATGATTATATAACCAACAAAAGTAGAGGACAAAAATCTATCTTTATCACAGTTTACAACAGTCAAAATTGCACGAAAAAGTTGTCGTTACTAAGAGTCAGCCGCACAATTATAGCACCTATTCACATGCAAATAGTGAAAACGTATTTTTTTATACCTTTAAAATAACTTATCTTAATTTTATTATTTATTTTACTACTGACTTTTTTTTATGTTCAATTTTTCAAGCTAAAAGCTTGTGAGTTGTGAGTGTAACTTTTTTTCCAATGCCATTGCGTTCAAAGTTCAAACACAGTGAGAATCTTTTGTTTTAGGTTGGAGAGTAAGGGTATTTTCTAATTTATTGAATTCAGATATAAATTTTATTTGTTGTGCATGATTGTCACTTATATAATATAATTTTATATAAGTTGAAAAATGAACACAAATTTTTTATTAAATAAATTATTCTCAAAGTGAGATTTTACAATATTGTATCAATCCTTTAGGTTACACAACTAGAGTTACTACTTAATTTAATAAAATACATAATAACAAAATTCGTTAAATGATTAACCCAAGAATTTTGATATAACAAGCAAAAACAGTTTCATTTTTATAAATATTTAAAAATATTTATACTTTTTGCAATTTTAATCGATCAACCATGTCAAATATGATAAATTAGATAAATAAAATACAAGGTTTAAATATATTTTAAATTTTTTTATTATCTTTTTTATTTTTATTTCTGCAAAAAAAATTGTTTTCGTCTTCGTAAAATATATTTGTTTTATTTTTTATCCTTAAAAAGTTTTAGATAACATTTTAAATTGTAAAAAAATATTTTTAACAATGAAAAAAATGTTATCTAAAATATTTTAAAGATATAAAATAAAATAAATACATTTTATGGGGACTGCAACAGAAAAAATAAATTTATAACGATAAAAATAAAAAATGTTAAATTACAAAAACAAAATAAAATGATTAATTTTTTGCAAGTTGTTCGAATGAGATGATGAGTTGTTTTTTTTTCATTGTCACTTATCAGAACCTGAACAATTAATACGCACAGGCATAGCATCTATCTATTGATATTTTTCTCCAGTGCTGTTCCATTATTATTTATTAATTCAATCACTTTCTTTTGCAGTTGGAACCAGAATCATGAAAAAAAAAGGTGCTAATTGTATTGAGTGATATTCTCTGAGAAGTACATGTTTGCAGCAGTGAAAATAAAGTGAATGTGAGTAGGAACATATATGTAGCTAACTAATACTAGTGGGGATGAGATTATACTATATTTTCTTGAAGTCATGTTAAATCAATTGCATATGTAAAGGTAAAATTTTGTATAGTATATCTGTTATTTATATACGATAACATGGAAACATCTTCGCATGAGGTATATAGTTATTTTTAACTAAACTATTTTTAAATTAACTTTATTTCATTTTAGTAAAATATTTTAAAATAAATCTATTTAATAATTGAAATATGAATTAGAAAATAAAATATATAAAAGAATGTGTTCAAGAGAATATATGTCATTGTTCCTAATATTTATAAAAAAAATTGTTATAATTTATCATCTCATTATGTCATGTTAAACATTTTATTTCATTTGATTCATGTCTTTCTTTATCTTCTAAACACATGAATATAGATCTACTGTTATGCAAGATATTTCTATTTTCATGTTATCACAACTCCAACTTCAGCATGTTCTCATGCTATACAGTGTCCTCCATATGACCCAAATTCTCCTAGAGTTTTTTGAAGTTTCCTAGAGTTTATTATTATTAGAGCAAAATTATGTATAGATTTTTTTTCAATGACATGATATTAGGAGGACTACAAAAAGTATTGTAAGAACCAAAAAATATAATTTAAAAACTCATTTATAAAATTTCCAATTAAAATGCTCTAATCACTCGTCTTCTTTCATATTAGGAGTATCAATCCCTTCAGACCGAGTTATGCTACCTGCCTCTTTTAGTTGCTATTTTGATTCCAGTCGGTGAACCATTTGAATTAGATAATTATGATGTTAGATAAAATGCTTTGCAACAATCATGAAGGATGTTGTCCTTTGATTCCCTAGTAGAGCCATATTATCATTCTTGGACTAGGAGTTCATTTTATACACACAAATGCAAGAAAAAGAAAATCTCAAAATAGAAAGTAAGCCAATCACAACTTTTTAGAAAAGTTGATGATATAAAAACAATGCTTTTAATGAACAAAATCCTAAAAAATAGAACTTTATATAGAAATCAAACGGTGGACGTACCATTTTCAAGGAAAAGAAAAGCCCTAGTTAAGCCCAAGATTACTTTATTATAGACACTCAAATAAACAGCTAAGAGTGCTTCTTCATACACCATTTTAATTTCTTATACACCATTAGCCAAATAGTGCATTTCCCATTATGCCCTTTGCCATTTAAACTTAAAACTTCTCATTTTCTTCTCTCCTCCGTTCCTTCGTCTCCCCGAGCTGCCGAAGCGTCTGGTTTCTTCCTCCGTTCGTTCTCGCTGTGGTGGTGGCATTAGCTGGTGGCGTGTTCCGTGGGTGGTGGCGACGCTGGTGAGGTAAGTTTCGCCTGGTTCCCAATTGTTTTCTGCAAATGGTTCGTGAATGGGAGGAGTATGGGTATACGGATTCGGTAATCCGTATAACCCATACGGATTAACTAATCCGTATAACCTCCACGGATTAGGTAATCCGTATAACCTCCACGGATTAGTTAATCGGTATGGGTTATACGGATTACGTAATCCGTATAACCTCCACGGATTAGGTAATCCGTATGGGTTATACGGATCACGTAATCCGTAAGCTCCATACGGATTGTCCAATCCGTATGGAGCTTACGGATTACGTGATCCATAAGCCCACACGGATTACCTAATCCGTGGAGGGTATTTTTTTGGAAAAAATGTTATTCTTGTAATTAGGAGCATGATTTTTTGAATTTTTTTCCCTATATTGATGATGACATGCTTTTTAAATAATTAGGAAGATGATTTTGTAATTATTAGTCATACATGGATTGTGTTTGCGTTTTGACATGTGATGTTCAATAACAAAGAACTGTCAAATGTAGACTGTGGTTGTGAGTACGCTTGTGAATGAAACTTGGTTAGTCAGTATGGCTGTGAATGAAAATTGTCTAACCCGGTATGGGATTGCAAGCAATGAATGACTTTAATTTTAGCTAAGCCGTTAAAGATTCTAAGTTTGCTTCTGTAAATTAGGAGATGTTTTATAGAAATATAATTGAGAATGAAACTTGGTTCTGAGTACGCTTGTGAATGAAACTTGGTTAGTCAGTATTGCAAGCAATGAATTACTTGTGTTAGAAGTTGGCTTTTTGAGTTCAATATGGCTGTACCTGTTTGTTGTCGACCCTGAAATGGGATTGTTTGCTTAGAGTTTGACCTGATTGCTTTTTTTGCCTGTGAATTGAACCTGTGGAACACAATTTTTGTTTGATTGCTTAGAATTGGACCTGTTGAACACACTTTTGGTTTGATTGCTTAGAATTTGACCTGTTGAACATAGTTTTGCTTTCTATGCTTAGAATTGGACCTGTTGAATATAGTTTTGGTTTGATTGCTTAGAATTGGACCTGTTGAACACAGTTTGAGTTTCTATGCTTGTGAATTGAAACAGCTGAACACAGTTTTGGTTTTTTTGGTTAGAATTGGACCGGTTCATATTGGTTTTGCTTGCTATGCTTGTAGACTGATTTTGTTGAACACAGAATTGGTTTTAGTGCTTAGAATTGGACCTGTTGAACACACTTTTGGTTTGATTCCTTAGAATTTGACCTGTTGAACATAGTTTTGCTTTCTATGCTTAGAATTGGACCTGTTGAATACAGTTTTGGTTTGATTGCTTAGAATTGGACCTGTTGAACACAGTTTGAGTTTCTATGCTTGTGAATTGAAACAGCTGAACACAGTTTTGGTTTTTTTGGTTAGAATTGGACCGGTTCATATTGGTTTTGCTTGCTATGCTTGTAGACTGATTTTGTTGAACACAGAATTGGTTTTAGTGCTTAGAATTGGACTT
>CM023942.1:4106421-4119069 GCA_013407115.1 Glycine latifolia
GTTGATTACAGTTTACGTTTGATTGCTTAGAATTGGACCTGATTGCTTTATATGCATTCGAATTGGAACTGCTTAACCCAAAAAATAATTGTTGTGCAGATATGGCTAGGACTAGAGGAGGAATTCAGGGGCCTGGTAGTAGAGCTTCTGAGCGGCGAAGGCCTACTGCATCCGCTCGTCGACAAAGGACGGGTGTTACCGTTGTTGAGGATCCTCCAGTCGAGGATCCTCAAGTAGAGGAACCACACATGCATACCGATGTACCTGAGACGGATGATGTAGGTACTTCAGGTTTTCCAGGAGGTCCAGAGGACTGCTCAGTGTTGACTTCATATGCCGACCATGTGGCTGCTAAAGTCTGGTCAGGAGAGGTATTTGTAAGACTATGACATGTTATTCAAATATATATACTTGCTTCTGAGACATTGTAATGATGTGTTCATATATTTATCACAGGAGCGTGCAGAGCTCAAGTTGGCTTCCCATGGCCGAAAGGTTACTAAATTTGGGAGACCAGCTCCTGAGATAGAAGGGTTAGTTGCTGCTACTGGCCTTAGTCCCCTGGTACGGTGCTCAGTGGACACTGGAGATCGAGGATTGCTGTCCGCATTCGTCGAGAGATGGCACGCCGAGACATCCAGTTTCCACCTACCTATCGGCGAGATGACTATTACCCTGGATGACATCGCGTCCCTACTTCATATCCCCGTCATGGGAGTGTTCCATTGTTATGAGCAGATTGACGTTGGCCAGGCGATTACACTATTAGTGGAGCTGCTAGACGTGACTGTTGACGAAGCTGAAGACGAGACGACCCAGTGCCACGGGGCCTATGTTCGCCTATCTTGGCTTCGAGAGCAGTATTTCAGATTTTGTGACTCCAGGCAGTGGCCACTAACTGCTAGGGCCTACCTGTTGCATCTTGTTGGTTGCACTTTGTTTGCCAACAAGAGTGCGACACATATAGGCGTGCAGTTCTTAGAGCCGTTCCGCGACATCGATGACGCCGCCGCCTTTGCTTGGGGAGCTGGTGCTTTGGTGCATATGTATCAGAATTTGAGTTATGCATCAAAACACCATGGAAAGCATTTGAGTGGATACATTACTATTTTACAGGTAATCTTGTGTCTCTGTCTGTGCATATGGGTTTGTTATATCTTGAATTCTTTCTGACTATCGTCATTCCCATTTGTAGTGCTGGATATATGAGCACTTTCCCACTGTGGTGGACGGGGGTGCTATAGACACATACGACGAGACGGAGCCGCGTGCCTGTCGCTGGAAGAGTGCGAAGGCATTGCCCTTGACGACGTACCGTGCCCGCATAGAGAGATTGAGACCAGATGACATCTGCTGGACACCATATGCGGAGCACCGGCCCTTGAGGGAATTTGAGCCGATTAGTTTATTCTCCGGATACATTAGATGGGGTCCTAACGTTGTTAGGTACCTTCCAGACAGGGTCGTCAGACAGTTTGGCCAGATACAGCAGATTCCAGAGCTGGCCATGTCAGAGGTCCCCTCCCCAAACGATGTTGACGACCGTTGGGGCCACTTTATTGATCACCTGATATCGACCGGTGACTTGGTACAGTATCCAAGTCACTGTGTTCCTGGGTATTTGGACTGGTTCTTTCGGATCTCACACCCGTTTATGACTCCGTCGCAGTATGCTCAGGCCCGTTCACATCCGCCATCCGGGCCCGACACTAAGTCAGCTCCTTGCCCACCAGTACATGTTCATCCACCTACATCAGATGGCCCTCCCCATGCATCAGATGTGACACAGGAGGACCAGTCCCCTGGACATGCAGTGGTAAGAATATTTGTACTGATTTACGCACTGTGTTACAATACCATTAATGCATTATGACATTCACGTTATTTGTCTCATTTGTAATTGCAGCTTGTCTGTGAACGCCTGGCTGAGGGGTTACAATCACTCATCGATGACGGGCTGGTTACAGAGGGCTCCGACGCATTTACTAGGACGCAACAGATGTTGGTTCTAGCTCGTAGTGTGAGAGACCACGGGATTGTCTATACTCGAGGAACACGACGACGAGATGCACAATGGAGGCGCATTTGAGTGGCCTACTTGATTTTGATTTTACTTATGGACAAACTTATTTATGTATCGTACTGAATCCGTTGCTCATATTGGACAAACTTTGCATTGATAAATATATATACATACAATTAAACACAAAACGCCTTCAATAATTGTTTTTCAAATCTTGCTACACATCATGTAGGTCCACATGTTCAGTGCGCAACTTCATACAGTTAGTATACATTTGCATTCTACTAAAGTAATAAATGGGCCAATGTCTGGCTTCATTGGTGCAATGTCTGTCCCACAAGAATGCAGTCAACGGTAAAGGACAATTGTCTTTTAACAAAACCTGTTTCACATTAAAAATTACACAATAATCAGTTACACATATATGCATGTTTTATCATTTAATAACCAAATGAATGTCATACCTGCACAAAATGGTTACCAAAAACATGACCAATACACAGAATGCGATGAACCTGGGGATCTCTTGGGGGTTCACTTCTTAAGGGGAAAAATGTCATACTTTGCTGAAGTGAAAGAGATACCACAATCACGTTATATCTTGATGCGATTACATGGCCCATATCTGTAATATCCATCCACTTATCCATATTAACCTGTAAATACACATCGAATTTAAAACATACTGCAAGCATTAGTATACATTTGTGTCCGTATTAAAGTCATATTGAGTCATACAGAATAAAGGTTTACCTTCGACAATCCATCAACCAGTAGAGACCGTTTTAAGGTTTCAAACCTCTGTATACCACCAAACAAGGCAATATATCCATCAGACCAGTCTCCAAGTTCTCTGAGCAAATGATTACGTATTAAAGCCCAAGATTCTTCACCATAACCTAATAAGGCAGCAATGACACGGTACCCGCAATTACCGTCTGCTTTTACATCGGTGACATTCAAGATGAACTTCTGCATAAATGGATGAAATTGATCTAGCATCGGAACAATCCGCTGTTGCATCTGAACATCACATGAGGCATTGGACTGTTTTGGAGTGGAACAACTACTTTGCATTGAATGAAACTCGTCTACATACTCAAAGTAAGACGGATCCCTTCTCGTTGACCTTTCGTGCTTTGTCATCTTCTTCTTTGGAGCACCTTTAGTTTTGACCTTATCAGGGGGAGGGCACATGGAATTCAAATCAGGGTACGCAATTTGTTTAAGCTTACTCTTAAGAGCCATTTTGCCACACAAACCAAGCTTTTCAAAACGGTTGGATATGGCTTCAATCTCTTCAGTTATGGTCACCTCAAATTCGTCGTGCATACCTTGATTTGCAAAGTTTAATCTCCGCCAAAAAAAATGAACGGTGTTAATTGGGATGCTCTGAAGCACAAACTTAGCTAGCTCACATGCACAAGGTAAACCATAAGCTGTTCTGAGAACACATCCACAACGCTTTGGCTTTTTTCCTGCATAATCAACCCGCTCATACTCAGAAGCAATATGGTTTAAGGCAACCCTGGACACCATGCCAACAAGTCTGTTGTACAAAGTAACTTTAAAGGCATGCCCTACAACATGTGTGCTTTGCTCCAAAGATGCCTTGATTTCAGTATGTTGCAAGGTGATCATGTTGTTCATGGCATCCCAAACAGTGCACAAGTCTCCAACACTATTTTGCAGTAGGCGTTTTAGGGTCGAATGTGCAGACTCCACCCTGCAGTGTGTCATATTCATCAAATAATTTTAAATACAATAAACTTATGCAAATGTGGATGTAAGCAATGTCAAATAAAAACTTGCCTGTTTGTTGTTGTATTCCCAAAATGCATAACTTTGTTTGTCCATGCTGTCACAAACTTTTCTTTGTGGGGATTCAACCAAGTGTCCTTAACGTAATCAACAAATGTAGGCCACGGTGCACATGCAACATCAAACTTGATAAGATATTCATCATATTGTTTTTCAGTATCACAGTCAACAAGACTTCCCCATGCTTGCATGACATGATCCCATGCATGACTTTGCCTAACATAAGTTTTACATTTTGCCTTGACATTCTTGTTAATGTGAAAGCGACACAATAAATTAGATGAATCGGGAAAAACAGATTTCACAGCAGTCATTAGTGCTGAATCTCTATCAGTAACAATAACCTGTGGGAAGAATTCACTTTTCAAAAAAATCCCTCTAAAGCATTCAAGGGCCCAGACAACATTGTTGATGCGTTCAGCCTCTAAATAGGCAAATGCAGCTGAAAATGTCATCCCAGTTGGTGTGACACCGACAATGTCAAGCAAAGGAAGTCTGTACCTGTTTGTTTTGTAGGTATTATCTATGAGGAACACCATATGATATGCATTACTCAACTGTACTGCATCCGGATGTGCCCAAAACAAGTCACGAACAACATTTTCATCCTTCACTCGATGCCAATGAATATACATGTCTCGTTCAAGAAGTTTCATTAGCTGTTGCATTTCAGTATTATCACCTCTTGTACGCGTCCGGTATGCATATCTTGCATTGTAAACTTGCTTCAAACTTGTTACATTATCGGCATTGTGCTCCTTCATAGTTAACAGAATATTTCTTGGTTTAACCATGGACCTTGTCATATCACCAACAATAACTTTTTCCTCGTCAGTCATTCGACCAGCATATGGGTGGCCACAAAATGACTTTGCCAAAACATGATTATGATTGCCACATATTAGGTTCACCATCCACCCTTGTCCTTCCGGGGTTGGTTTACCCCGCAGCTTAAAAGGACACTCACATTTTCTTGTGCTAGTCACTGAAGGTGTGAAACCTTTTTTCCATGCTCTATATTTTCCACTCCTTTCGCAACCAATTAACACAAATGACGTTCTTCCTACTTTTTCAGTTTTTGTGTCACTCCTCATTATAACCGCTACAAAACCATTTTGAGATGCAACCGTACGAGCCCATTTCAATATCGCATCGCGCGATTCAAACACCTACACAAATGGGAAATTCATATTTAATATGCTTAATACAATCATATAACAACTTTAAATACATTCCTTGTTTCACATTATTACCTCATTCGTTTGGAACGCTGCAGAACAATCAATTAAACAACTATTATCCTCAAACGCATCGGGGTCTACACCATTGTCTTCATTACATTCAAACGCATCAGCGTCTACTCCAATGTCTTCATCCATATTAACTTCTTCTGACATTATACTACCATATATCCAATCATCGTTGTCCATCCTAACAAATAACAATTTAGTTTAGCATAAAAAGGTCCATGTCAAACCTAAGACCAATACACACGAATAAAACATGCAGGACGCATGCTTGACACGCATACAATGACATTCAAAGACTATGACGAATGTTATAAAATAAACTCATTTATATTGCTTAATTTACAAAAATAAAGTCAAATTTATTCTAAAACATATTTCCAACATCTTTGCAAATTAAAAAAACCAAAAAAACAGATTTCTTAAACCATACGGATTAGCCAATCCGTATGGATCATACGGATTGGCCAATCCGTATGAGTCTTACGGATCAGGCAATCCGTATGAGTCTTACGGATTAGACAATCCGTATGAGTCATACGGATTGGATAATCCGTATGTCTCATATGGATTAGGCAATCCGTATGACTCATACGGATTGTCTAATCCATAAGACTCATACGGATTGTCTAATCCGTAAGACTCATACGGATTGCCTGATCCGTAAAACTCATACGGATTGGCCAATCCGTACCATCCATACGGATTACCGAATCCGTATCGCAGCAATGATCAGCACTCACCTCTGCACTGTGATGATGCACGCCGGCCTCCGACAGCCACCCACACGTCCGCCGAAATGGACGAAATGCCACCAACAATCACCAACAAAAATGGCACCAACACCTCAGGCGATCCGAATGCGCAACCAACAACCGAAGGAAAGCTTAAGGAAATGTGCAGCGAAGTACAAACACGTGATATAGCTCAGCTAGCCTTTAGGGGTAGTTTTGGGTTTTTTAAAAAAATTATGGTGTAGAAGAAATAACAAATGGTGTATGAAGAAGCTCTCAACAGCTAACATAGTTAATTAAGATGCATAAGTTTGCGTTTTGACATGTTAATCCACGTTGGTTGGACCATTTTCCTGCCTCCAGACTAAGGATGTATTTGAAATGATAGAAAAAAGAAAAAGTTTGAAATTTGAATCAAAAGTGGAAACAGAATTTTAAATTTCTGTCTTTAGAAATCAACTTTTCTTTTCCTCCTTTTCCCTTCCATTTTCACTTTTACTGTAACCAAACAAAAGAAAATATTGATTATTTGTATTTTGATTATTTTCTTTCCACCCAACCAAACATATCATTAATGACACCATTAGTAGGCAGAAGATTTGCTGTTTTGAAATCAAAGCCACCTAACATAGTCATTACTTCATTATTTTTTCAAAACAACCACAGGGAAGCTGTCCTTTCTCATCCAGAAAATTATTATTGAAAACTTAAACCATCTAAGACTTCACTATTCAATTCCTTTTACTATAGTAAATAATACTGAAGTTTATAGTACTAATTACAATGCAATCAACACAAGAAAAAAACAACATAAAATATGTCATTAATTATTATATAAGAACCCAATATCAGCTTCCTCATATGTTAATTACAAACGCTTAAGTTTATAGTCATGAATCATGATTCAAGAGAAATTACCCATTGCAAGTATCATTTCCTAGAAAAGATAAATAACCCTATAAACACTGTAATTGAAAAGGTACTTTTTGTAATGTTCAATCCAACCTTCTCAACAAATAAGCAACTTGAACTTCCTTTGTCAATGGCATGATCCAATCACTGTATAGATCAGCAACCAAGCTTGGATTTATTTTGTAGACAGGTTCAGTTCGATGTTCCTTCGTAGTTACAACCAGTTCTTGCCCATAAGTCTTGGTCTTCATGTCAACTCTCCTCTTAATTGCCTCTTCAACTTCAGGATATGTTAGCAATTCCATCAACTTGTCCTTGTCCTGAAAAGTCACCACCACGATAAGACAAAGTTGATTCTGTGAAAAATCCATCTTACAGAAAAATGAAACGAAACCTGAAATTGTCCCTTAGCAATATACAAAGGTTGCAAACTCGTTAAAATTTGTAAGCATGTCCATCAAAATCAGTACCATTTACCAGTAACCAAATAGATTTGTACATGACCCAGAAAAACTTATGACACAAAAATTAACAGTTTAGCACGATTAGTTGATCACTAATTTGATTAAAAATGTTTGCAATGTGAAACAGATTTACGGTTGATAATATGAATTTCCTAGAAAAGTACAAAAATAACAAGAATTGTAAGTGTCTTGCCCTCTAAGGTTCTAACAGGTATTTCTATTGTACCTGTGCTATAATGGCATCTTTATATGAATCTGGATAAGCTTGATATTTTGCCTCAGCTACATATTTGCCATAATGAATTCTCTTTGAGAGAGCCTGCAGTCACAAGAAAACAAAAGCTTCCATCAAGAAAAGAGGCAGAACTTATGATTACAATCTCAACTTACTCACTTGGAGAGAAATTGCTGAAATTTTCAAAATAAAAAGCAAGCTAAATGTTGACCAAGGCAAGTTACAATTTACCAACATAAAAGATCGTATAGGCTTGTGTTGGTAATGGGTATCCATATTAGTTTTATAATTCTAGTCTTTATTTTTTATCAAGGGGGCAGTCAGGCAGATTATGACTTATTTTCTATGGAAACCTATCACTTTCATGGCCGGATCCTGTTTTGGAGGTCACCACAGAGTACAGAATTTACTTTCTTAGGACAAAACAAACTCCCAATAACATGATCCTGTTTTGATGAGGATCAGCTGTTTTTGTTCTTCATAGAAATGAAAGATTGTTTTGGAAATATCAAACCAATTGATCTTGACATTGCATATGTAAAAAGTTAAATACCAAAGAGGAAATAGAAAAGGGATATGAAAGGATGGTATAGATAGATTCATATATATAATAGATAATAATACTATATGATAATTAAATTAAATAATTGAAAATACAAGGTGGTACAACCCTGGCCACAATTTAGAAATGAATTTGACAAAAAGAAAACCAATAATGTGTACCTGCAAGCATATTGCATCACAAACAGCACTGGATCCAGAGTTACCATCATCTCCTTGCTTGACTATTTGTGGGATAAGAACTCTGAAGTATAAACTCCATACTTTTTCATTTATATTAATTGAATCAGCAATAGGGTGCAACACCTATCCATACATGATACAGAAATTCAGTGAAGAAGCAATTAGAACATAAAAAATATAGCAACAGATTCATTAAACATGTAACACAGACAAAGGCACAGAGAGAGAGAGAGAGAATTAAGCAGTAATTTTTTAATTAACAAGCTGATTGATTTTCCTTTCCCTCTTTGTTTTACAGTAATTACTTTGTGCAAGCATTCTGGGTTGAAATAGTCTAATAGCTTATACTATCATATAATGGGCATGCATTTCCCAACTTGGTGCACATTTTTTTCTCCTTTTCAGTGTGACTAGTAACTACAATGTTTTAATTTCATCATAATTGAAAAGAGAAAACTAGCATTTCAGTTAATAACAAAGGGCCACCTCTTGCACCAATCCTACTTTCAAGGATCTATTTCTTTAAAATTAACCTTTCACACTACAATATTATGCCAGTTTCCGATCAGTTTTAAAAATCTATAGAGAGATAATTGAGTAATTGACATGTTGTCTTTATGTCTACATAGCTAGTGTCACTGATAGTGTTATGAATAGCAATTCATTAAACTCCTCCCATGTTGTAAACTCCTAATTTAAAGAATTATACACATTGTTATTCTATCTACCTGAAAACATAGTTCTGTCAAAGTGAACATAATAAATTTAGCGGCTAAAAAATTCTTAGGGGAACAACCTTGATTGCTGCTAAGGAATATACTTTACCTGAGGGTACTGCAAAGGTGGCAACATTGGTTCAGGCAGGCCATCTGGAAAGAATGGATGCTCATCAGGGCTCTTGTACCTACCCACCTTCAGTGGAATGAAAATCCAGTCAGCAAAAGTAACATTTATATATCAAACATTTGTGCCTTTACTTCATCATTTTTTTTTACAGAAAACTTTTAGTCAAGAATTGCTTTAGAGACTTAGGTCCACAAACACACCTTGGCATGAAGCCTCTCAGTTTCCCTCACCATGTACTCAACCAATGAGCCATGAAATCCATCCATGGAGAAGGCATCAGGGTCATATGTATCTTCATTGTAACAGTATTGCGCTCGCTCAATGAGACCGAAGATTATGCTATCCTCTTGACGAACTAAAGAACGTCTTATATGATCAAGGGTCAGGTTGTCACTCTCATCAACTCTTTTCTTGGTTGGCACTGACCTACACAAGTGAAATAAGGTAATTTCAAATCATGACGGAACAACATAGAAAGACAAAAACGACGGGGAAGACATCATTTGCAAGTTGCAACCTCACTAGCCCTACTTGACAGCAAAACAAAAATTGAAAGCATGACACTACAAAAAAAAAAGACATCCATCATACTAAAAGTATAAAATATAAATTTAATTTCTATGCATTGTCAATCAGAAATCATCAAGCACATATTTTTGAAGTTGTTTATTATAAAAATAAACAAACTTGTAATTTTCTTATAATTTTGAAGGTAATGCTAACGTTAACACGGTAAAAACCTTTTGCACCATACGCACATGTGTTATTTTCTGATAAAATATTTGATAATAAAGAAGCATCTACAATAGTAAGAATAAAAAAATATTTCCATGCTCACATTTAGGGATGCTCATGAGTTGGGTTTGGCTAAATCCGTTACTCATCCCAATCAGAATTTAACGGCTCGAGTTGGGTTGGGTTTGTACAAGTTTTTTACATACCTGATCCAACTTAACCCAACTCGATTATGATCGAATTAGGTTAATTGAGTTTAAATATTATTTAAAGATTTTGTAAAAATTTAATTTTTTTAGAATAATAATTTGTTTTTATCTAAAGTTTTGTAAGTATATAATAACTAAAAGCATTTTAAAAAGACAAAATTTGACTAATAGAATGGATGATTTCAATGCTAATATAATATTTTTATTTTAGATAAAAATAAAATATTGTATTAACATGAGAAAACATAAACAAAATCAAGATAAAAATAATAACTTAAAAAAGAAATAAAATCATGCGTGATTTAATTTAATTTAATAAATTATGTGAATGAAAAAAAATTATATTTAATAATTAATTTATATATAATAATAAATTTAATTATATGGTTTGGGTTATGCCGAATTGAAAAAATCAGAATTGACATGGTCTTAAGGGGTTTACATTTAAAATAATGACACATGTAGGTCTTGAACCTGTGACCTTTATGTTATTAACGTGGCGCTCCAACCAACTAAACTAATAGATCAATTATATTAAAAATTAATTAATATTGATACATATAATACTAATTTTTTAATGTATATTTAATATACATATCTAAATCTTTAATTGTTTAGTTTATCTAATTTCTTTATCTTTTCTTATTTCAGATTCTTATTTTATTAATTAGGGATATTATGTTCGTTTTATCAATGGATAATTGTTAGTTATGATCCTATCAAATAGGATTCTCTTTTATTTTAATTTTATCAATTAATGAGTTATATATAATTAATTTAATTTTCATTTTATTTTGATTATTGAATTATTTCTCATGCTATTACTTTAATAAAATTAAAATTAAATTAATTATATATAACTCATTAATTGATAAAATTAAAATAAAAGAGAATTTTATTTGATAGGATCATAACTAACAATTATCCTAATTGATAAAATGAACATAATATCCCTAATTAATAAAATAAGAATCTAAAATAAGAAAAGATAAAGAAATTAGATAAACTAAACAATTAAAGATTTAGATATGTGTATTAAATATACATTAAAAAATTTAGTATTATATGTGTCAACATTAATTATTTTTTAACATAATTGACATATTAGTTCAGTTGGTTGGAGCGTCGCGTTAATAACATGAAGGTCATAGGTTCAAGACCTGCATGCGCCATTATTTTAAATTATTTGAAAAAATATATTTTAACTTTAAAAAAAAATTACTTACGGATTGAGCAATCCGTATTACTTAAAAAAAACTTACGGATTACCATTCTTACGGATTCGACAATCCATAATCCGTATGAAGGTTATAGAATTTGTAACCTTCAAATCACGAAGGACATTTTCGTCCGCGCACTGTTTACATATAATGTAGTAGAAATTTATATAGTGTATTTAGTAAACCCCGGGTCTTAATTGGGTTCGATTCGGCCCAAACCCTTAAAAGACCCAACCCAATTGGATTGGGTCCCGGGATGAACACCCCTGAGCCCTGACTCACATTACATCTTTAAGCAATTGAAAAAGTGTATTAAGATTCTGAAGACACTATTTTAGAAAGCCTAAGAATAAAAAAAATAAAAAAAAGACAATTGCGGTAAAATTTTCTGATCAAGCACATACACAACTAACCCAATTGCATGCACTTTCCTCTTTGTTAATCCACCAATTCCCATTGAACCACAATTAACTTTCAATTGCATGCACCCCAAATGGAGAAACAGAACAGAACAACCAAAAATCGAAACTTACGTATCAAAAACTGAATTTCAGAAAAAACCAAAAGAAAAATGTCTCTTACTCGACGGAAGCCGCATGTGCCCGGAGAGAAAGATTGGTTTTTGGGGCGAAATCCGAAGTGGAGTTGAAGGAAATCAAAGCACTGAGAGTTGAGCGATGGAAAGCGCATGTGGGTGGTGTTGAAGGGACTGAGATGGTGGTGGCTGCTCTTAAAAGCTTAGACTCCATTGAAGAAGATAAACGAACGAGAGAATGTGGTTTATGGAAAACTCCACAAAGAGGGAACTTAAAAAAGAAAAAGAGGAATTGGTGGGTGAGAAATGAGAATTCAAAGGTTGTCGACCCCTGAAACGTAGTAGGTGGAGATGTGAGTCACCATACCAAACTCTGTGACGTAATTCCAAGACTAGGCTTATTTTCAACGGTAAATATAGGTTGAAATTTTGAGATGAATATAAGAGAGTAGTAGTATTTTATATAGTACTAGTACTATTTTTAGGGTTAGAAAAACTTTATCAGTTGATGCAACTGATATTGGATTTGATATTGGATTCGATCTTATTAATCAAAGTATCGGGTTTATGAGTTTGAATTCTTTGAATAAAAAAAAATATAATTAGAAAGACATATATATTAAAAATGGTTATTCAATTTTTTTTTTAGTCATCCGCATCCATAAATATTACCTACATCGATACTTAATACTAGCATTGGCAAAACGGGCCTGGCCCGGCGGGCCGACCCGTTTAACCCACAAAAAAATGTGGGTTGGGTTGACACTTCCAGCCCATATTAGGAAAACGGGCCGGGCCAACCTGATCCACTAAAATGTGGGCCGGGCCTGGCCAGCCCACCGGGCCACGGCCCACCAAAAAAATAAAATAAAAAACATATTATTTTTGCATTTTAAATTTAATGTATGGAATTATGGATGTTG
>CM023942.1:4119850-4178715 GCA_013407115.1 Glycine latifolia
AAAAAATATTTTTTATTTTTTTATTAAATATTTTTAAGGTGGGTTAGTGGGCTGACCCGCTGGCCCACTAACCCACCTTAAAGTGGAGTGGGTTGACATTTTCAGCCCACTTTAAAAAAGTGGGCCAGCCCGACCCGGCCCACATTTTTAGTGGGTGGGCCAACCCGGCCCGTTTTTGGTGGGCTGGCCCACTTTGCCAACCCTACTTAATACTATATGGTAATAAAAAAGATTGAAAAAAATTTTAGAAGTATTATGATATTTGACTGATTGTATTTGTTACATAGGATACTAATTGATGGTTTAAATATTTGTTTTCATTAATCTATAAATTATCGTCATCTCTTATTCTCTATTACTTTACGTACTGATTTATTTTTTAATCTTTTATATGTTATTTAAATTCTTTAGACTTTTACCTTTAATATATTTCATAATCTTGACCAAATTGGCTTTACAATATAATAAAATAGGGGATATTATTTAATTTTAATTATTTATAAAAAATAATCTCGATTTTATTCTAACAAAGAACTTATTAATAAATGATGATGTAAAAGTTCTTTATACTCACTAATTCATTTTTCTTTTACAAATATACTGACTTATTCACACAAAAATACATATTGCAAGTATGATTTAAATTAATTTATAAACACATCAATCTTATTAAAATTAGTTTTCTAAACATTAATTCAAGTGGGTATTTTGATTTTTTTTATCATGATAATAATATGAAGTAGTCATATAAAAAATAATAATTAATTTTCGTAAATAATGATGTAAAAATTCTTTATACTCACTAATTCATTTTTCTTTTACAAATATACTACTTGTTCACACAAAAATACATATAGTAAGTATGATTTAAATTAATTAATAAACACATTAATCTTATTAAAATTAGTTTTCTAAAGACTAATTCAAGTGGGTATTTTGATTTTTTTTATCATAATAATGATACGAAGTAGCTTATGTCAAAAATAATAATTAATTTTTGTTAAATACCTTAAACACATACATATTTTTCTTTTAACATAATTTATTTCATATCTGTTCTGTTTAAGTAAAACAAAGGTCCAACAATGGTGTTGGAGGGTCGCTGTTGGATCTGAACTCTCCCCTTCAGGGATACCTATAGTTAGAAGGTATACCCGAGCAGAAGATCACAATGTCCACTGGAGAAAACACAATCTGGCGTGTGGTGTGTGCACTGTGGAAAGGAAGAGTCAGAGTTCACCAAAAAGTACCTTTCACCTGGAGATCCTTACCTATAAATGCTGGCCCGGATGGAGAAGGACAGGATTCCTCCGTATCCGCGTAGTCATAATGTGTATTTACTGCGCAATCATTGTCCTTGATGACTCTTGATTCCGCTGTTGAATTCCAGATTACTTCGAGAATGTTCCTGGGAATGAAAGCGCGATCGGCCTTTAGTGGGCCTCTTGGGCTTGATCTGTATTGGCTGGCCATAACAGTTGCCCCTCAGTCCGGCTATTCGGCTTCCCGAATGGCCGGGGTGATCTTTAGGCTAGCCAATTGTCGTTAATCGAGTCATGGCCGACGTGATATTGTGTCGGCCTCGTGTCTTCTGTCGGGCCATGACCGAGGCTACCTTCTTGACCTTGCCTGTCGCTGTCAGCTCCTGGTAAGTGTGTCGGCTCTTATCTTAGCAGCCTTACCTCGGTTTGTTCTTGGCCGTGTATTTTGGTCTGCTTTTTGTTAAAGGGAAAAGCCAATTATTTTTCCTGTCATTGAGTGATCTTTTGGGGAAACGAAACGTTGTGATTGTCCTTCGGAAGCGAAACGATGCGTCTCTCCTTCATTTAATGCTACGTCTTTTCTCTGCCCCCAGTAATCATGAGTGGTCTTAGTGAAACCCCTGTTTTGCCCCTGACTTTTGGTTGTCCAGACAGTTTTGCCCTTACAGTTGATTATTTTCCTCTGTTGGTTACATAATTCAAAACGTTCTGGTTTTTGACTATCTCCTAGTTCTTTCTTTGTTTCTTCGAACCTGCATCCTTGTCTTCTACCTTCTGTTCCTCCTCTCTCAATTGCTTTTTTGGCGTGCTGCAGTCTTTCTGTCTTTGGTGCCACATTTTCCGGAGTTCATCTATTTTCAGGTTATCTTCTCTTCCTTCTTTTTTATTTTCTGTGGTTTCTGTATTTCTGGGGATTCTTCCTTGTTATTGCTTCTGTTATTCATCTTCCCTTCTTTCTTTCTTTCGTCTATTGCCCCGTACTGGGTTTCGTCTCATCTTTTTTCCCCTTGGTTTTTCTGTCCTTTGAGTCATGCGTCCCTCTGGTTTTAGTCCTGAGGAGGAGGCACGTATTCGTAAGACCATTCCTCCTCGTTCTGCATTTTGGTTTTTTGGTCTTCCTATTTCGGATGAGGAGAAGAACAAACACCTGTTACGTGTCCCTTCAGGAGCTTCTAAATCCTCGAAGCCGAGTTCTAAGCCTTCTAAACCTTTACCAAAAATGGTTCGTCCCTCGCCTGTTGTAGTGGATTCTGGTGTTAGGTCCCGTGTTGAAACTAGGATGTCTCCTATACTTCCTTCAGGTGTCCCTTTGGCATCTCGGCCCTTTGTGCCTGAGACTCGATATGAGCCCTGTTCGAAGTGTTTAGACGAATTCTTTTATTGGGCTTCCTCAGGTTTTGATAAACGGGCCGATGACATCCTGGACGCGTGTCGTCATAATCCGATTATTCTCCATCTACCCCCCGATACGGGTACAGGGGTGTCAGTGGCTTTTCGGGGTCCGAGGGAAATGGTGTCGTTGGCCTCTTCTACTGTCGTTATTTCTTCAAGTATTTCTACTGACCGTTGTCTTTTCAGTTTTGTCATAGGTAAACATGGACGTCTCTTTGGAGGTGGTCGGGGAATCTCGGTCAACTGGGTCCCAAACCGACAGGCCGTCTCCTCGCCTGGTCTCTAAATACCCCTGGGTAACTCATGAGGTTTTGAACACCTCATCTGTAATGAGTCGGGAGAGTATTGCTGCTCTTCCTATTGGGAATCAGGATGGATTTTCTATTTGCCAGCCTGATCCCAATGAGCCGATATGCTCGTCCGCCGAGCTTGGCGACTTGAATTTCTTCTTTTTCTGTAAAGACGTGGTCACACGTCTAGGTATTCGGTTCCCCCTTACCGAGTTTGAGATGTCAATCTTAAAACACCTTTCTTTGGCCCCTACCCAACTTCACCCTAATGGCTGGTCTTTTATAAAATCCTTTGAGGATTTGTGTATAAATTTAGATGTTCCTTGTACTGTCCCCGTCTTTTTCTATTATTTTTCTGTCCATACTAGTCGTTCAGGCCGAGAACCTCCTGAGAGGAAAGGGTGGACTTCTTTAAAGAGTCGGCCGAAACGTAAACTCTTCCCTTTGTTTGCCGAGTCTTTTAAGAGGTTTAAGGCCAATTTTTTCAAGGTGTGTACCATATCCGGCCATCAGCCCTTCTTTCTGCAAGGGCCTGAGTCCGCCGGGGTGAAGTGGAAGTTTCCGCTTTACTGAACTCGTGCTCATCATGAGTTTCCTCCCTCTTTTTACCAACGTGAGGAGACATGTCTGTCGGACACGGATGCTTATTTGGTGGTCCGAATTAATGCTTTCCGAGAAGGCCAGGGTTTTTCTGACATCATCTCCTTTCCCCAATGTTACTCGGAAGATTCTAGATATGGTATGCGTAAATTATTTTGATTTGTTGGCTAATTGTTTCTTTTTTGTAGCTGCTGAAATGGAGAAGGGAACCGGTGAAGTTGGACCGCGCTCCCGTAAGGCGTCCGGCCAGCCCGAATTGGGTTCTGATGGTGTTGGTGTTCCTCCCTTCTTTTCCAAGATGAAGCGGAGGAAAACTACTAAGTCTTTGTCGGATGCTGCAGCGGGTGGAGTCATTGCAAAGTCGGTTCCTGAACCGACTAGGAAATCGGCTCCGACACCAACTCGTCCTGCCTCTCCCATTTTAATTTCTGACACCTCGGTCGTGGAGGCTCCGCCGACCGCTCTCCCCGAGGCTTTGAAGTTGGTCCCCGGTCATTTGTGGGAGAAGGGTGCTGATGACCTTTTCCCCTTTGTCCGGGCGCCCAAACATTTGTCGGATGCTTCGCCGTTGACCGAGGAGCTATTGGCCGAGCTTGGACGGATGCAGCTTCAGGCTTATCGGACTGCTTCCCTCGTGGATAGTCTTGTCACTCTGAAGACAAGATATATCCGGTCTCAAGAGGAATTGGCGACTGCCCGAGCTGATTCTCAGAGGATGGGTGAAGAGCTTCGCGTCGTTCGTGAGGAGTCTGAACGTCGGCTTCGTGAAGCCCATGCTGAGAATCAACAGGCTTTGGCCAAGGCCGCTCATATGACCGAGAACCTTAACGAGGTGAAGACGTTGTTGGAGGGGGTCCAAGCCGATGCTGCGGAGGCCAAATCCAAGCTTTTAACCGAGGAGAAAGAAGTGGCCGAGCTCCGAGAAATGATGGTGTCGGTGGCCGATGAGTCCTTCAAGAATGCCCTTGCTCAGGTCCGATGTGCCAATGCCGGGGCTAGTATAAGTACTGACGGGGTGCACTTCCGTTCTTATGTTCGTGATGGAGTGATCGTTCCTTATGAAGATCAAGAAGATTCCATCATTGAAGCCGAGTGTGTCCCGGAAGCTGGAGTTGAGGCTTCGTCGGCCCCTGGAGCTGTTGGACATTGAAGGGCCGGGATGCCGGTTTAAATTTGTATTTTTCTTTTTTATGCTCGTACAATGATATTTTGTTAATTTATATTCTATAATATTGTTCTTCTTAGAAATGCGTGTGCACGACTTTTATTTGTCTGGCTCCAATGGCCAAGCATTATATCGGGAGAATAATTCGACTTTATCGAATATATTCCAAGTTACTGTGAGTGCATCGTGGCCGATTAAGACCATGCCAACTTGATCAGAGTTTGGCGGCACTTTTAAGTTAGCTTGGAATTTTTAAGTATTATCAAAACGGGTATATCCTTCCTTCAAAGACTTCAGTTTTATTCATATAAACGTTTTATTCATGTCCGTGATTCTGATGAAAGAGATTACATGAGATAGGGACACTGACGTGTTCGGCCTACTCTTTCTCAATTAACAGAAAAAACACGGAAGAGATTATTTAACTAAAATAAATTTTCAACTTGTCTGCATTCCATGTTCTCTTGATTGCGCGTTTGTCCAAGGTCTCTAACGCATATGCCTCGTGGCCGAGATCTTGAGTGACTCGGTAAGGTCCTTCCCAGTTGGATGCTAGTTTTCCTTCTCGGGCGTTTTTGTGTCCAATATCGGCTCTACGTAAAACCAGGTCGCCTTCCTCAAAACTCCTCGGCCTAACCTTTTTATTGAATCGTTTGGCCGAAAGATGTTTTGTTTTCATGTCTCGACGATGTGCTTCAGCTCAGATCTCTTCTATTAATTCAAGTTCGGTGCTCAATGCTTCGTTGTTTGCTTTTTCGCCCTGTTTAAGTATAGTGTTCCTTCTCCAAGTGGGGTGTCCGATCTCTACAGGAATCATAGCCTCATATCCGTAGGTCATTCTGAACGGGGTTTCTTGCGTGGATGACTGAGCCGTCGTCCTGTGTGCCCATAACACGTAGTATAGCTGCTCTACCCAATTCTTTTCAGCCTCGTGCATTCGTTTCCTGAGACCCTCGAGAATGACCTTGTTAGCGGCCTCTGCTTGTCCATTGGATTGCGGATGTTCTACTGAGGAGAAATGATGCTTAATGTGGAGGCCGGCCACCATTTGTCCGAATTTTTTGTCGGTGAACTGTGTTCCATTATCCGTGACGATTTCTGCTGGAATTCCGAATCTCGAGATGATGTTTCTTTCAAAGAACTTCTGTATTCGGGCAGATGTAATGGTAGCAAGGGGTTCTGCTTCTATCCATTTGGTGAAATAGTCAACGGCCACTACGAGCCATCGTAGTTGTCCTTCCGTAGCTTTGAATGGTCCCAACAGGTCCATCCCCCATTTGTAAAAGGGCCAAGGGGATGTAATTGTTGTCAGCTCTGATGGGGCCGAGTGGATGACTCTGGCGTGCATCTGACAACTTTCGCATTTCTTGACGTATTCCTGGGCATCAGATTTCATAGTTGGCCAGAAATATCCTGCTCGAATTGCTTTCATTGCTAAAGTTTTTGCCCCCATATGATGGCCGTTGATGCCTTCGTGTATTTCGGTCAGGATATACTTTACCTGGTTTGGTCCTATGCATATTAGCATAGGAGTGTGTGGGCCTTTTCGGTATAACTCTCCTTCCTGTATGGTATACATGGCGGCTTCCCGGATTAATCTTCTTGTCTCGGTGGGGTCTTCTGGAATCATTCCTTGTTCTATGTATCTGATGATGGGCTGTCTCCAATCTGTGCTGGCGGTGATCATCATGATGCATGCAGGATGTGGCAGTTCTTGTTGGACGACTGTCCTATGATTGCCTGCGCTCTTGGTACTTGCTAATTTGGAGAGTATATCAGCCCTTACATTTTCTTCTCGGGGGATATGAGAAACGACGACCTCATCCAACTCAGCAATTTGTTCTTTTACCTTGGTTAGATATTTCATCAGCAGGGGTCCCTTGACCTGGTATTTTCCTTCAATCTGGGCCGCCACCAGCTGCGAATCTGTGAAAACTTTTAGCCTCCGGGCCCCCTGTTCCCTGGCCGAGACCAACCCTGCTATTAGCGCTTCGTATTCGGCTTGGTTATTTGATGTCGGGAAATTGAGCCGTAGTGATTGTTCCGTTGATACCCCCTGAGGACTTTCTATTATAATTCCGGCTCCACTCCCTTTAGCATTGGACGATCCATCGACATATAGGGTCCAAATTTCTTCAGGGGCCGAAACTAGGGGGGTCAGTTCGACCAGGAAATCGACCAAGGCTTGAGACTTGATTGCATGTCGGGCTTCGTATTTGATGTCGAACTCGGAAAGCTGAATCGCCCAATTAGTCATTCTTCCGGCCAGGTCCGGTTTGTGCAAAATCTGTCGGATCGGTTGGTTAGTTCGAATTATGATGGTGTGGCTTTGAAAATATGGGCGTAGTCGTTTGGCGGCCATTAGGAGAGCGAAAGCCACTTTTTCTAGCTTCTGGTATCTCAGTTCCGAATTCTTTAATGCCCGGCTTACAAAATATACCGGTTGTTGCGTTTTGTTATTTTCTCTAACCAACACGGCACTTACCGCCTCCTCGGCTACCGCCAGATATAGAATCAAATCTTCACCGGGCTCGGGTTTGGATAACACCGGTGGTGAGGCAAGACATTTTTTGATTTCGTTGAACGCGGCTTCACATTCGGGGCTCCGGCCAATAACGGCTTCTTTTCTCAGCATCCTGAAGAAAGGGAGGGCTTTCTCGGCCGATTTCGGGAGAAACCGCGTCAACGCTGCTAATCTTCCCGTTAGCCGTTGGACCTCTTTCTTGTTTGGCCATACATTTGTCCGGATTGACCTCAATCCCCCTGTGAGTTAACATGAATCCCAGAAATTTTCCCGCCGTCACTCTGAATGCACATTTGAGAGGATTCAGTCGGATATTCTTGTCTCTCAGCCTGCCGAATGTTTCTTCTAAGTCTTGGATATGATTCCCGTTTTCGTCGGTTTTTACTATCATGTCGTCAATGTATACCTCTATGTTTCGGCCGAGCTGTTGGGCGAATACCTTATTCATCATCCGCTGGTAGGTGGTGCCGGCCTTTTTTAAACCGAAGGGCATCACGTTGTAACAGTAATTCGCCTCATTTCCTCGGAATGCCATTTTTTCTCGATCTTCTGGAGACATTGGGATCTGGTTATATCCGGAGTAAGCGTCCATAAACGACAATGTGTTGAACCCCGAAGAATTGTCTACTAGCTGGTCTATGCTCGGCATTGCATAGGAATCCTTGGGGCAAACTTTGTTGACGTCAGTGTAGTCAACGCAGACTCGCCACTTGCCGTTAGCTTTTTTAACCATTACCACATTAGACAACCAAGTGGTATATTGTATTTCGCGTATAAATCCGGCTTCCAACAATTCACAGATGTGCTTTTCCAATGCCTGCTTCCTCTCCGGTCCGAGGTTTCTTCTCTTCTGTGCCACTGGTTTCGAGTTCGGATACATGGACAGTTTGTGACAGGAAAATGTAGGTTTTATTCCTAGGATTTCCGACGCGGTCCAGGCAAAAACATCTCGGTTATCTCGCAAACACTTAATCAGCTCTGCCTTCGTGACTGGGTCGGCTATTTTTCCAATCTTAGTGACCTGGGTAGCTTGAGATCCTATCTGTACTTCCACTAGCTCGTCTGCCGGTTCGGGCCTCCATTCTTCCACCTCTTTTCGGACATCCAGTTCTACCATGTTAATGGGTTTTAGCTGTTGTCCGCTTGATCTCGGTTTCTCTTCTTCGGCATGCTGTGGTAATGCCGATATCCCGCCCTCGGCTTCTCTGACTGCGGTATAGTAGCATTGATGGGATTCTTTCTGATCTCCGCTGATGGTTATTACCCTCCCGTTGCTTCCTATCATCTTCATCTTCTGATGTTTGGTGGACATCAGGATGTCCCATCGGTGGAGAGTCGGTCTTCCGAGGATGATGTTGTATGGTGAAGGGAATTCGGCCACTACAAACTTCACCCTCTCTGTCTTAAAAGCCTCTTTCGTTCCCAATGTTAACCATAACTCAATGGACCCTTTGATGGCCGTGTTCTCACCGTTGAAGCCGGATAGGACCGTCTGACATGGCATCAGGTCTTCTTCATCGAAATTCATCTTTTTGAAAGCGTTCCATGATATGATGTTCGCTGAACTGCCGTTGTCTACGAACATTTTCTTCACCCGGCAGTTAGCAATAATCCCGGTGATTACCAGGCCGTCTTCATGTCCCGATATGACATCCTCCAGGTCATCTTTGGTGAAATACAGCAGGGGGGGTTCGGGGTTGCCGCGGTTTTTGAAACGAGGTTGTTCCCTTACTGCCAGAGTTTCCCTGAGATATTTCCGGCGTTGATTGGTCGTGTCTCCTCCTCCTCCCATAGCTCCTGTAATCACATTACACTCGAATTCCGGCTCCGGGAACTCTTCGGCCTCCTGCCTTTTTCGCTTTTCCTCCCGGCCTTTTTGGTCATCATTTTGGCCGCCTTTCCGTTTAGTTTGCCCCTGTGTTTTGATCACGTACCGACGCAGCTTACCTTCTCGGATGAATTTTTCTATGGCGTCTCTCAAATCCCAACATTGGTTGGTAGTATGTCCTGGCCCATTATGGAATTCACAGAACCGAGTTTGATCAAGGCCGGCTTTCTTGAAGACGGGCCGAGGTCTATCTACTTTTTTCATCTCCGTCAAGGCCACTTCTCTCCATATTTGGGCTCGGGAGGCATTCAGCGGAGTATATCGGTCATACTTCGTGTCATATTGTCCTGGGCGGTGTTCAGGATTTTTATTCGGCTGTGCGCTCCCGGGGTTTTGACGATTTCTCGGCGGGGAAACCTTTCTTCTCGGAGCAGAATTCGCAATTTTCATATGCTCCAGCTCCAAGTATTTCTTTGATCGGACCCGAAATTCGAGCAACGTTTTAACCAGGTCCTTATATATAGACCTTGCTAGTCGTGATGACCCACTAAGTCCTGCCGACAGTAGGTGGACGTGTACCTTCTCCTCCAATCCTTGTACCTGCAAGGCGGCCTCCTTGAACTGGTCTAGATAGCTCTGCAACGTTTCACCTGGATGTTGGCGGATTTTCCCAAGCGCGAATTCGGATTTCGGTTGCTTTTTACTCGTTGCAAAGTTGAGCAGGAATTTTTGGCCGAAATCCTCAAAGTTGTGTATCGATCGTGGCGGCAATGTGTGGAACCATGTCTGGGCAGCCCCGGTCAGGGTGGTGACGAAGATCCAGGAAATTATTGGCTCGTCAATTCCTCGGACACACATCTGCATATCAAATTCATCAATGTGTACCTGCGGGTCTTGGCTTCCGTCATATTTTGACAAGAAGGACCCATCAAAATCCTCGATGAACTGGGCGTTGACGATCTCGTCAATGAAAGGGTTGTTGTTGTGTTGTCCGCGCCGATATTTTCTCCTGTATACCTCGCCCTCTGCTCCGGCCCGCTGGTGTGGGATGTTGGGCCGTCGGTCATCATGTCCCAGGTTGTCTTCGCGCTCCAGATGTTGTGAGGCGGCCTCGGGTTCATGGTGCGGACGTTCCTCAGTCCGGGGCGCCACGAGTGTCGGTGGCCGCCGAGATACCGACTAGGGGTGAAGTGTGTCGCCCTGACTATGGCGGAATGCTCTTTCTCGGCCCGGGTTCTCCCTTTGTCCCGGATCGTGTTGCTCGGTATGCTGTCTTCGCTGCTCTTCCTCCCGCCTCCATCCTGCCCACCGCTCGTCTAGTTGGGCGATGATGTTGTTCATGTCTTCCTGGCGTTGAAGGGCATGTCTCTTTTCGAGCCGCTCAATTCGGTCTAGGATGGACTGCAACGCGTTATTGGTGAAGCGCTGAATCGATCCTTGCTCTCCCTTGGCCTGAAAAGGTGGGACCTCCGGTATGGCCAGAGGATTGTTTTGTGGCCGAGAGGATGCGGTGTCTGAAAATGCGTCCTCCACCCGAATGGAGGGTGGTGCCCTGGCTACGGGTGGTCTTCCATCAGTGTGTCTTCTCGTGTTTACCATGGTGGGAGTCGAATTTTAACGTTTCCCACAGACAGCGCCAATGTTCTGTTTAAGTAAAACAGAGGTCCAACAATGGTGTTGGAGGGTCGCTGTTGGATCTGAACTCTCCCCTTCAGGGATACCTATAGTGAGAAGGTATACCCGAGCAGAAGATCACAATGCCCACTGGAGAAAACACAATCTGGTGTGTGGTGTGTGCACTGTGGAAAGGAAGAGTCAGAGTTCACCAAAAAGTACCTTTCACCTGGAGATCCTTACCTATAAATGCTGGCCCGGATGGAGAAGGACAGGATTCCTCAGTATCCGCGTAGTCATAATGTGTATTTACTGCACAATCATTGTTCTTGATGACTCTTGATTCCGCTGTTGAATTCCAGATTACTTCGAGAATGTTCCTGGGAATGAAAGCGCGATCGGCCTTTAGTGGGCCTCTTGGGCTTGATCCGTATTGGCTGGCCATAACAATATCCAAATATCACCAAAAATTTAAACACCGAGCACTTTGATCTTACCATTGTTTTGCCGACATCTGGTTAGTTTACCAAATAATATATTTCATCCTCTTCTTTCTCTAACATTTTTACCACAAAATCTCACCATCTCTCTTTGTTTCTTTTCCCTCTTCCACGAGTTCCCAGTCAAACTTTGAATGGACTTACTTCCTTGTCCTTAAGAGCTAGGAGTATACTAGAAGTACATTTTTTTATAACAGTCATCCTAATTAATTAAAATTTATTGAACTCTGTATAATTAAGATAGAAAATTATTAAGTATGATATGAAAGTCACACGATTTTGTAAGTTTTAGTAATAAATTTCAATCAATAAAATATATAAAATAATATGTTCAAATTTCAAAAGAGTTTCTAACATTTTTCTGGGCATTAATGCATGGTAGTCGTCATCCACCAGGACCACCATGTAATCACACATGAACAACTTGTCACTGCTCTTCCCTCACGTCGTCCTTTACAAATGGACCCCCTTTTATTCTTGTCAAAAATTGAAAACTTAACTAGTGAAAAATAAGAAATCCCACCACGTTGTACTTGTTGTGTGGCCCATTTCTCTTTGGACACCACCTTAAATCCAACCTGCAAATACGTGCATGGCAAGTCTCCTTTTTTTATTTTTTATTATTACACTTTTTAATAATAGTAGTACATTGTCTTTAACATATATTGTTGTGTTTTTAGTCTTGAAAGAGTATTTCAAAAGGTAAGATCTATATTTTTTTAATAACTTTGGATCAAATATTTATATATCATTTTGTGATATAAACTTTTAAAATGATTAATAAAAGATGAAAGTATCGCGTGCACGAGCTTAAGTCACTTGAATTTGTTATAGTATAAATCTATTGATTTGTCCCCTTATGCGTGCAATAATAGGTCATGCAATCATTTTATGTTATTCACTTAAATTATTTTGAATTCAAAAGGCCTATCAGAAAATCCCAATTTTAATGAGATGTTTTTTTTATTTGATCCAATTACGAAAATCATGAGATTTTCCTTTTTCCTACCTCAATCAGTTGACCTTTGAATAATTAGTATCAATTATCATTAATAAATCATTTATGACAATGTTCATACACGCTTCATAAAGATATTTTGTGTGATCCTCAACACCATTTTCAACATATCTTACAGTATTAATATAAAATTATTAAAAAAGTATAAAAATTTGTGGATCTCACATCTTCTTTAACAAACATTTTTTTTATAATGTTTAATAAATTTTAGAAATAATAAAGAATATATTATAAAAAAATGCTAAAAAATAATAATTTCTACATTTGCAAAAATTATCAATTTAATTGTTGAATTATATAACTCCGTCTATGGTCTAATAGTTGGTCCCAAACTTGGGCAAAGGAGGAGGGTTGTGGTAAACCCTCTATCCATGGATCACTCATGAAGAATTACATGTGCTAATATAGGTTGTTACTCAAAAGTAATGTGTTGTATGCAGTGTTGTCAAACCCAGTCCGGACTTGGTGGTCGAATTGAGATCCGATAGTCTAACTAGGTCGGTTCTTCTTTCAGACTGGTTACGCAGTTGACCTGATCAAATCCGAACGAGTTGGTCACCAGATCCAATTGGACTAGTTCGACCCGACCGGTTATTTAAAAAATGATTTTTTTTTTGGAAAAAAATTGAAACAAAATTTGAATTTTTTTAAAATTTTGGATTTTGGAGTACGAATAGAGTTTTTTTTACTTAAATAATATTAGTTATATACTTATATATAATAGATACATATATAATTTTGAATTTTTAATATATATTAGGTTAAATTAGACCAATTATCGATCCACCGATTAGACCACTAACCTATTATTTCGATCAGATCAATAACCAAACCGAATTACACAATGTTGTATGGCTCAAGTATAGTGTTAAATGAGCTAGGGCCGCCACATCAAACACTCACGTGTAGTGTTTAATGAGCAATAGTCCTCACAATTTATTTAACAAAAATTCTTTCAAGCATAAATTCTAAGGTTCAAACAGAATGGATGTAAACTTAGATTGAAATAACCGAGAGAATTATATAAGTTTTCATATTAATCTCTTGCTGTACGACCTACACAATGACTATAATCTCGTAGAAACCTGCAGATGAACAGTTGCAATTCATGTAATTAAATGCTTCAAATGGAAATTAAGAAAATACAGAAATTTCCAAGAAAAAGTAACCTTGGAACATCATAATTGACAACAAGGTCAACTGTAGGAATATCCAAAACAAGCATCAAATATACATCCTTCACCTTTTTAGGGATGAATACAAGCCTCTTGCTTAAGTGTTTCAACTGTTTTAAAACCTTCATAAGCCTCATAGACATACATCTTATCTTGGTAGCGTTCATGCAACTTTTGCACTGAAAGATAAATCTCAATTCCTCCTGAAAACCAACATGCAGGACTCGATCTGCTTCATCCAAGACAAGGAACTGCAGAAGCAGAGATCAAATATTAATTCATAATTTTTTTTAGTACTAATATATGCAAAAAGATTATAATCAATGGATAGTTTAGTTGCATCTTTGAGACATAGTAGCTTGTTTTTCTCTTTCTATAATTTTAGTTTGGAGTTCTTATCCAAAGACAATGTAGATCACAAAAGTTGGAAAGCTGCTTCACTTTTTAGCCACTTTGGGTTGCCAAGGGCTTATTTTAAAATTGTTTTTTATGTTTAAGTAAACTGATCCACAAGAGCTTAATTAAACTAACCATTTATTTATTTATCTAAACATATCTTATCTTGAGATTATGTTTGAGAACTAATTTCAGTTAATTTTTAGCTTTTTTTATTAATTGAAAAACTTATTTGAATAACTTTTAAATTTTTTTATAATACTAATTAAAATAGTATTTTTTTTCAATTAATAAAAAAAGCTAAAAATTAACTGAAAAAAATTTTAACATCTAGTTTTTTATACTTTATATCTCTTTTATCTTTAAAATATTTATATAATTTTATATTTTTTAACTACTTCTATCACTTTATCAAACACTTATATTTTAATAAATTAACTAAATATCTCGACATCCGTGTCACGGGTTTGTGAGTGATAGTGGTTATCAAGACTAGTGAAGAAGGGGTTTTGAACAGAGGGAAACTTGGGTCATGTAAGAGTTGTGGTTGGTCCATTGTGTGCTAATTCTGAAGTCATGCCTTTCTCTTTTCTCTCAAATACTCAATTATTTTAACCCAAAGTATTGGTATGACAATGATTTAAGACCCTACTGGACTAAACTCACTAAAAGAAATTAGATTTACAAATTCATAAAAAAATCACAATTGAGCTATTTAAATAAGGTTAAAATAGAGAATATTAACAGTTTAATTTTGCCAGGTCAATCATGTAAAAATAATAGCCCAATTGGTATATAACTTAATTATTTGCCTACGTTGACAGTTATATGAAATACAATACTTATTAAACAATTCCATATCATATCATAAATATAATCGTAAAGTATCTTATATTTGAAATATTAATTAATATTTAGTGTGATTCACATCAAATAAAATGCTTTCAACTCAACAAAAATGACACAATTTATAAAGATTCATGAAACAATTTTTAAACAAGTTAGCATTTGCCATTTCAATGTTGAAAAAGTAATAAAAATGAAAAATCAAAAGGCCATCTTATTCAAAACCCCAACCAATTATGCATTTGTCATATATAATAATACTCCACACTTTCAGGAATTAAAATAGTTATTTACTCCAAAATACTAATATGTTTTATCCACGCCCAAATCTAATCTAATTAAAAACACACATAACTCGTTGCATATATAATCATTAACATTACATCAGTTATCAAAATAAAGAGTAACATTGATTGCGCAGTGAAAACTGAGAAGAAAAAAGACATGGCACCGTCAGCACCAAAGTTGAACGTGGTAATACTAGGAACCTCAGGTTTCACCAGCAAACAAATCCTCAAAGAAGCCCTCAAGTTCTTCAATCCCAACAATTTCCCTCCTTAGCCGTAGCGGGCCGCGACCCATCTAAGCTGGCCCAACAGGGTGGAGGCCTACTTGGGCTTGGAGTCGGAGAAGAGGATTGTGGAGAAGTTGCGATATACTTTATACACCCAGCATAAACAATACAGTTTCAAAATTACTCATCGTTATAAGCTTACAGGTTTCATATATGGATTGACCAATCCATATAATTCATACGGATTGTCCAATCTGTATGGATCAATCCGCTCTAACCAACCGAGCTAATAAGTCAATTATATTAAAAATTAATTAATGTTACTACTTATAACACTAAATTTTTTAATGTATATTTAATACACATATAAGTTTACATAATAAATTTTGTAACAATTAATTTTGATCTAATAATTAAATTATTTTTTACATATAAAAATCATAGATTTAAATAAAAATCATAATTTTAAATAAAAATTCACGAGTTTAATAAAAAAATATTAGACCTATAAATACAAATATAATTTTTTATTTAACCTATAAATACATATATAATTTTTTTATTAAACTCGTGAATTTTTATTTAAAACTATGATTTTTATTTAAATCTATGATTTTTATATGTAAAAAAAATACTTTAATTATTAGATCAAAATTAATTGTTATAAAATTTATTATCTAAACTTATATATGTATTAAATATACATTAAAAATTAGTGTTATATATAGCAACATTAATTATTTTTTAACATAATTGGTCTATTAGCTTAGTTGGTTGGAGCGTCGATCGCAGGTTCAAGACTTGCATACGCCATTATTTTAAATGATTTCCGTAAGTTTCTTATAGACATATATACCATGGTTCCTTACCTCGACATGGTACAAATATCTAAATTTCATATTTTAGATACTTTTTCATACAAGTTGTCGATACTAAGTAGCAGCCAAAATTTTTTATCCATTTTTCATGATATTATACATTGGGCAATTCGTAAGAAGCTTACAGATTGGGGGATCTATGTATGAAGCCCGTAAGCTTATAACGAAGAGTATTTTTAGAAATGCATTGTTTATGTTGAGTGTATTAGAATTTCGACGGGTGTATAAAGCATATCCCGGGGAACTTTGGGATGTTCGAGTTTGCTGTTATGACTATGAAGGATCTGAAGGAAATGGAACTGTCTAGAGTCACCAGAGTGAGCCTTAAGGTATGATAAAATATCATACTGCGAAAGTTGGTCGAATAGTGTACATGAGTTATTGTAAACCCTCTCGTATCTATGTGTTTGATTGCTATGGATAAAAAAAGCAAACTCACACTTGATAACACTATAAGAGAACTTCACTTGAATTTGATTGATAACACATATTCATGTGTTTGTTTCTTGTTTGATGATGGGTTTGGGCGTAGGAATATAGTTTCAAATTAGTTTTAGTTTTTGATATTTTAATAAAATGAATAAATAACTCATTGTCATCCAATCATAAAACTGATAAACTTGATATGTATAATAAATTTGTTGATTTTTACAATAATTATCTTAAAAAGACATAAAATATGATTGTTTATTGATCGATTTCCAGTGTAAAAACTTTTACCATGATAGTATATGTATAATACACAAACTCAATGAATTTAGAGTAGTGATAATCGTTCACCCGTTCTTGGGGTGGAAAGGAGAGAGAGAGAGGAGGAAAACAAGTTGAGAGAGAAAATGATAAATGTGATAAGTGACTTACTGGAAAAGAAACAGAAATATAAGAAAAACATGATGTAAAAATGAGATGGAAGAGAAGATAAGTGTATATTAATTGTTTTTCATGGACTCAAGTTATCTAATCATGAGTTGTCATATACTTGAAATTTGTTGTTTTTTAAAGTGATTTTTATTTTAGTTTCTACACCTAATAGAGCTCAATATACATAAATGGAGTTTATAGAACTCAAACCACAATGTATGCATGCATGCAACCAGTAACATATTCAAGATTTGGGAACTTTTGGTTATCATACATGAAACAAAATCCTCATTCTCACACTACACACAATCTCTTCAACCAGGCGTCTTATTATCATCATTCGGTTACTTGTATTGGTTGTTTATTGTAGGTCATTTTGAATGTTAAAATGTATTAACTTCATTCTTATTAATTTCCATGGAATCTGAAATGAGATTAACGTCATCCTTTATTATTGACCTTTTATTATTTTTGACATAGAACAACAAACCTAGAGTACTCTCCTCAAACTGGGGTTATAATCCTATAACTAGTTACCCAATTTATATCATCTTTGTTTTTTTTTTCTCTCTTTATAATATTTTTCATATTTCATATCATTTTGCCAACTTTCATTTTTCATGTTTGGTTGCAGATTCCTGGGTCCCCACCTAAAGGAGAAATAATAGAACACCAGAAGAAAATTGGCCTTCGACTCTTGTTGGAAGAACACTTTCAACTCTAACTGAATCCCCCCATATGGTCTTCCTCGGTTGAATGAGAGTGCTGAGATGGTGGAAAAAACGAAAACCTACTGGACTTCTGTGAAGCCAGCTCATTTTGGTGTGAAGATAGGCTCAAAAACTTTGTTGCACATGTTCGGATTTATTCTTATTGGAATAATCATTGGTGTTTTAGGATGATTCTCTTTTTGGAAGATGGCTTCTTTTGAAGTATCATTCCATCTTCACCTTCTGTGTGTTCAGTAAGAATGGTCCTACTGAAGAGGAGATTGCAAGTGCTTCATTCAATATGTTGTTTTTTGGACATGGTTTCAGCAACGACAGTTTTGATGCACGGGGAAACACAAAACCTGACGTGGAGATTATAACAAGAGTGATGATGGGACCGAAATGGGTTATGTAACCACCCCAATAATTATGGTTCAACGTGCTCTCGTTCTTCACAGCCAAAGAAACAATCTACCAAAGGGAGGAGTTTACACTCCAGGGATTGTATTCGGTCCAATTGATCTCCAAGGAAAGGCTTCAACAAAATGGAATATCTTTTGGAGTCATCTCAAAAAGCTATACTTCTTCTTGACTCTGAGCAGAAGTTAAAAGTATTGAGAGAATCTTTTGTTTTATTTTTGTTCATTTTGTAAGGATACTACAGTTATATTAACATTTGGCTTAATCACCAGCTGGATCATCTTTAACTGACATTAACATTTGTTCAGGTAGATTTATCAGACATCATAGTGGTGACTACATTGCATATGGACATGATAAATAGACTGTATGCTAGTGGCAGATAGCTGTTAAGAGAGTCAATTGAGGCTTAATTTACTTGGAAATGGAGAATTAACTCAGAAAATGTACAACTTTGCTTTCCCCTTGTAATGCCAAGTTTGAGACAGAGGGTTTGATTTGAATGTAGCTAGTCTGAAACATGTTATTGTTGGCATGCACTAACTTGACACCAAACAGAAGGTAAAGGTTAGTCTGCTGGCTTGTATTGCTGTGAAAGAAACAACTATATATGGTTCCATGAACCTGATTAAAGTTTACACCTACTAAAGGAAGATTACAAAAATCCTAGAACTGTTGTGAGGATGTTGATTTAGTTATAAATAAATGGAAAGTTGAGTCTGATAAATCTCACTGTATTGACATCTAACTTTATGCACACGGCACAAACCCATATTTCATTTGACAACTTAGGAAACTCTTAAGATATTTTCCTAATCAACCAACATTGTTTCCCCATTTGTAGTCTGAATTGTGGCCTTGGTACTCTGTAGGCTCAAGTGTTTCTTCATTTCCTGAGACCTGACAAACTCCTCAATTCTTGCTTTTAGGGCATCATCGGGAATCAACATATCCGCAGTAAGATGAGAACGGTTGAACGGGTCAGTCTGCACAAACAAACAGAAAAGCATAAACGAATGAACCTCTTAAATACATGAACACCAGTAATGTCAAAGGTGTTCACTTACACTATCACTAAGAAGATGCCTTCGAATGACAGGAAGATCAACCGTGATCCTTGAAGAAGGCAAGATAACTGGATCCTTCATCAAAGTGTACTGCAATATAAAAAAGGGCATGTATGCTGTGTCAGAATTAGCTTGCCTTTTATTCAAAACAGCTTATAAACAACTTTTTAGAGCTTTCTGAAAAAATAAAGCAATTTTTCCCCTAAATTTAATGAAGAGTAATCACGCATCTAGTCACTATCAAATTTTACACTTGCAAATCAATTACGAGTGACACCCCCACTTCCACCACAATGAAAACACATGAACACAAAAAAGCGGAAACATACTTGAATTGGATCAAGGAATTCGTCTGGTATCTCCCCTAGAGTAGCTTCAGCATCCATGGCCTCTGAAGCAGCAACTTTAGCTTTAGCACCAAGTTGAATAAATTCCTGTATAATTCTCCCATCCTCACCAATTCTGTGAAGGACATCTGCCCCAGCACTAAACAACTGCAGCGAATTACCAGTCAGATTGCATTTTCTTATATGATAATACAGACAAAATAAAAAAAATTCTTGAGAACAGTATGCAGTATATCAAAAGTCCCACAAAACTTGCCTGATCATTGTATGACCGACCATCCTTTGAGATGGCAGCTGGGAAGATGGAATTCGTGTCACCCCTAGCTAGATGAACATATATGTGCACAATCTGCAAATGAATAAATTAAAGTTAGTAGTTTGCTATGAAACATAAAGTTTAGTGATACAGTACACTTGTTCTGTGTATTGTGTCATGTAATATAAATGATATACCAGATTCCGGTGCCAACATCCTCCCACCACTCTTCCAAAAAAAACTAATCAAACCATAAATATATAATATAAATAAATAATAAATAATTAAGAACAAAAGGATTTTGGTATTTTGCAAGCCTAGAGCAACAACTCATCAAGAAATTATTCAACCAAGTTACTACAGTTGGGAAAAGTTTTTCAACAAACTAAAAGATAAGCACACAGAACATTTTAGAATCAATCCTATTGTAGTCATGTTTGACTTTGAGTCTACAGATTGCAAAAGAATAGCATATCACCTCTCCTGTCATAATTATTCACTACCCAAAAACTCAATTTAAATAATTTTGAAATATAGTTGATGCAACCTGTTTTAGCAAATGCTTTGGACGAAATTCATATTTCTCAGGATCCTTCAGACTAAGCGATTTTCTTTGAGGACCCACCAATTGCAGCAGAAAGTAATTGAGCATGCTAGCCACTCTTTCAACCTTGAAAACGTGAAAAAATAAGATTGAACTCATTAGGAGAATAACAAAATTTCAAAGGAAGATCATAGTTCAGAGATAAACTATTTTATGAGATGACAAGATGCATAACATGCCATGGTTGGAAAGAGAAAAATTACCATCTCGGGAAGTAGGAATGGAACAGTAATCTGCTCTGAAGTAAATGCAAGCATACTGACATCTTCGTTTGCCAACTTCATATCTATCCGAATAATCTATAAAAATATTCAGCATCAAAAGCTTTATTAAATTATTTAAAAAATAAGTGCTGATACTAATTATATATTGAAACAAAAGGACAACAGACATTTTCTTGAGAATGGAATAACCGGGTCCTCTCCTGCCTCTCTTGAACTGGTCGTTGCTCCCACTCAACAGTATTTGACATCTCAGCCTCCAATTCTTTTAGCTCAAGAATTTTGTTCAGACTTTCATCAAGAAGATAAATACTATCATTAATCAGAAAGTTTAAGAAATTCAGATAGACACCCTTTTCCTCCTCTTTAGCAATCTGGAAAAAAGTTAAATTCAGAAAAAAATTAGATAGTAATGGTGTGAGATAAAAAAAAAAATCTTTTATACATTACCTGTCTCCAAGCATTACGATGACTAGGGACTTGCCACAGGTATTCGAGGAGTTCGGCAATATTATGGCGGATGTTAAACTTGTCATAGAACTGCAATGGACAAGAGACAATTAAGAGAATTAGCTAAGTCTGGTATTCAACAACCCAGAAAGGCTAATGATTTCAAATACTGAAACTCATGGAATGTAATATGTATATTAATATATCAATATGAGCTAATTTAGCAAACCATAATTGGCGCATTATATTAAGAGCTATATATAAAATTGGTGAATCTGGCACTGCTCTAATCAATCACATGCATAGGATTAAAATAGAACATATTTATTGATCTGTCTCAAGTAAACAGAACCACTAACAAGACTAACATGGAACCCCTTTTGATACTCAAGCTTGAGTTTCAAGAAAATCAAGAAGAGAGGTGATTTCCACACAATTCAACTATATTGCTCATATTAATCTAGAAATTGACCATATTAGGGGGGGGGGGGAAGGTTGGTCATGCCACCAACAGTCTTAAAATGCAGACTAACCTGTGTGTGAGAACCAGTGAACTCAATGTCAACATAGAGTTTCAGAAGATTCCTCACAAGATACTCAAGAGAGAGTTGGTGGCCTTCAAATAGAGTGGCCGAAGCAGTTGAACCGCTGCAGAGAGGGAATAGGACAGAGGGAACACATATACTCAATTATATAGCTTGAAGATTAAAACAAATTTTCGCAATATAATAATAATGATAAGCAAATTTTCCAATTTTACACAGAAGAAGGACACCAATTACCTCCAGCAGTTCAATACTTCAACCATCTTTGCTCTAAGGTATGGGTTTTTGATAAATTCAGGGCTGGCCATGAACATAATTATAAAGTTCATAAATTCTTCCTGCAGAGCAATATAAATGCATTATCTTGCATAAGATTTTGGAGATAAAGGATTAATCCAAGAAAAAACTCTTTTGAGTGAAGTCTACCAGCACAACTCCATCTAAGGCCTTTGGAATCCGGGAAGCAAATAATAAAAGTTCCATGGCATCTTCCACAAAATGTTCAGGCATGGTAGCAAATTCCATGGGGCAAGTTGGTGGTAGAGGCATCTTAAATCCACCCACCAAGCCAACCAACCAAACAATCATCAAGCGGTACAAGGAAAGCGCATTTTGAATAAGTGTTTTATCCTAAGGAAAAAATGTGAAGGCAATAATTAAAATGAGAATATTGAAATCATATGTGCAGCATGTTATAAATGTAGCTAATTCGAGAACCCTTGAGTCCTTGACGGACTTCAGTAAATACATATGCTAAAAGGCCATTCAAGTTGATGAAACCAGTAAAATTACCACAAAGGAAATTACTAGATAGCTGGAAAAGAGAAGTCACAGCCAAACAACTGCACGAAAAGAGGAGAAAACCGGTGTTTCAACTTTAGAAACCAATACCATATGCATATGGAGAGAGAAAGATCTTAGATAGAGAAACCTTTTAGAAACAGAAGATTGAGTGAATGAAACTGTAGTGCTGTACACAATTATTTATTTTAGAGCAGAGACATATGTACAGACAATACAATTGTACAAGATTACAGTTGTAGTACATTAAGATCTGAAGTACACTATATATATAATAATAGACAGTACAACTAATATTGCTAAAGAAACTATGAAGCTAATCAAGGTAATTGATTTTCTCAACCCCACATCCCCTCCCCAAATCACACACACACAATACAAGCACAGAAGCAACTTATTTTATTTTCATATATCTGCATTTGAGTAGAAAACAAGACACTTCAAAGTGGGGGGGGAAAGGACCTACCCTTAATACCTGAGCCTCATAACAATGTTTTTCCTGTGAATACAACTCCATTTCTTTCTCAAGTCGATTTATATCCAATTCTGCCTGAGGAGTGGGTGTCTGCTCCTGCATGGCTTTAAGTGTGGCAAGAGCATCTTCACACCGAGAAATATCCTGTATATAATATGACTCCAGTAATTATACTTCACATAACTTTAGAAGAAATCAGTCAAAGCAGATAAAAAATAAGGCAGCAATAATAGTTAGCTCCCATAAAATAATACTAACAATTTCTAATTCTACCCAAGCATATATGTGATTACCTGAAATAAGTGTTTGAAGTCAGAAAATGCTTTTAAAAGGCCCAAGTTGAGCACTCTTGCGGTCATAAAGAAGCATTCACAAATAAATGAATATTTTGTCTTTTCAGCACGTGCAGAATTTTCATTTGACAGCTCACCAAAATTATTACTACCAGAACTGCTGGCCTCTTGGGATTGTTGCAAGCGTTTCTGATCATCATTATATTGATTGGTAGCCCCAGTCGTAGCTGGGTTTTTACTATTAAGCCATTCAGTAACTTCTTCTGATGATGCATGAAGAGCAGTCAACCCACTAAAACAGAATCATGACCAAAAGTTACCTATAGAGATGCATAAAATTTCCATGAGAAATTCAATATTTACAACACAGCCCTCACCTTAGCTTCAAGCGGTTTGAGTAGTGCACATATTTTGCATCAATTTTATCCCTTTTTGTTAAATTTGCATCTAAAAATGGCTCACATAAACGAAGCATGACAGCACTGAGATTTACAAACGTGCCTGAACTCGCACAAGTAATAGGGTCAACCTGTTTTTAAGATGAAGAAAAATGTCACACATATTCTCATAAGACATATAACAAAGAACAGGTATGAGTAGTTAAAAAACTTCAGCATGAACATTATGACAAGGAGTGCAAAAAAGAAAAAAGAAATAAAATAAGAATGAAGCAATTGAATACAATTTATCTTGTTTGTTGTGTCACTGCACTTCCACTAAAAAAATGCAGATAAGAAAGAAATTTACCTGTATATGAGCCCTGGATGCATTTATATTGATCACCTCCGCAAGATACTCAAGTACACTTTCACGAGTATCTTGGCTTTTAAGGAGGATGAGGAGTATTTCAGCTAGGCCATCATATAAGTTGTTCATGACAGTTTTGATAGTGGAAAATGAAGATAACAAATCAGCAGGTCGCCTAGTTGATGCATCAGAAAAACACTGCTGCCTGGATTTCAAATGAAGGAAAAAATGTTAAAAAGTGAGCCTGATTAAATAATAAACAATAACATATCCCATCCAAATAAGTCAGCAAGGGTTCATATGGTAAACATATAGACTTCAAAAGGAAAACAATAAGCAAGAAGTGGAACAAGAATATAGGGGTAGCAAATAAACAACTTAGCCTTTTCCCATTAGGTAGGCTTGGCTAAATGAATCAAAGGGCACTATAATGTTCTCTCATAAATCATGTCTATAGACAAATTCTTGACAAACTTCCTAATTATTTTACCTATGTTTTCTCTTAGTCTCACTCTCGTCTCTGACAACTGGACTACCCTCCATCTAATATACTCTCCTTAGTCCTTACTTGTGATTCTGTAAGTCTTCTCCACACATATCCAAACCACCTAAGGCAAGACAACACTCTCTTTTCTACAATAAGTTTCACCCCAACTTTTTGCCCAATGCATTCATTCTTAAATCATATCTCGTCTAGTAAGTTCATTCATCTAATGCCAACATTTCCATTTCTACTACACTGCATTTATTCTTTTTTTGGCTTTTTACTGCCCGACATTCAGTCCCATACAACATCAAAAGTCTCATAACAAAGTCATAATTTTTCTATAACAATAATTTGCTGAAGGACCAACATACTGACCATAAACCATCTGTTTCCTATTCTATGAAACCAAAGGACATAGAAACAACAAGCACATCAAAATTATACTTGAACCATGTTTGCTTAACTAATCCGGTATACTCTAGCCAAGTTCACAAAAACAAAAGCAACCAATCACATGTACTACTACTCGGAGATATAAGGTTGGCTTGATGGTTGGGAAGGGGCCGGGGGGGCTTAAGGGTGAAGGGAAAAATGGGGGATGGAGAGGTCATGGGTTCAAATTCCTCCCATTGACATTTCTAACAAAAACTAACAAACTACCATTTGTGGTTATAAAAAAAAAATGTAATATTCTCCCTTCGGCTCCTCTCACCAATGCAGACAAAGAGAAAAGCAAGACCAGTAAAAACCCATCAACACATACAAAGCTAAATCCACAATCTTAAGCTCACCCAACATCAGGCTGGCCCTTGAAAAAAGCTTGATCTGGAAGAGCACTGATATGAAAAAAGGGACCCAAAATGCTGGTCATCTCAATAGCACGGCCATTCATATAAACCCCTTTGGGAATCCACCATTCATGATTCACAAGAGACTTAGCACCAATGGGAAACCTAACCAAATACAACAAAGCCCTCAATGAGTCCTGGAAGTTCCCAAGAGCAGAAACCTTCATCACACTCCCTCTCAGCTCCTCATACAAACCCTTTAGAATCTTGTCTAAGCTGTCAAAATCCGTGTCCCTGAAAAACTCCTCCAGAAACCCCGGCGGACTCTTTGCCCCTCCGCCGCCACCCTCGAACACGTTCCCGCCGCCTACCTCCGCGAAAATCAGCGGAAGCAACGGCGAATTGACACCGCCGGAATTCGCCGAACCCCGGTTCGGAAAGAGCTCGGGATTTGCTAAATGAATCCGGCAGTAGTTGACGCAGAGCTTCTTGGCCTGCCTCACCACCGCCTCCATCTCCGACCGTAGGGTTTTGTCCTTCATGTTCGCGATTTTCTTGCCTTCCTCGTGCGCTCGGTGGTAACAGCCAACGAGGTACTGGAACGGAGACTCGTCTACGGCTCCGGCGAATTCGCCGGAGAGGCGGTCGATTAAAACCCTCTCCATGCAATCTCGCGAGAGGTGGAGCTCCTTGCCCTCGCTGAGAATCTCGGCCGCGGTCAGTTCCAAATACACGATTCGTGAATCCGTGGTGGTGGTGGTGGTGGTGGTGGTGGTGGTGGTGTTGGTGATTTCGGTGATCGAGACGAGAAAGATTTTGCGGATGACGATGTCCTCCACTTCCTGCGGAGTGCGTTGGGGTTTCGCCGCCGCCATAGATGGAAGTTATCGGAGTGATCAAATTGAAATTTAAATTAGATTGTTTTGTTAGGTTTGTTTTGTGAAGAAATAAAGAAAGGGAAAGTGATGAGGGAAAAGGGCCCTTATTGTTGTTGAGTGAGAGTGAAAGGGAAGGGTTGGGAGTGGAACATGGTTTGGTTTTGGAAAGAACTCAGAAGGTTCTTGTATGGGGAAACTGAGTCAGTACGAGAGAGTCTTAGATTGGGAACGATGAGTACTCTGCGGAGAGAGGTTCCAAACGACGTAGTTTCGTCAACCTCCTTTATTTTTTATTTTTTGCAATGTTTTATCTTAATAATTTATAATTTATGCTTCTCATTAATATTTTTAGAATCAGTTGGTAACTAGATATTTATTTTTTTGGTAGTGTAATCTTTGTTGCGTTAATAATAATAATCTCATCGTAGTCTTATTCTATGTAATTGCATACAGTGTAATTTTTTTGGGTAGTTTCGAAAGTAACTCTTCCTATATATATTCTAATTATTTTAAACAAAAAACTTTTATGACCATGTAGTGAAAGTGAAGAGCTCAAAACTAGGCTTATTTTTTGTGTTTGTTTGGAATTTGAACAAATTTAACATATTGCAAGTTTGAATAATTGTGTGGGTGTTTATTGTATCATTGATGATTAAACTCTTTGAATCTATTTTATGAAAAGAAATAAATTGAAAGTATGTGAATATTGGTTTGCAGGGATATCAACAAATAATGTACCTGCAAAAAAATTTCATAAAGGGTAATTATCCACAAATTTTAAAATGGATATGAGTACGAGTATAAATATCTTAATATCCAGCCTTACCAATACTTAAGTCAATAATAATAAGAAGAAATAAATGGTGCTCATTAATCCACTAAACATAAAAAAAGTTTATTTTATCGATCTTAGGTCAAAGATTACGAATATTTCTCAATCTATTGGGTTGTAAATTAATTTCATTTGTGATGCATAACTGATGTTGATCAAGGAAATTTGTACATAAAAGAATTCGATTATCGAACATGATTTTTCTCGCTAAATAGATTCTTTTCCTATGTATGAACATATAGTATTATGTTAATCATTTGGATAAAAAGATATTCAGTATATGTTAAGAGATAAATCATGTTCTTTAGTTAATAAATATTACATTGTTTATAAAGATATATATGATCTTTATTTAGTTAGAGATAGATCATATTTATTAATTAAGAAAACATTCTTTATTGGAAATCTTTGATTGTTATGTTTTGTAAGAAATCATTGAATAAAATTTTAATTTTTGAGATATTTTATAAAATATTTTAAATTAGATTTTAATTTAATTACTATTGATTTTATTCATCAATTTTTTATAATTAATTAAAGTGTAAGTAACAAATTCTAGTATAAGCATTTAAGTAAAAAAAACACACATATATTAAAGTTATTACCAACACATATAAGAATTAAGGTATGATAGATTTTTTTAAGTACAAGAGAACACATACTGTATTATTGTGAAAAAGAATATTACAATGACCACTTGATTGCTAATGCTAACTTACAAATATCTTAATAACATGATTTAACAAAGCTTAAATGATGGTAATCTAATTTAAAATAAATAAATTATACACGATTTTCTTAGAATATTTAAACTTCAAAAGCTAGATTAAAAATTAAATAAATTAAAAATTAAATAAAAGTGTAGCATCCCGCAAATAATTAAACCAAATATTTTTATCATATCATGGCCTTGGCATAGGGTGGGCCAGGTGAATAAACACGACGTCGTTTTCCATGGGAGTTAGTTTCAGTCAAATTGAACGGAACCACCGTTTCTCTCTCTTATGGTGCTGCCACTGTCACTCTTCTCTCCTTTCTGCTTCCACGATTCTCTATTTTTGCGCGTAATAGGTATCATCTTCTTTTCCTAATCCAATTTGATTTCTGCTTATTCTTATTTTCCCGTCTTAATCAAATGCTTAGTTTGGATTAGGTTTTTCTTAACAAATAATATTGGATTACAATTTGCTATTGCTTTTCGTGTTAATTGACTGATTAGAATTCTCTCGTTTTTAGTTACTATTTGTCTTTGATGCTGTCTTTGATGCGTGTTTTGGTTTGTTTTAAGAAGCTCTATTTTTCATTTTGGATGCTATGTAATGGGATGAACTTTGCAGAAGAAAAAATATCGCATCTGTGATTTTTTTTGTTCCTCAAAATTCTGCCTTGTGAATCGTCTCCTGATCTTGATTATGGTGATATGGTCATACGAAGAAAGAAAGACATAATTTTCAACATAAAAGAATCAAATTTTTTGGTTTTAGATTCACTTTTTGTATTATGAAAGAAATGTGTGTTTCTTTCTCTGAACTTCATAATATTGAAACACAGGAGTTTGCCGCCCTAGTAAGTTTCATATCTGCTATCAAGTTATTGATTTTTTTTTTTTTAACTCAGCAAAGTCATTGGTCACTTAATTGGGTTGGAAACTTGGACTTAACTTTTTGGCTAGTGTGCATTTATGTAGTGTGGGGTGCTTTGGTAGTTTGATTTGATTGGTTTCTACATGCCGCTTGTTTCCTGTGCTAACCATTGTGGAAAGTTTGGTGACTTTTGATGCTAAATGTTGGTATAGCTCTCTAGTTGGGTTATGCTTTGCAGTTGAGTCAGTGCATATAAAAGTGGGCAGCTAGTTAAACATGCTGTTCGTATTTGATTACTGATTGTTAACTGGATTGAGCTATCTTTAGTTATATACCGTCAACTATATTACTGTTTCGTGCATGCTTCATGATCATACCTCTAGATTGGAATGGTGAATACATCCACACAGGCCTGCATTAGTATTCTTGATGTCTAGCATTCTTTACGAAACAGTGTTTGGAAAATTCTTTCTAGGACTGGAGGTAACTTCTTCAAAACAAAACTTATTAAATGATACACTTTCTAAGAGATTTTTTTTTTGCTAATGTCTTCTCTTCTACAGACCTCAGAAAGAGAGTCATGTATAAACAATAAAAACAGAATAAAGCATGCATAAAAGGCATTCTGACTTGGATGTAAGTTCCTCTGGTTCCTTGTTTGTTATTTGTGTAGGGTTGGGGGAGTGGTTTATAGGCAGCTTTTGATTAAATACTAAGCTTGATTTTGTTCCTGGTGGAATTTTTAGGCACATTGCTGTTAGTTTCAAATACATAGGTTGTTGTTGCCCATTCACCCCCCATTCAACATACAAATAACTGCAAAAAATCTAAGCTTCATATTTAGGGAATAGCACACATGGATTATAATATATATTATTTCTTTCATGAGCATTATTAAAGAAAGCACCTCTCTATGTGTGAGTGTGTGGCACTGTAATATGCTTGCTGGTTGGCTGATCCTTCACTTCATTTCCAAAGGAAAAAGAGGAAAAAGTTGCATTTCCACAGCTGACAGACACAGTAATGTGGAATATACTTATTAGTTTATATTGTGATTGATTTGCTTTAGAAAGTATATTAAATGCATGTAATATGAGGTTGTATCATTATGGCTGAACTTGACTGCTTGCTCTCAAGAGAATTAGAATAGAAAAGACAAAATAAAAACTTATTTGGTATCAATATATATATATATATATGTATGTATGTATGTATGTATGTATGTTATTGAAGTTCATCTTATTTCCTGGTATATTATGGTTATAGAAAGTGTGTCAAATGCATACAGTAGATTAACTTGATTGCATATGATCAAGACCTTCAATGATGGGTATAAGTGATCATGGCTATTGCTTTACTTTGAATGAATTTAAATTCTGCTAATACAACATTTATATTTTTAAGTCAAGATGTTATTATGGAAACTTGTTTTTTTTAATATTTTTTGGTTTATTTTATTCCTTTTACTCATCTGTGACTCTGTCCTACTGGCATGTTTCAGATTTTATTCTTTGGGTCAGTCTTTAATGATAACTTGACGTCTGAATGATGCGTTCTGATTGGTTACATATTGTAATTCAGAATGTGGAACTTTGCATCAAATTGCATTGCTGGAACTGTGGGACTGAAAAATGATTCAAAGCCTACTCAGTCTGCTTCAGAATGTTCTGATGATGAGACTTCTGTTATAGGCAGAGAGGAAGGGCTGGAATGCCCAATATGCTGGGAATCTTTCAATATTGTTGAAAATGTGCCCTATGTTTTATGGTGTGGCCACACCCTTTGTAAAAACTGTATCCTTGGACTGCAGTGGGCTGTTGTGAAATTTCCAACGCTGCCTGTTCAACTTCCCCTTTTTATCTCCTGCCCATGGTGCAACCTTCTGTCTTTCCGTTTAGTTTACCGGGGAAATCTTAAATTCCCTCGCAAAAACTACTTTCTTCTTTGGATGGTTGAGAGCATGAATGGTGATAGAGGGAAATCACATTCACCTTTCTGTAGTGACAATCAACAACACTCAATTAAAGACAATTTAACCACAGGAAGCCAAGTAAGCCATGGAAACCTTCGGAGGGGGCAAGTTCGCCATCCAGAGACATCGAGTTCCCACCTATATCATGGTAATTCTGGTAATCACCTCAATATGGAAAGATTTCATGTTTATCTTCGGAAAGCACTGATCTTCTTTGTCCAGTTGATGGTTAAGTTCCCATTGGTCATTATATTCCTGTTAATTGTCTTATATGCAATACCGGCAAGTGCAGCCATTTTGGCTCTGTATGTACTTGTTACAATTCTGTTTGCCCTCCCATCGTTTCTCATTTTGTACTTCTCATATCCTAGTTTGGATTGGCTTGTCAGGGAAATTATCACTTAAGATTGTGAACTAGTATAGGCTCCAACTTTGCAAACATTAAGACAACAGCTTATATCTTCTACGTTGTAATTAGCCGACTTCTCCTTTACAAGCTGTTATTTATATTCCCATATAGGGTCGCTCTCAATCTCTGTATACTTAAGTCTTGATTGTAGCTCAGGTTGAACTTGGCTAGTTGGTGGATGTAATCTCAATTTATGGCATTAGGGTTGATGTCAACCAGGGCGGTGGGATAGGGTAATGATAAATGCTTGTGCCATTTCCTAGTGGCAAGAATTTGTTTGGTTACTGCCAAGTTTTACTTTCAATACAGATTATCCTGTTATGTTTGTAAATTGTATATAATATTTGAGTTGTTTGTTTGTCTGTGTGTGGAAATACTATCTACTTAAAGTTGAAATTAGTGATTTTCCGGTCTCTGTTAAAGAAATGTATGTTTCATGGTATGGCTGGCTGTATAGAAGGTCTGAGACCCTCTTTAAGAAATGCATGTCTCACATTGTGTAGACAAAAATGGGTTTGGCAAGGTTTTTTTTTTCCGAGTCAGATATTATGGGTGTCTCCAACCTACTCAGTCAGAGACTAATTTTGTTCACAGTGCGTGGTTGTCGCTGACTCAACAGAATTTTGCAAAGGTGACAATCGAACATGGATTCTTCTGCTAAATAGATCGTTTCTATTATATGAACGCAATGAAACTTTACATCAGGGTGCCAACTCTTTGTGTTTGGCAAAGGTTTTTTAATACATGAAACTCAGTTTATTCCATTTTGTTTGTTATATGCAGTCTGAAATGAACTGCTCATGCAACATCTAGTTATAGGTATAGTGGCACTTTATGGATGACAATAACTTAACGGAAACATGAACACTCTGATATTTTCTTTGATCTGCGGAACTTATGATGCAACAAGGATTTTATTTGTGGTGCTTAATTTGTGTAAATGATCATTTCTGCATCGTTGTGACTCAGATATGTTACATGTCACATTTCTTCATCTTAAAAATTAGAATGATTTTATGCACACCCAAAAAATAAAGTGACAACATGATGGAATGAATGTGTACTTTATAATATAGCATTATTATTATGGTTCAGGACTAATGAAAAGACCCTACATAGCCAAGATCGAAAAAAGCATGGGTGGTTGTGAGATACCACCGACACTTATTGAAGCCACTTGTGTTAATTAAAACATAATTTGGTGATTCAATTAATAAGTGATTAATAAATTGTTAAATGATTTCTTATGATTCAGTATATAAAATAGAATTCGTTTTTTTTTTAAATAAAATGTAGTTGAAGCATAGTTATTAGACTCTGATCAGTCATTAACTTAGTGTATTGAGTCAAAGGTCGACCTAATGAGTCATTAATTTACTTGCATGATTTGGTCTATATTAAAATAATTAAATAATTCATAATCTATTTAAAAACTTATATCTATACAAATATATTTATTTTGTGTTATGCATAACAAATGTAAAAGTTAACTTAGTGGTAATTTATTGATTAACATATTGGAGGATGCAAATTAGAAAGTGGTTTGTGCTAAGTTTGGATCATTTTGTGTAATTATTAATTGTTTGTCTTTCAAAATTTATCAAAATAAAAAAAAAGTTTGATTTTTTAAATTGGTTGTGTAACAAAAGTGGAACTGAAATGTGACCTGACCAATAGAGAGAAACGAAAGAGACGTAAGCTTGCAACAATGGTGAATTCTAAGGTGAAGTCCAAAGATACTTCCACACCGGTGAGGAAGTATTTTTTACCTGTTATCATAGGTTGGTCACCGACAAAAAAAAAACATTTCTTATTTAAAAACGAAACCACAATTTGATGTCCAGCGTGGGTTGTCCACGAAACCACAGGCTTCTACTCCCTTTGTTGTCCGTCGTCAACTATGTCTTCCGCCACCGCCACCACCACCGCCACCGCCACCACCTCCCCTTCCCTTCGCGTCGTCGACAACTTCGTCCGCTACCTCGTCAAAGCCCCGTGCGACTCTCCCTCTGCTAACTACATCTTCCTCCACGAAACCACAACTTCTTCCCCGTGCACGGTGGGTCGCCCCTTCACCGTCTGCACCGATGTGGACCATGACAAGGTCACCATCACCACCGCCCTAACCACGATTCTCACCTTTGACAACAGTGCCCCCAAAATCCTAAAAACAGCAACGTCGTGCGACTCTCACTCCCAAAATCAGTTACTTTTTTGTTAGAGATTTGTTGGAAGTTAATCATCTTAATTCTTAAATTTTGGGTTTTTGCAGTTTGAATTTCTTGGTATTTTCTTTGTTCGGATGATATAATGAGTTAAAATGTTTGAACGAATGAATTTAAATTTGATATTTGGAATGAGAAGGAACAGAAAGTGGTGGTGGTAGCTGATAGGGATGAGTTGAAGCATTCTTCCATTTTTTTATATGAAAATTGAAGAAATCAGTAGCAAAAAATGGTAATTTTTGGGATGGAATTTCATCACTCTCAAAACTGAGCATTCTGTGGCTAGTGAAAAGAAACAGAGCTGTTCTTCCAGCACCGTTTTGAGAGCAATGAGGTTGTTTGCTTTCAATTTTTTTTAACTTAATCATCAATTTGATTATTTAACACTGCAATTGTGATCAGTAAAAGAAAATTATATATGCAGTAAGTAACTATGCAATAAATATGAGACCTGTATTTCATTTACTCAAATATTTGATACATAATTCATAAGAGAAATTACACGGTACACTCACCATAATTTGTACATTTTCATTATTATAAATTTGATAAAGTTTTATTGATGAACTGCTGAAGGTTTTAAATATGAATAAATTTACTATATTGTTATTCAGATTTAATAATATAATGTAATTTATTAATATGAATAAAAAATTCCAATTTTAATAAATAATATTTCAGTAATAAATGACTTTATTTAAATTAAAATGTTTAAAGAAAACTGATTTGGTAATTGGTAGTAATAAGTGATTATTGCCTCTCGATTAATTTTTATTATTTAATTATTAATAATTTAAATTTTTTGTTTTGGTTTAATATTTTACATATATTTTTAAATCATTGTAATAAAATAATAATAATTTATGTTATAATTACTTTGAATTATATTTAATATTTTAATTAATTTTGTAAATTATTATAATAATGTTTAAATTGAAACTAAAAAAAATAATGTACGACTTTAAAGTCGTATAGAAAGCGCAACATATATATATATATATATAAAGTCGTGCAAGCCTGGGTGATCCGATTAGTCATGCAAAAAATCTTCAAATTAATTTCAATGGCTAGATGCATATAATATAATAATGGAATCAAGCAGAAGCTACTGCACTTGCCATCATGATAAAATGCTTTTTAGGCTGCTACATGATATGAAGAATGCTTCAGCATGCTTATTCCGTAAGAAAACAAAAGCTTAGTTACATCTATGTTATAGAATTCTATATGTTATATAATTAAGAATTATTTGATCTATTACAAGTTAATATCAACAAAAGCTTAGTCACATCTATGACATAATATATATTTATTTTGATTTTGATAATTAAATATATTGATTTTGTTGATGAATTTTTACAAATATAATTATTTTTACTTTTGTTAACACAATGTGATAATTATTTGGAATATATTTTAAAAATATTACCATTTAAAATTTAAGATTTAAGAGAAAAGATTGAACTATAATTAGTAAAAAACGGAGTATAATTAACCATTTTCATTTTTTATGGATATACTTATCAAATACTGAGGTGCATTTAGCAATTGTTTATACACGACTTTAACCAATCTCACGACTTTGGTGTGCAAATAGCAAAAAAACAAAACAATTTTTTTTCATTTTGTTTTTTTTTCCTTTTTTTTCCTCGTCGTGTGGAGCTACACGACTTTGAAGACGTGTGATGCCCCACGACTTTGAAGTCGTACCAATTTTTTTTTTCTTTTTCGTTTTTTCCCTTTTTTTTCTTTTTCCTCTCTGCCATTGATTTTTTCTTTTTTGTTCTTCATTCTTCTCCGATGACAACGACAATGGCTTCTTCTACGGCGGCAACGATGACTGCTGCTTCTCCGTTTTCATCGCATTTTCTAGATTTTTTATGTTCAAGATTTGTTTTTCTTTTGATAGTGTAATTTGTTCAAAATTTGAGATTTGAAATGGATTAAGTTTTAGAATTTGGTTTGAAGTTTCGGATGATGGTGATGAAATTTGAAAATTCAGTTTTGAGTTTGTGCGAATCAGCAGCAACAACAGGACGATGAAAACAGCGAGAACAACAATATAATAGTAAGCTTCGAATAGGAAAAAAAAATAGAAAAATGAAAAGCGACCTACTCATCTGGTAACCGATAACAAATCTGGACCATCGATTATTTTAATAATATATCCTATGGTCGAAACTACTGCTTCACAAGTGAGGGGAAATATTACTACTTCATTTTAGAATCCACCTGCAACAATAGGTAAAAGATTTTGGAAAACGTGAAAGTAATCTTGCACAAACAAAGAGAGAAAAATGTTGTGGAAAAAGGTGTTCAGCAAGTGAGCCGCGATTGATCTAAGAGCATCTTAAGCAACTTTTTGTGGTCTTCGTAATACTTTTTGTGGTCCCTACAGTATCATGTCACTTCTAAGGAACTCATCCAATATGTTGCTCTAATGCAAAAAATCACAAGGAACTCAAAAAAATTCACATATTTATATTTTTTTTAATAAAACTTAACATTTTTTCAATTTTCATAAATATAAATTAAAATAAATAATTAGTTTAAAGGGTCATATTTGAACTGTTGCCTTTCTTTTCAAGCTTTTATTTTAACTTGTTAATTTTTTTTTCGTTTAAAGGGTCATATTTGGGCTGTTGCTTTTCTTTTCTTTTATTTTAACTTGTTAATTTCATGTGTGTGTTGATTTTTATTTCTATTTGGGCTGTTGCTTTTATTTGGGTTGTTGCTTTTATTTTCCTTCCATTTTTTTCTCCCTCAAAACTCACGCGTCCCTCTCCCTTCTAGAAACATCCAGCTCTCACCTTCACCCTCTTTTCTCTCAACACTCTAACACCCTCCCCTCCCCCCAAACAGAAAAAAGAAATAGAAAAAACTCTACGGCAGTGCCCTTCCCTCCCTCCTCCGCACCCTTTCCACCGTCGTCGACCTGGCTCCAGCGTCCTCGTCGCCGTCAACCTCGCGTGCCTGCCTCCTCCATGCGCGCCGTCAACCACCGTCGCCGTCAACCTCCTCACGCCGTCAACCACCACCGTCGCCCGCACCACAATCTAGTATCTTTTCCTCCTTTTTGTGGGTAGTTGATGAGGATATTCTTATTTTATTCACAAGTTTCGGTTCCTTATATAAGGAACGCGTTTGAAGGATGACTGAACGGTGAAGCTTTTCAAGGAACGAGTTCTTCAATTTAAGAAACCCTACAAGCACTCCTGTTGGAGATGCTCTAAGCTAACAATATCTATTTATTTTGGTTTTACTCCCGATTTTGTGACGTGTCAACGAGTTAAAAGCAGAAAGGATCTAACACTTGAATCAACTCGGCAAAAGGTCTAGTTCCTGATTCAATGGGTTGAATTGGTCGGACCGAACCAGTTGAAGCAAAGAGAGGTTGCCAAATTGTATAGTAGAAGCTGCCTGCAAAATATATTATTTTACAAAACTTGTTTTTCCAACTAATATAGTCTAAATCAAGTGATTTTGTACACGCAGTTAATGTATTGAAGTTAATGTTGAATTGTTTGGGTACTACTCAAATTTGACTCTTGGTGGAAATAATTTTTAAACTTACCTCTCGTTGAACTCTAGATCAATTATGACCTCTTTCCCTTAATGAACAGGAAGGTTAAGACAATAAAAAAATTAATATAGCCTAATTTGGTAGTACCTTTTAATGAAATTTCTTTATTTTGAATATTAGATGGAGTATTATTTAAAATATCAATTACAACAATTCTTTAGTTTTATAACTCACCAATAAATAAATAAAAATAAAGCTTAAATATGCTTAATGTTTATGATAAATGATCAAATTTTGTTTAAATTCCTAATTAATTTTTTTTATTGTTTAGAGTCTCAAATATATATTGAAACTTTTCTTTTGAATACTTATTATAATTAAGTGACGATGTATCACCATATAAATAATTTTTTCTAACATTATTACTTAACAAACAATAAAAACTTAAAATAAAAGTTTTAATATAACAAAAACTTAAAATAATAATTTTTTATTAAAAATTTAAAATAAAATTTAATCATTTATCAATTACTTTAAATATATTTTATTAGTCTAAAAATAATTACAACAGTTATTCGAACAAATGCTTTTATCTATTTTTTTTTTATGAAGTTTGGTTCTTTGGGTATATTTTAGAGGCAATAATATTAAAGTTATCCCTGTAAATAGCAAATTGCCCCATCCATTAGTAAAAACAGATTTTAAGGCAGTCTCTTTGAGAAAAATGCATTTTATTTTTATTTCTAATTATACAAATTTGTCTTACACTGCCAAGAGGAATACTTTAGAATTTTCCACTTTATTATCAACCACGGGAGAAAATGGAATAGAATTTCTGCGCCAAATTTGAAAGCTGTCTTATTGTTCTAGAACAAGGACAAGAAAGTTCTCTTCTTCACGGCATAATGGCATATAATCTTAATCTTATTGGACAAAAATTCGATATAAGTTATTAGTTTTTTTTACACTATTATTTAATTATATTATGATTTTTAATTGATTGTCAATAAAAAAGTTTACATTATAATTCTATTAATTCATTTATAAATTAATATACTTATTATAATTTTTAATTGATTAATAATAATTACAGAGAAATTAAACTCATAGTTTTTAATCAAAATTGGAGATTGTTTTGGATAACTTACATGAACCTATCATGCAAATGAATTATTAAGCTCAAACTCTAATTTTAATTTTAAAAAAAAAAAGCATAGCACCAAAAACAAAACTGTCACTAAATTTTCTCCTAATCCTAACTTAAGTTATTTTTTCTTGTACACTTCAAACATTATACTCTTACTTCACCGCTTCCACAATTAATAATTTGAGGCTCATAAACATCTTTGTAGCACAATCCACCAACAAAAGTCCACGTGTCCAAAGCATATCCAAGAATGCTTCTTATTTGGAACCTGCACCGGCTGCACTTGTTACACTTACAAAACCATTGCTTTATGGTGGTGACAAAGTAAGGTTTGTTTCATCAAAAAGATGGTGGCACCCATTGCTGTTTCTTCGCCAAAGTCCACACTTTTGCAGAACCCCATCTATTTTGTTGACTCAAGTTCAAGTTTTGTTGGGGGGTCTTTGAAGGGTCTTTGCTTCAATCTGAAACCAAGGCAACAAAGAAGAGAATTGACCAATTTGGTTGTGGCTTCAGCCACCTCAAGTGTTACAAATAGCAATGCTAGTGGCAGGTTTTACTTCAACATCACTGGTTTTCCTTTCCCACTTGGTCCTTTTCTCAACAGGCGCACTATTAGGACTGAGGTAATGCCACCTTGCTTTGTCTTATGTTTGGTTTGGATTACTATTATGATCACTGAATTGATTTGGTTGAGGTTTTCTGTTCATTGAGTTACCTATCTATACTTGCTTTTTTATTTGCTCCAACTTGTTCTTTTGAGTTTAATAGGCGCATGCATGTAAAAGTTTTTACACTTTAAACTGTTATGAAGTCCCACGTCCCTGCCTCAATTCTCGGGTGTAACTTATATATATCTGTGAGACTACTTCACTTAATGCGAATTGGTTTTAAGCTGAAACTAACATGAACCAATCAGAAAACATCCTTATGACCTTTAAGTGTCAACAAATTTGTTGGTTTGTTATTGGATGACAGTGTTAAAAACCTTTACAATGTCAACATGTATTTATTCTTTTTTTTTTTCTTTTCTAAATTCTCTAGGAACATAATACCATGCTGTATAAGATGGATTATGTTTTTAGAATTTTGATTGAATGAGCAATGAAGAAATTCCTGTTACTTGATGTGCAAATCACTGTAACCTCTACTTTTATTGGATTCAAGTCAAATGCTTTTAGCCACTTGGTGAAATAAGTTTTGTTTTGGCTTTGCATGTAATGGTTAATGGCATGTAGGTGTTTCCTAGTACGTAGAAATCCTGTCTGTTATTTCTTGGGAACATTTTTCTATAACTTTTCTCTGGAAATTCTATTTTTGAGACACTAACAGCTCATATTCTCTTGGTCATGCTGTAGGCTGTGAAGGGTTGTATATGGCTATTCGAACAAGAGCAGGCATTAGGCTTCAGCAGTGTTTCGACAAACATTAGAATGACAGTTATCAAACTCAAATCTGGGGGCTTATGGATCCATGCACCCGTTGCTCCAACTGATGAGTGTATTCAGGTTCCATTTTGACAGCCTATTCTCTCACTTTGAGCATGCAAACTTGTAATGAACCTTAATGGAAGTATAACAATGCTAGTGTTTTGAAATGAGCAAACTTGTACTAAGCCTCATTTTTTTGTTTGATCGGTTCTGGTAATGAATTGAAATTGTGTATATAAGTTCTACATTCTTTTGGAATTTGGATTATTGTTTATTTGGCTTATAATTGAATTGGTTTGGTTCAAGGGGTGGCCTCATTTTTTGGACTTTATTTTGAATTCACTGGTTGGATTGTTTCACACTTTGCAAACTTTGATTCTTTTGTAGTGCTGCTAGGCGCTTTCTATGACTTGATCAAGAAAGATACTTTCATTATGCTTTCTTAACATCTCTCTTTTTTTTCCTTTTTTTTGTTTCTTGCAGCTTATTAAAGAATTGGGGGCTCCAGTTGAATATATTGTTCTCCCTACTTTTGCTTATGAGCACAAAGTATTTGTTGGTCCATTTTCTAGAAAATTTCCCCGTGCTCATGTATGGGTGGCACCAAGGCAATGGAGTTGGCCATTGAACTTACCATTAGAATTCTTTGGCATTTTTCGTGCTAAAACCTTGGAAGATGAAGATTTATCTGCTCCTTGGGCTGGTGAAATAGAGCAAAAGATTCTAAGCTCACCTGAAGTTGGTAATTTTCATTTCTCGTTAAATAATTCTAAACTTGGGGTGAGTTTGGGTACAGAACTTAATTACAAGCTTATCTAATAAGAGCTTATTGCATAAGCTTACTTCAATAAACCTTACCATGAAGTTTATCAAAACAAGCTATAGCAACACCAACAAAAAGCCTTATCTCACTAGGTGAGATTGCCTACATGGACCACACGACAGAATTTTTTACTCATTCAAAAAACCAAATTTTCAGAGATATTATTTACCATGAGATCCCTCATAACAATTTTCCCCAATGTTATTCTTGGTCTCCTTCTGCCCTTTTTCACAAGACTAAAAATCTTGTAATTTATCCTTCTTACTGGTGCTTCCAATGGCTCTTTTTTTATGCATCCAAACCACCTTAACTGAATGTAAGGTGGGAGAAGGTTATAACATGAGTCATTTTCATAAGCTAAACCAAATATTTGCTCAAGTACTTGTATAATAAGTACTATTAAGCTTTGTAGAAGCTCTCTAAGGCCTGTTTGGGTAAGCTTCTCTAGAAGCACTTCTAAGAAAAGAGAATAAGAAAAAAACATGAAATGAGCTTCTTCATTAGTTAAAATGGGTTTTCCATTAGCTAACCATTAGCTAATTTGTAGATGACCTATCATCTTTTAGAGAAGTTATATGAGTGTTTCTACAAATTAGCTAATGGTTAGCAAATGGAAAGCTCATTCTAGCTTATGGAGAAGCTCATCTCATTTATTTCTTCTTATTTTATTCTCTTAGAAGTGCTTCTAAAGAAGCTTATCCAAACAGGCCCTAATGCCTTTCAATCTTTGTAAATCCATGATGAAAAACCGCATTTGCTTGTGGATTGTTTCAGGAATTGGACCTTATGTGGAGGTAGCTTTCTACCACAAACCTTCAAAAACACTATTGGTGACAGATGCTGTTATTTTTGTCCCAAGACAGCCACCTGAGTGTATAAGCAAAGAATCCTTGTTAGCATCTGCAAAAAATGGCTTGGCTGTTAAACTTCTTAGTAAAGGAAAGAAGGTACCTGATGAGCCAGTAGTTGACGACAAAAGGAACCGGCAAAAAGGTTGACTCTTTTATTATTATTTATTTCGACTTGCACAAAGCACATTACTTCTTTTTGACATCAATGTCAAATTGAACCTGATGATAGTATTCCACAGGATGGGAAAGAATGGTTCTACAGATCTTGTTTCTTGGTCCATCAAACCTTTTAGAACCTAATGCAAGCTTTGAACAGATGTCACAAAAGCTGATTGTTTCACCTATTGTGAAGACTCTGGTCTTCAGTAAAGTTCCTGAAAAGGTAATACTCTCTCTTTTTGAGACACTAAGAGCTATTAATTGACAACTAACTGTTCAACCTTATAATAGTTTCTTTTACTTTATTCTGACCTGGATTAGGTTGAATTTATGCAAGACACATGTCCTTCAGTGTAATGCACCTGGATGTTCCAAAGTATGATATATCCTTCAATTTAAAATGTTCAAATTGCAAAATGTTGAAAATGTAAAACATGTGAAAACAAGATGATACTATTGTAATTATTAATGAAAACATATAATCTATGAAGAAAAAACACCTCTCTTATTTTAAGTGTCACAACGTCAGACATGTTTCCAACACCTGTCATACACTTCTTGTTATGAGTTGAATTAAAAAACAGAATATTAGTTGTCTTGGACACCTCTACACAGTTCAGACACTTGAGTCAACACTTTTATATGGATGGACACACTAATATTATTAAAAAAATATTCATTTTTAGCTTTTAGAAAAGTTTGCTTAAAATATAATATAAAATATTATTCACCTTTATTGTTAGTCTTAGAAAACACTTTCGACGGTGAATATACCATCAATTTAGATCTTTTATTACGACACTTATATTTCATTTCATTAGGTCTCTATATACATATGCAATGTTTTATATTTTAGACATTAGTCATGTTGGAGTGGCCATTTCTGCATTGTATCTAGTGTCTGTGCTTTGTAGCATGTCATGATATCAATTAGAATGCACTGACAATTTAAAGGTTTCTACACTATCACAAATTGTTATGTGTGCTAAGTTTGTTGATTTTATAATAATTACTTTTAAAAGTCATATATGGGATGATTAAGGGGATAAAGATAGATGAAAATCACCTCAATTCACATTTTGCATTAGTATGATTCAGGTTAGAGAGTGGGTTGATAGCATTTCACGAGATTGGAGGTTCAAGAGAATAATCCCTGCTCACTTTGCTGCTCCAATAAATGCAAGTAGGTCTGATTTCAGGGCTGCATTTGCATTTTTGGATGAGTTTTTGGGGGAAAGTAATGCTGCATGGCCTTCACTTTCCCTTCTCTTCTCATCAATCATGGGAAAGGCAGCCAGCTATTTTCCTCCCGATGACATGAGGACCCTATCATCCCTTGACCAGTTTTTGGTGTCTGTTGGAGCTGTGAAAAAAACTGTTTCAGGCAGGAAAAGGTGAGATGAGAGGTGCATCACAACTTGGCCTTGCCAATACTCGTTAACTTTTCAAATGTAAAATAAGTATAATTTTGTTACATTAGGAGCTTGATTCTCAAGGAAAATGTAAATGTTGTTTGACATTGGACTACATATACATGTTGAGGAAACAAGGAAACTGTAAATGTTATACATGGAAAGATCTTTGAGGCATAAGTGAGGGGGTATACATAAATATAAGTTTGGTGCATTTTATAGTGTAAATAAAGCACAAAGCTACTGTAATAAACAATTGATTAGTAGCTGTGATAGCAAATAAGTACTAAAAAGATGTGAACTCAGTCAGTCATAGTTTTAAATTGTCTGATTACGGCAGAAAATTGCGATCACTTGATGGGAATCACTTAATATCGTATTAGTATCAACAAAAAACAAGAGCTTATTCGCATGGTCAAACTTTATAATGATTCATAAGATGAATTGAAAATATTTTATTTAAATAACATTGTTTATACTTTATTAAAGATGAAATACCATATCATTTATAAACTAAAGTTAATTATTTGGCTTATATTAATAACACTGATGTATATACCTGTATAATGAAAAAAAGAATGATTGGCATGATGTCCAATCTAGCAGGCTCTGGAAGCACTCTATAGTTTCTTCTTCCTTTGCTTTTTACAACACATGATGTTTTTGCTGCTACAATGGACCGGGACCCTTAAATTTTCAAGACCCAAAATGTCAAATTGATTGTTATTTCTTTATCAGTCGAAGATAGTATGAAAAGGTTTTTATCAATTCAAGCATCTTACTTAACTGAGTTAGACCCTTTGGCATAATGCCATATTGATATAATTTGTTATATTATGAATATTAAAAATATAAAAATGAAGATAACTAAATAGCTATTTAACTTAAGTAACTATGAACACTTAGTTTCTCTCATTTCTCATATCCCCATCCATTAATTCTCAAATATTAATCTCACCTTTCATTTTAAATATGCAGAAAGGTGTGATATTCCTTTACTTTACTAATCAAAAGCCTAATAATGCTTTAAGCTATATTTACCTATTTTCATACTATTATTAATTAATTCTCAACTATTTTCCCTCCTTTTCACTATCCTACCAGTACCATACATGATATTAGCGTTTGAATATTATCTCATTTGTTCTAACACTATGTTATTTTTATAATCTTCTTCCAACAAGAGACATCCAATTTAGGTATATGGTGTTTAATATGGTACCGGGCACATTTATATATGCTTAGCTCAAGTAAAAAGAAACGTAAAATTCAAGTGGAAGACTATTAGCAAAAAAGGGTTCAATCCTTGATATTAAATCAGCCATATGCATGATAACATTATGACAATCCCTATAACCACGTCAAATTGATGGTAGAAGTTTATATTTTTCACTTCTTCAACCTCTTTTTTCTAACCAGTCACTTCACTTCTTCAACCTCCTCTTTGCTACTTTGCTATAATGGTTTGGTGGAAAGTTTGTTTCAGATTTCTATTCCTGGATATGCTTTCATTAGGATGTTGAATTTATAAATGTTGAAAAGGGAACATCAAACATAAATGTGGCGGAATTGGGGTAATGTTGTTGGCCACATATATAGTGGCTATTTATCAGGATGCTCAAAATGTTGATGATAAATTGGTAATGGGAGGGTCCTTTCAGTTCCAGATTGGTGAAAAAATTGGCCAACTCAAGATATTGGATTATTTTGCAAAAGATTTTCCAATGGCTATGTCTCAATAATATATAGAAATATAAATGACAAATAAGACTTTATTCAGAAAATGCAATGCCTTTTGGCGTGACTTAACTTTTAAGTAGCATGCCCCAACTATAGATAACATTAGATGAGATTTAGTTAGATGGCTATGGCCCAAATCATGTTGTCATAGAATCTAAATGAAAGTTTAAGAGAAATAAAATAGTGGGAGCAGAAGAATATATTATTGCTCTTATTTCTTTGTTCTGCTTTCTGCTTACAGAAAAAATGAATGATTCTAAATTCCTCTCTAACAATAAAATAGGCATGTGTTTGGTTGCACATCTTATAATACACGTCCCATTGTTTAAATCACGTCAAATAAGAGAAATAATGCAGAAGTTACAAAATAGTAGTTTCTTTGTTGATGTAGGTCTCGCTGCCTAAATCTTAAAACCAAACATACATTGATCCTGTTGTATTATTTGTCAAAAAGTTAAAGTCTCACATTAATTAATTTAGAAAATCAATTTTAAAATTAATTAGTGAACATCTAAAATATAGTTTTTAATGAATTTGGTCTCAATTTATCTTTTAACATGATTCTTAACATGCATATAGGATATAAAATATATATGTATAATAACAACCCTCATCCTATAAACTAATTTTTAGGGTTAAATTAGATCCAAATATTTTTAAGATGGTATTAGAGTCTAAATTCATTAATGAGTCACCATATTATCCATACATCAAGCTAAAAAAAATACTGGGTGTGGGGAGATGTATTGAAAAAAGTTTAATTCTCACATTGACTAGAGATTATGAATTAACTTTTGAGATTAAGTTAAAATCATTTTAAATTTTCAACATGATATAATACTCAAACACACTATTATTATATGCTTGAAACATATTATTAGTTAGATATAGGAATAGTTTTGAGAAATTATTTTTAACTATTTTTTTAGAGATTTATGTAACAATGTGAAATCATGCCGTATCATGCTATTTACATTCATGACCAATTGAGTTTGTGAATTTGTGATTGTCCTAACAAATTCATCACATTTTTCACATTCAACCAAACTTTTGCAATTAATACAGAAAAAGAAACTAGAAGATATACATTTCTTGTTATGACAAACTTAATTTTCCTAGTTGGAGGGTCACCTTGACTAAGCTTTGCCACCAACTTACATTCTTATCACTTTCATTTTATATATAGGCTCGCGGATTGAGAGGAATCCTATGAGATTTTTTTTTTTTGCCTCTTCTTTTTTCTTATTTATCTTTTCCGTGCCTCTCTGCAACCACAACTTTGTTAATGCTTAAAGGCTTGCATGCTTCCCTACATTGATGCAATACGAATTCTTTCCCTACCTCCATTTCCCAGAAAATAATTTAAAGGACACAGCTTTTTTTTTCATATTTTTTTATTTACTTTTCTTCTCCCTTAAACCACTCTAGATCTTTGGGAACCCCACACGGTAGCCCAAGTTTATGATTAAAAAAAACATATGCTTCACATGAGGCATTTATTGGGACCCCTTGGTTGGTGCAAAATGCAGGGAAAAGTTTGCCACAAAAAATGGTTTCATGGGACCTTTGAGTCATTTCCACATTGGCTGCATGCTATCATAGAAGTGGAGCAGACACCAAAAGATAAAGGGTCACTTTACTGTTGTACATCATCCTAATGATTGCCATGAAGACCATTACCCTAGTTTGCCAATGACCTTTTGTTTAGAAGCTTTTGGAAATCAAAATTGATCTCAAAAGTATGTAATTGTATAGATTAAAATATGATTTTATCTTCGTAAATATAGAAATGTTTAAAATTTATTTATGGAAAATTTAGTATGTTTTTGTCTTCATATTTTAAATGTATCTTTTTTTATCTGAACATAACTTTAAGTAACTTATAACTTATAATAATAATAATTTATATCAATTATTTATATAGTCGATGTAAAATATGATATTTTTTTACATTGATGATAAATATGATTAATGCAAAAAAAAAATATACACTTAAGTTTGAATATCTGAATTTTATTCCAAGCAATAACATAAAAACACATTTTAATTTTATAAAAACAAAAAATATACTAAAATTTTTGTCAGAATGAAATTCAAACATTTTCATATTTACAAGAATAAAAATATATTTTAATTTTTTTATATATTAATACGTGGTAGTATTTTTAGTTAATTTTTTTAATGATCATATTTGTTTTTATTAGCAGATAATTTTGATTGAGTTCAAAAAAATCATTATAAATTTTTGTTCTAGTAATTTAGTACAACTGCATATCTAAAATTGGAAGTGAGATCACTAATTAAATTATTGCAACTCCATATTTGATATGTGCCTTTGTTCAATTATATATATTTTTTTTCTTAAGGTTGATCGTGCTTTGAAAAAACATTTACAAAATTTATTTGTATTTATAAAAATAGCGTTTAATTTCTAATGATTAAGTGGGTTGTTCTTTCAATTTATCTCAATGTCAAACTCATGGATAATTTATCTGTAAATTTTTTTATTAAAATAGTTGTTTATTAAAATGCTACTTAAGGCTTTCTTTAATTTATTGATAACAAATGAGTGTAAAATTCCTTAAAAAAATGAATGTGCAATTAGTTTTTTGACGGATTAAATTTTTTGGTTTATCAGGAAAATAATTTTAGTTGATTGACAATTCAACCAAATAAGAACATATTTTTTGCTGCTTAGAGTATTACGAAACACCAATTGCAGATCAAAAGGGAGAGCAGATAATAGCACTACCCTATCTTTTATTTTAGTTATTCGGTAATATTTATAAAAACTTTTTGAATTATGGGTACAATAATCCAAATTCAATATATAATTTTAGTGTTCAATTAATATTCTTTCTGAATGTTATTTTTCAGTTATTAAACCCTTTTTTGTTTACCAAGTTTAATATTAATAAGATTAGTAAATATTTGTTTGTTTTGATGCAACAATAAATTTATATTTTTAATAAGTAGTTTTGTTGGAGGATAATTGATCACACTTTTTTTTTATGAAATGGATTGAATTTAGTTCGATTTTATATATCAATTATAAAAAGAAATTCTATCATGGATGCACGATGGATGCTCTCGATGCACCAACTCTAAGAAAAAGCAAGTCATATAAAAACAAAATTAATGTCTACCTTGTATTCATGAAACGTATTGGCTGAGAAAACAATTTTCTTGTTTAATTATTGTTATGGCTATATTTAAATTAAATTCTATAGAAAAAAACACTTTAAATAACTTTACAAGCCCTCTCCCCAAATGCATACAAATTCTTTTCAGAATAAAATACCAGAGTGAGGGAGTGTTTCTTTTTTCTTGTTTGGACAACATCACATTAAGGATGTTTGTTTAAGGTCATACAAATTTATTTCTGAAAACATGAATTTAAGAATGTATTATTCTTATACTTCATACAAGTTATAAATAATTGTTTTTAAGCATTATCTTTTTTCAATAATCTATATACAAATTAAATTATACAGATAAGGATATGGCAAAACTTTAATTTTTTTATTATTCAAAAAATCATGAGACAACTTTTATTTATCTCAAATATAAAGAAGTATTTTCAAAAGACACACATATTCTCACTATATTTGAATTCACAATATCTAAACAATTTTATCATGTTATTTATTTTGAATCACATATATATTTTTGTATTCACATTGATTATTTATTAGTCATTTTAAAATTTTAAGAAAATATGAATTATTTTTCAATTATACTATAATAATGTTTTACCGTGTAATTTGTGAGTTGTGTATGAACACACAACCTTACATACAATTAATCTAATAATGAGTAATATCGATTAAATCATTGATTTTTATCTAATCATAATAACAAAATAATATGTAATCTTAACACTCCCTTTCAAGCTCAAGTATATATACCATATTAATCAAGCTTATTACAAATGTGGTCAACCTCATAGAAACTAAAGACACTTTGAGTTGTATGATTGCACAGAATAAATATGGCTTGACAGTAGTCAACCAAGGCCCTCTGTGATAATGTTGACCAGTGTGACACTCATTAAAGATGTGCCACACATCTTATGTGTGAACTTCATGTCTTACTATGTAATGTTGTGTATTATGTATGATTAGAGTCTTTATCTATAACGAGTAAATAAAATCAATATTAATTACATAAAATTAATCTAATAATGATAATGGTGCTAGATCAGTAATTATTAAGTGATCATAATAATAAAATAATATGTAATCTTAATACTCTAAAAATTTTTAAAAATGATTTATAAAGCATAAATAAGAATAAAGGATTTTTTTAATATAAACAAAATATGAATACATTTTTTGTTGAGTTCAATATTAAGGGATAAATCTAAACTAAAAGAAGTATATTTTAACGGAAATGCTAATTTGCACGAAAACTGCTCTTTGTGCAGTTAGCAAGAACGTGTATTTTATTCTAGAAATCATTTTATAGATTTTTTAACTTAATTAATAATTACTTTAAAAAAATGACTTGCCATCCATTTAATAGTTCGTCTGTTTCGTGTGCTAAATCTTCCGTGATATATAACACTGCTCATATTTTTAAATGTAAATAGTGCTTATTTATATACAAGTTATAAGTATTTTTAAAAAGTTTTTTATTAAAAATATAAAAAAAATTCAATATAAAAACTCTCAAAAAACACTTCTAATCTCATGTTCAAAACTCATAGAATCGTCATAATAGAAGCATGTTACTTGACCTTCGTCTTAGAGCCAATTTATGAGATGCTATAAATGTAATTATTATGAATATGCATAACTGATCCTTCGGCTACGACAACAGTATTGATTGAAAGTACAGAGTACCCCCGAAGTTCGTTTTTATAATTCCTAAATTAAAAGTTTTCTCTAAAAGCTTTTTTTATAAAATTCATAAAGTTTTTTCTAAGATTATGTTATTGGACTGCATAAAATTAATAAATTATTAAAAATAGTTAAGGTACGAAAAGATTAATAATATTAGAAGAGTTTTAAATAAGAACAATATTTATCATTAAGCAAATGAATTAGTTGACATAAGATTGTTCAAGTTTTACTAAAATTTAAGTTTAAGTCTTAAATAAATAATTGTATTATTATCATTATTAACAATACATTTAACCCAAGTTAATTGAGATCGATGATAGATAAAATCAATAATAAATACAAGAAAGTTGGAAAAAAGAGAAAGAAAAATGAGGAATAAAATAAAAGAAAAGAACTATAAGATAAAAAATAGTAAAAAAAGTAGAAAAGAAATAGAGAAAAAAAATTAAAAAAAAACCATCTAAAATTCAAAAATAATAAATGATCTAACTCTCCACTAAATTTATATATTTCAAACAATTTTTTTACAAATCATAGACTTGTAAAAAACTAATTAAGAGCAACTTTGAAAGTGTGTCAAAGAGATTTTCTTATAAATTCAAGACTATTAAATTTCAATAATTTTAATCTGTATATATCAGTTAAAAATTATTTATAATATTAATAAAGAACAGGAAAGTTTAACTGACAAAACCTCAGCTTAATTGAACAGTGAATACTATATAAATTATGAATACTATAAAGTAATTTGTTTGTCATGGGACCATGCAACCACACTGTACCCGCAAGTCCCACAGTTCATCATAAGGAATTCAGGAAATAACATAGGTTTGAACTATTTAATTAATTGTGCTGCTACACTGAAAGTTTCTGAATTTTTCTCAATGGTAATGAATAATCTAATGAATGTATTAGTCAAAATGTAAAATGATTTTACAGTCTGTTAATAATAATAATAATTCATTATTGATATAATTTTAAAATAATTATGATAAATATTAATAAATTTATCTTACCTATAATTTGTAATTAAATGATAATATTAAATTATTTTATTATGTAAGTGAATAATTTGTTTTCCTTCACTGATTCAATAGCGTGAATGTTTCATTGCAAAAGACCTCCATATATTTATGTTCAACAGAATTGGACCGACCCAAAAAGCAGGTGCAAGTTTCTGAGCCCCACTAGTGGAATCGGTGCCCACCATTGAAACAATGGGTTTAAATGAAGGAGGGTTCATATTTGATTTGAGTTGTTTATAAGTTATAACTTCTAGAAGTCACACAAGAATTAAGAAATTTCATTGGTCTAAGATGGTGAGTAATTCTTAGACTATAACAATTATTCAATAAAATATCTTCTTGACTTCATGACTTTGAAACAGTCCTCAACTAGCCCCAGGACAAATTCTCTTACCCAGCATAATCGGTTAAAATTCTAATATAGGGGCATTTGTTTCACTAAATTTTGTAGGTTCACTAAAAATATTAGATGAGAATGATATTTTTAAATATTTCAAAAAATACATTTGTTGCATTGTTAAAATTGATTGAGAATTTTTTTGATATTTAAAAAAATATATGTTTGGTTCATGTTATTTTTGTTTAGGAATGTTTGTTATATTGTTAAAATATTCTTTTTATATTAAATAACTTATTAATTATATGTAGCTACACAAGACACAACACGAGGCACAATTTGCAAATAGTAGTAAAAAATCTAACAAATTTTTCTAATAAATTTCTTGATCATATTTTACTATTAAAAAAATGCATCACCAAAGTATCTCCTTCAGCCTCTTAAAGAACAAGCAACAAAAAAAAAAAACGTTTGCAACAAAACTTTAACCATACCCTAATTAAACAAGAAAACAAAATCAATAAACTGCCTTTCATATCAATAATTAAAATTTAGAAACAATAGTGACATTCCCGTCTTCTGTCTTCAACTCTTAGAGATTCTCATAAACAAATCGTAGAATAATGAGATAATAGGTATTGAAATTAAGGTTATAATAAAAATTTTACATAATTAAGATGATTGTCATCCCATAATAATCTATATTCTCACTCTCTTTTCATGGACATCTCACTTTTTTGGAAATAAAAAATACCCATATCCACATTCTCATAAATCCAACAAGATTTCGTAAAATAAACTCTCCCTAAAATTTTGTTGTTCTCATTTCTCACATTACAAATTCTAGGGATGACATTAATCAACTCAATACAAAATTAACATAAACCTAAGCATCTCACTTTGCTGGGATTAAAAGATACCCATCTCTACATTTTCAAAAATTCTACAATATTTCGGAATACAAACGCGTTCTATATTTTTCTTTCTCATTTCTCACATTGCAAATTCTAGGAATTACATTAGTGTGAAATAAGGTCCATAAGGGCAAAAAATGCGTCCACCCACTCATTGATTTTTTCTCTTTCATCTTTTGTAATGAAATTAATTAGTTCATTAACACGTGAATTAAACTAAGAAATAAGGACGGGAAGTAAACTATCCCAAATAGAAAATAAAAATAAGTTTAATTTTCATATATTATTAATATAAAGTTTTCATTGCATTTTATTTTTCCTTCAAAGTGTTTCACATAACCAACCTATTATTTAAAATCTATGCTATTATTTAGTTGGTGTAAGTCAATTACACTTAAATATGTTGTTTACATTCTTTCATGACAATATTATCGATCAATTTTGATTTGGATTAGGGAAAAATTTTTAAAATATAAATCACACCAAACCAATTAAAATCAAATGGTTCAAATTTTATTTTACCTAAATCTAAACTAAACCAATCTATGAATGCTCCTATTAGATATTAAATGTGTGTTATCTTTTATAAGGATTATGAGGCTCAACCAGTAGGAATTGAAGCCAATAAGCAACTGTTGTAACCATTTATTGTTATTATGTTTTGTTGTCGGTAGGGAAGCTTTAAACTTAGTTTGGAGAAAAAAATGAGTTTAACATCATATTTGGTTTTTTTACAAAAGTATAGTTGAAGTTAAAATTTAGCTTAAAAATTCAGTTTGAGTTTTTTTAAGAAAAGTATTGTGATACATTTGTAAACTATAATTTAAACATGTACTAAATTATTTGTAAGCTTCCCTAATAACGATGATAATTATATGTTATTTATAATTATTCATAAGAAAAATAATCCCTAGGCGGAAGAATAAGGGGGATAGAAGCTGCCCTGAGGTGGTAGGAGAAATATTCGCCCTAAGTTTACTCGTTTTCTAATTTTAGGTGTATTAAACTTGTAAAGTCAAACTGAACTTAGATTAGGTCGGGTTTCAAACACTATTAAAAAAATGTAACTATATCACATGAATTATTTTTTGCTCAACATATAAATTGTCATTGAGGAAAGTTATTTGTCTTACCATTTTTAATACTCATATTGGATCTAAAGTAAGTACCATTCTTCAACCCTGAATTAAAATAAGTCAAATAACTATCCTCTCACTTTTTAATTTTGTGAAACGTGATGAGCATACTGTTTCGGAAACGGATGGGAGATGAACCTTAATAATTAATAATGCACCGATTGGGAAATGAAACAAACTTTATTTTTTTTCTTTTTCATAAAAATGTGAAACGTACTAAGAGCATATTTAGTGGTAGATCTTAAATTAAGATCTTAGACCACTTTTTGATAATTTCCATAGAACCACATAGGATTGAAGATCTCTTAAGATCTTTCTAATTTTTCTTTAGTGGTAGATCTTATTTTGAGATCTTAGGGAGAGAGAAATATGTAAAGAATTTATCTTTTTTTGAATTATGTGCAGATCTTGAGGGTTCTTTTACAAGAACCCATCCTCCATGTTGGAGATCTCTTCATCTCCTTTATTGGGAGATCTAGTGAAGATCAGATCTTGAGCTCAAGATCTTTGTTCAAGATCTAGCACTAAAGATGCTCTAAGAAATCGATTTTTAAATTGAAAGGTAAATTCCATTATGGGTGGCATAGTTAATGCCCAAAACTGTTCATTCTACAATTTTCAACAGGTTGAAAATCACACGTATCATTTATTTTAAGGAAACGATTTTCGCATCACCAAATTGTAAAGTTTATTTATTTATAATTAGAAAAATAACATATTTCTTAGCTCGAGAGAATAAAATTTTCTCTGGCTACTAATAAAAAAGTTGACTTTGAGTAAACTCTATTCATAATGTTAGCCTATTCTTAAAAAGAACACCATTAATTTACTTTGGATTGAGATGAACTCTTTTATTGTACTCAGGTTATGACATTAACTTTAGTTAACGCATAAAGAGTTGGAGTAATTTTTCTTTTGACTTGAGGTTTCAAGTTAAGTATCTAGTATGAAATATCTTTTGTTTTTAGAGATTTATATAGATAATAATAAAAACAGTTTTTTTACTATTTATTACACAAATTATTGAGGAATAAAATAAAAATAAGATTTGTATATCATGTCCTTATGACATTAACTTTGATCAATGCATCTAATAAGTGAAACTAATTCTTTAATTGACTTGTGATGTTATATAAACGTGATTAGTCTAATATAAAAAGTCAATTGATGAGTTAAATTGCTTCTTTCTTTGCCTTGAGGTGTTATGTAAGCACAAATTAGTCTAATACAAAATGTTAATACATGATGAGTTAGACTGATTTTTTATTTAACTTGAAGTGTAACATAAACCATTTATTTTATAGAAAATAATAATTTTTTTAATATTTCACATTTTCGATGATTAAAAATAAGAAATAAAATTAAATAGGGTAATACTTTTATAACTAAAAATTAAAATGAAGAATTCAAACTAAACCTGTTTGATTAGTGTTTTCTCTCCTTTTTACATTTTACAGACCAAATCTCAATAAACACCATTTTAACGTTTTCACCAACCAAACCAACCAACCATTCTCAGGTTCCTTAATAAAGCCTTATGATTTGCGTGCATTATTAAACTTCTGATTACACTTTCCTAATCCCCATTCTTGTGTTTATTTTAGCTCAGACCCAAAAAATAATGCAAAAAATTGAACGCTTCTCTCTCTCTCTCTCATTGGATTCTGTAACAAACCAACGCAGTGAAGAGACACGCAACACCGAACCAGAAACAACACGAGAGAAATAAAAACACTTGCTTGCACGTTCTCTTCCCACTGGTCCCTTTTCTTTTTCATTCTTCTTCTTCTACTCAACCCTGCACCCTTATTATTATTGCCTTTTTTTTTTTTGGTTAAGAACCACCCTTTGTTTCTCTAAAAACAACAAGGTATGCTTCTTCTTCTCGTTTCTAATATAAAAAAATGGTCATCTGGGTCCTATTTTCCCCCCTCTAAATGCAGATGGGTTTGTTGAAAAATTTGAGTGCTGGTTGATTGAGATGGGTTTTCAGAACCTCCCCTGATTCATTTTTCTGTTTTATTGGATTGGTTTCGTTTGGGGTGTCTTTTTTTTTTAAATAAAGAAATTTGATTTTTTTTCTCTGATGCCTTTTGTGTTTCCTGGATTGGAATATCCTTCCAAAATGATTTATCTATGATGGTAGTGCAATAAAAACGTTTTCTTGGCCATTAAGTTTTTCAATGACGTTTGTGATGTTGGGTTGTGACTTTTTGCTGAAAAATTCAATATCAGGTGAAGCTTTTTTCTTGGATGAATATTCTGCCGCACTTGATTTTGATTACTCCTATGATTCTCAGCTCCCAGCTAGAATTTGTTGCATTTCTTATTCTTCATTGATTTCCTTAGATGCTTGTCTTCTTTTTATACAGGGTTAGTTAATGGCAAAGTTTACTGTTTCACAATTATGGCACATATAGTCTTGCATTACCAATGTTTTCAAGACATGAGAATATGGTTTTATTGAAGTGTGTTTGTGAGAAACAGTGGTTTGCCAATTGGGGCATCATGATTTTTCTTTTTGGATGTTTGATGACTTCTTTTCCCTTCTCTGTTTGTGGCTTTATTACTGGTTCCTGCTGCATTATTTTTTTTCTTTCATATATTTTATTTTATAAGGACAGAAAAGAGTGTATTGTTTTGGATTGAATGTAGAAAAATCAGATGGTAAAATAAGATAGGCATCTTGTACAATAAAAGTTTTTATTTTTTATTTTTAAATTCCCACTTAGAGACTCGTGGATTTTGAGTTTCAAGTCAGATTAGATCTGAAAATTATTAATGTTCCTAAGAATTGTTTAGATAAGTCTTAAAAATGTTTCTATCTTTGTGAGTCTTTCAAAGAGTATGATTCTAAGGGTAGATGAATAGGTGGTACATTTTCATTTCTTTCCACCATAAAGTTGTATGGTTTGTTCTAATTTCTGTAGTTCTACTGAAAATTGAATGTGCTTTTGTATTTAATTTTACTATTTGAATCAACCATTACTTAACTTTCTGTCCTTTCTTATGTGCTGTATCTAAAATTAGCTTTCTTTTCGAGTTTCAGGATTGTTGCCCTGAATCTTATTCTGCTCATCTGCATATCTCATCTCCCATATGATGGCCAATGAAAGTGGTGAATTACCAGTGACCCCAGAAGTTACTGAGTCACCTGGGGTTGAAATAAGAAGGCATTCAGATGGCAAAGCTAGTTCTGGAACTAGTGTCAAAAAAGTTGTTCCCAATTATCTCAGAGCTTCCACTGGTTCATGTCACGATTTTTGTAAATACGGGAAGAAACATGCATTTGATTCGAAGGAAAGACGTTCTATACCTAATAGAGCTACAAGAAAACAGCTTCACCACAGTTCAGAAGGTAGTGTTGGTGGGACAATGATATCAGTTGCTAGGCTCAGTGCATCTGTGGATTCTACCAAGCCGACAAAGATGTCAACGGTCAAACTCAAACAATCAGTTGATTCCAAGACATGGATTTCTGATACCTCTGACACTTATAAGCAGGAACTGCCAACAAAATCATTTGATGGCCAAATAGAAACACGGAATGAAGTTCTGGTGAACAGGAACAAATCATCATTGGCCAAGGTCAAGCTATCGATCCTTCCGAAGTTGCATACATCTCCATTAGTGAGGCAAGAAATTTCATCAATTAAGGAAGTCCGATCCCTGTCAAATTCAACTTCCAAAAAGGTGGATACTCCATCAAAATCAACCGCCAATAAGATGGAAACTCATTCAAAATCAACTTCCAATAAGGTGGGAAATCCATTGAAATCTACCTCCAAGGTCAAAACTTCATCTCAACCAACTTCCAATATGGTGAAAATGTCATCACAATTATCTTCTCTCAAAGGTAAAGAAATGAAGTTGTCTCAAAAACAAGTGAATTCTTTAAATTCAAGCAGTGTCAGAAGGAAGCAAATATCTTCTACGAATTCCTCAGAAGGCGTTGGTGGCCAAAGATATAGTAAGATCAAGACAGGAAAGGAGGCAACCTCCTCCAATTCCAAAGCAGCTTCAAAAAAATTGATGTCACCTTTAAAGGTTTTATTGTCCCCCAGACCTTCCCTTATTAGAGTTGCAAGTATAAATTCAAGAAAGCATAAGAGTCTGATAATTGCTTCTCATCTTAAGAATCAGTGGACTGCCCAAAAGGTTGAAAATGAGGAACACAATAACAACGAGTTAGAGGAAAAGACTTTGTACGTCATCAAGATGGAAAGTGAAAACAAAACTTTACAATCTGATCAAAATGCAAGCTATGATGATGAATCATACCTCCCTCAGTTGTCATCACCAAAGTCTTCAGTATCCTCAATTTCTAAATCCCTATCCCAAGAAGACCAAGAGGAATCTGAATATACAACTAGTGAATTTGAGCAGGATTCTTTTTCAGGAAACCATGAAATTGAATGCATGGAAAATGAGGAGACTTTGGGAGTTGAGAAGAAAGGCAAGCCCAAAAAGGATGGGGTTGTATATTCCAGAGACAAGGGCAACCAAATGATAAAATTAAAATTCAGGAGGGGAAAAGTGGTTGAAAATCAAACTGAGATAAGTAGTCCACGAAGGCTTAAATTTCGGAGAGCAAGAGTGCCAGGGGAGAAAGCCAATGTTAAGGTCAATGTCCGGAAAAGCTTTGAAGGAAATGAAGCCTGTGATGACAGCAATGGTGCTACAACTGGTCCTGAGAAGGTTGTTTTGAGGCATCAAGACATGCAGGACAAAAAAGATGCACAGGGATTATTAAACAATGTAATTGAAGAAACAGCAAGTAAACTGGTCGAAGCTCGCAAGAGCAAGGTTAAAGCATTGGTTGGTGCCTTTGAAACTGTGATCTCTCTTCATGAGAAAAAACCTTCTGCAAACACAGTCAGTTGATGGAATCTGGATAGACTTTTTTCTGGCTTTTTTCATTTGTTTTGTAAAGAAATGGTAGGAAAATAATCCTGAGCTTTGGTAGTAGTTGTGAAGTCAACAAGCTGAAGGTACTGCAGAAAGTAGAGGTAGATTTGCCTTGAGTTTGTCTTCAGAAGCTCTCCTGCATCATGCATGCATGTAGAGTTGAAAGGGGGATTTTGTGTTGAGAACTTACCTTAACTTGCACCATATACTTTTTGTTTCATTCTGCTTTGGAAATCCATACCTATTGCGAATGATTTGTGTCTTCTGATTTTGAATAAAATATCAAACAGTGATGCCAGTGACTTTGTACTTTTAGCCTGGAAAGGAAAAAAAGTGCTTTGAACTTATGAAAGTAAGAGTTGTCAGTTTTGAGCATATGTTTTTAGTAATAATTATATCTTAAATCAATGTTGTTTTCATTTGGTTACCTAATTAGTTTGAGGGATGATGCTCAGGGAAGCTAAATTATGGTGCTTATATTCCTTGGGAGTTTCAAACATTTTCCTGAGATACTACTCTATTCTTTGGCAACCAATCTTAGTGGATATTTGGCAACATTTAAACTGTAACATCCTAAATTATTTTATTTATTTATTTAATTAATTGATTATTTATTTTACTTTACTTTTATTTTATTCTTTTGTATTCTAATTAAAAATAGAAATTGAGGTAGAAACAAAAGAAATTAAAAACAAAAGGAACTAGATATATACATACATCATATTACATTACATGCTCCTTCTATTTTACATCATATTATTCATACTAGCTCTATTTTACATTCCAACATCATAGTGCTTCAAACAACTTTATTTATTTACAAAGTTCACAACCCCTCATTTAAACATAGTCTCCGGTACTATCCTCTTCACTGAGTACGATTATGGGGTCCGTGACCGGATTCGGATACATAGGAGTAAATTGAAGGAACAGATCGGTTGGATTAAAATTTTCGCTAAACACAGAGATTGGAAAATGGGTGTCGAAGTAAATATGAGCACGCAGAACAGGCTGCATAGTTACTACATAACAGTTTCTGACTTCATCCACATACCATGCAATATCTAGTGCGTCAAGAAATGGTATGATTGAAGCCATCTAAAATAAAACATTAAATAAATCTAGTGAGAAAATAATTTTCTCAGTAGGCAAATCTAAACCACCAAACATGTTAGAAATTTAGTAAATAAGACAAATCTAGTATATCACACTTTAGAAAAGTTGGTAATTCATCCAATATATTTATTGAATACATAAGATGCTTGTATGAATGCATGAAATGAAATGGTCACAGGTGCATATGGTCATCTACATATGTACATTATGTAGGAATGCCGCGGCCGTCTTACGCTAATCATGTATGAGTTTCCATGTATTAGCACCTGATCTCTTGTAATATCATAGGCCCGGTTTCCAATATTTAAAACTCGGGTCATTCTCATAAAATCATAGGTCCGATCTTGAAACCCGGATCAATCTCATTCAAAAATTCATAATATAGGGAAAATATTACTCTTCTTCCATAAAGCAAGGTAGTTAACATTCATACCTTGTCCAAGTAGAATTGTACCGAATAAAATAAATTTAATATTTACAAGCTGCCGATCTTATACCAATGCTTTGATATACATGGATTAATATAT
>CM023942.1:4178815-4194400 GCA_013407115.1 Glycine latifolia
ATATATATATATATATATATATATATATATATATATATAAGACCGGGATAACCTGCATGTTAGGAACACAATTGATACGTGGAAATCCGGCACGGTCTTGAGTAGATAAAGAGGCTATATCTAAATATATATATAAAAGTATATATATATAAGAATGAAACCGGGGTGGGTGCAGGCCGAGTTCTGCATGGTGACCATAGTGGTACGTGGTTTTATCTAGAAGACCGAAGTGCAGTGGAAATGCCGAGGTGTATATATATATATAATAAGGAAGCATAATTCCGGCTAAGTGAGGGGAGTCCGGTCATGCCGAGGTACAAAGGTGCCGAGGTCGGTGTATAATATAGGCCAAGGTCTGCAGGGGAAAAGAATTCGGCAGAATAGATTTTCCGAGGTGTATAAGAGCATGACCCGACAATGCAGAAATATATAAAGTTGTAGGAGTAGAAGTGCCAAGATTAAGGTATAAGAGTAGAACTTACATGGGTGTCGAGCTAAATCTTTAGAGCTTGCATGGATGTCGGGATTGGGGTGTTAAGTTGATCGGGTTTGCATGGGTATACAGGGATGTGTATGATTCGTATGACAGCACTTGCATGGTGCCGAGATACTGTATTCAGCTGGTACGTGAACTTCAACGGAATTGCAGAAGTACCAGGTTGTAGGTGTGGTAAGTGGGTAGAGGTACCGGGATCTAAGTAAGTGGCTTTCCGGCAGTGCCGAGGTGGTGGTGGACAGACTCGTGAAAGTACAGGGGGCCAAGTATAAGTCTGAAATATATTTACGTAGGAAAGTATGGCATAGCTTGCATGGCTGCCGGGATCTATATAATCCTATGTGCCGAGGTGTATATATATACTACAGTATAATTCCTGCAGTTTCTAAGAACCGAGGTGCATGAATAGTGATATCTAAGCCGTTAGAGTAAATGTGCAGAGGTCTCCTACGTAATTAACTTTCATATATATATATATATATATATATATATATCCTGCTATTATTCAAATCTTGTTTTACTCATTTTGTATTGCTCATCAGACTATTAGCTTACAAAATTATTCCCATCTATCCCATAACCTTAATAAGTTAGATTATAACTTCTTGCTTAATAAGTTAGATTATTTCTTGCACCTCCTTAAAATATCACCGTATCTTATTATAAAACTTAGATTATTAACTAAAATAATTGCTAAATAGAACCTAATAATCATATAAATTAAACTTAGTTAATTTCTAAATTAGAGATTTAAAGCCTAGCCTACCTTATTTTGGTGGATTGCTTAGAGAACTGCCGAGATAATTTTATGATAAAAGGATTTTACGTAAAAGAAAGTGGTAGAGAAAGTTTATGAAGAGAAGGAGCTGAGAGTTGTTTCTTGTAGGAATGCTCTGATCCCAGAGGTATTTATAATGGTTTATTTGGTTGAATTTCAAAGGAATTAATTGAATTGTTACAGGGTTATGCTTTAGTTTAGTTACCAAGTAACTATTTTTGGGAGATTTTTATCTAAACTAATCATTGCAATTATCCCTTTCATTAAGGCATGCTATTACGTGGAAGCTGCTGAAGGCTGAATTTTGGATGGTTTGTTCTCCTAATGACACTTGGACCCCCAAAAAGATTTTTCTTAAAGATTTGGTCATCAGTTCAGGCCTTATCCTCTAAGAATTTTATGTAGCACCTATAAAATTTTTCCCTTATTCTTTCTAATTCTTATTATTATAATTTAATTATAATCTAAAATATCTTTTTAAGATTATTATAATTTAAATATTTTTTTTTTGAGAATGTTACATAAACTAGCATAAGTTGTGGTGCAAGAAGTCATCCATCACCCCCTCCCTTTTTTCCATTTCTCAAAAACAGTTTCTGGGAGAATTCTATATTCAAAATCAGATAATAATTTGGAGAAACTTTGGCATTGTTTCTAAGCTTCCTTTTTGCTATCTTAATTCTATTTAGAGAAAATCTGGTTATGATTAGGCAATTAGAACATGGTTATTGATGACATGCATTAGATAATGAAGTGTTGGAGTTAAAGTTACTAATATTATTATGTGACCTGAAAAAGAGTTGCTATTATTGTCTTTTGTGCACATTGGCATCTTTCTCTCGTCGCTTTGATAATTTTGTTTCCCACAGGAGAAAGTGATTCACCCTGAAAACTGGAATGAATTATATCAGCTATAATTCTGACTTACGAGCCAGCTAGTATCTTGTAAAATAAACCAACTTTCGAATTTGCTAGTAAAAGTTTACATGTGTTTGATTATGTCTCAAACAAAATAATGTAAAAATATATGTAAATTTGTAGCAAAAAAACATCTATCTACTTAACTAGTACTTGTAGTTTATGAAATTGCATAAGGACATAACCTTATATTTTGCTCAATTAAAAAAATTAGAAATTTATTTATCTATATTATCCATTGACTTCATTAACTCTACCTATGTGTGCTTATATATATAGTCTGTCTCAAGTTAAGATAAAGGAGGAGGGTTGACGTCAAATATTATAAATTGGCAGTAAAAAAAATAGTTATATTTATGATATCTTTTGATTCCATTCATGTTATCTTATTAAAACCTTTTCATTTAACTTAATGAAAAAAAAAGAATAATAATAATGCAATTACAAAGAATAAATACAAAAATATTCCCTTAGGAATGATAGCATGAAAAGGAGGATAACAATAATAATGATAATGATGTAGTAATAGATAATAAAATACAAAACCTTTCAATACATAAGATTTAACTAAACATGTTCATTTTAAAATTAGTTGTCTATTGAATCCTAGGCAGGGCTGTCTTTTTTGTATTATATATTTATAGAAAACCTTTAGCTTGGTTAATCCTAAAATAAATTATCTTAAATACATGGCTTCTATATTCACACACACTTTGAAAAAAAATCATCTAATAAATTTTTTTGAACAGTATAAGAATTATTATAATTTATAGTAGTGAAAATTGATTCCTCATCTCTCTATGTATTCCAATATCTACAGTATAAGAATTATTATAATTTGTAGTAGTGAAAATTGATTCCTGATCTCTCTATGTAGTCCAATCTCTATTGAACAAGGATGTTTATTTCACCACATGAAGAACCTTTTCTCTAGTATTTAGAGTGTGATTAATTTTTTATTAGCATGATTTCCAACAAACACAAATGGCAAAAACATTAATAAGTTATCTATTACTATTCTGGCCTAGTTTGTTTAAGCTTAAAATAAATAATTATAAAATAAATGTTTTTTTTAAAAAAAAATGCTTATTTAATAAACAAATAAGATTTGTTTATCAAAATAAATAGATTTTTTTAAAGTAGTAGTTTAAGTCATAGTTATAAAAATAAACCGGTTTGATTGAGACTCAGTGTCCTAGGCAGTCTGGTTAAGGTATAAGACTGAAAATACAAGTAATATGGTTTGACCTGACTGGATTCGATTAAACTCGATAATCCGGATTGGGATTTGTCCAATTTGACCTGAATGAGATTCTTTTTAAAAAAGATTTTTTTATAGTTCATATAACATGTTAAATTGTTAATAATCAATTATTGAATAACATGTAATATGCAATTATATTATTATTATTATTTTATCTTAATAATAATATATAATAATTAATTATTATTTTATTTGATCATGATATGATTTCAAATTGATGTGTTTTATACATCTTAACTAAATTTATTTATAATCATCCGATAACTTTTATATTTTATCCTAAAAAGTAAGGATTTTCTTAGTAATTTAATGATACCACCCAACAAAATAATTGAATTTTGACTCATATAGAATGAATAAAAAACAAATAAGTAATGATAAGACAAATAGCTTAAGGGTGTGTTTCACCCACCTTATTTTTGGCTTAAAAATTGCTTTTAATTTAAAGTTAAAAATTAGAGTTTAAAAAAGTATAAGTTGTTCGTCAAATTTCATTTTTTTAGCCTAAAAGTTTCTTTCAATCTTATGTTTTCAGTATAACTAAATTGTTTAATTTCTTATATTTTTCAACCTATCATTTTAAAAAGAAAGTAAAACTAAAAATATATAAAGAAAATTATTTATCCTAAATATAAAATATAGATTATGTTTGATAAGACATTTGAGGTAATTTTTAATTTTTTTTATTAGCTGAAAAACTTATTTGACTATTTAGTAAATGAACTTTTTTAGTAGCTTTTTAGTAACTTATAGTATTTTTTGAAATACTACTTGAAATAACTTCTTACATTATTTTAAACTTGATTAAACATATTTTAAGAAATAGTATAGAATTAAACATGGAAAAATGTAAGATAAAAATAGTAGAACATAAATATATTTATGTATCTTATTTTATATTTTTCAACTACTTTAATCATTAATTTTATCTAATACTTATAATTTAATAAACTAATTTTTCAATTTTTAATTTTTTAAACTAATTTTACTAAACATAACCATAATCTAGAAATTAGAAATGTTATATATTTATCGCATCTCTAAAACATGTAATAAATGATATGTATTAGAGATGGACACAAAGATATTAAATTGTTGTATAAATTATTATACAAACAACATTTCTCTATAACTTATAAAATACTTATTATAAATTTGAATTATAATATAATTTATATATTTGGAAGTATTTATTTATTATAAATTACAAAATTTAGTTGTATAAGATAAACATTATTCTTTGTCATGCACAAGATAAAATACTAATTATCTTTATATTTGCATATTTTGTTAAAAAAATATATTCATAAAAATATTTCAAAATAAGTATATTATCTAAATTTTTCGAGAGAAAACAAAGATGTTTCATGTTTCTATCATTTCTCTATAATTGATGATATGTTTAAAATACTTATTTATTATAAATTATAATTATAATCATAATACTATATATTTAGAAGTATTTATTATTTATTATTTATTATAAATGATAAATTTTAGTCGTAGAAGATAAACATTTATTGACTGCAATACACAAGATAAAATACTACTAGTTATCTATATATTTGTACAATTTTTTAAAATAAAAAATATTAAGAAAAAATATTTCAAAAATATATTATCTAATTTTTTGAAAGAAAAAAAAAAAGATGTTTCAATCACAAACATTTGTATTTCTGGGTCACCGTCGTGATTCAAACGCAACCATAACATTATTTAAGAGTATTACGCGCACTTAAAATTTACAACACATTCATTCATTTTTCACACTTCTTCCTCCGATCCAATAAATGGCAGAACCGTCGTCCACCGCCGCCAGCGCCGCCAGCGCTGATCCTCCGGCGCCGGTGACCAAAAGCTGGGCCGACGAAGCGGACGAAGAAACCACCAACACCTCCACCGCCGTGGCAGAAACCACCGCCTCCACCGCCTCCACCGCCGAGGCAGAAAGCTCCTCCATTAACCTGGAAGCGTTAACCATCGACGATAAAGAAAAGAACTCTTCCAAACTCTTGGACGATCCCGATGATTCCAATATCCAAGCGGTACGTTTCACTCTCAGATATCACACTTCTCTCGCACTATCTCTTTTATTTATTATTATTGTTTAGGGTTTTAATTGAAAGTTAGGGTTTTGAATTGAATGTTGGTAGGGTTTTGAATTGAATATTAGTAGGGTTTTGAATTTGTCCAGGTTAGCAATATCATGTTTTATCGGTTAGGGTTTTGAATTGTGTTCAGGTTACTTCTGGCGACACGCCGTACACCTCGGCGGCGAGGTTCGAGGACCTGAGCCTCTCTCCGGAGCTTTTGAAGGGGCTCTATGTGGAGATGAAGTTTGAGAAGCCGAGCAAGATCCAGGCGATAAGCTTGCCGATGATCCTGAACCCGCCCCACCGGGACCTGATCGCGCAGGCGCACAATGGCTCCGGCAAGACGACATGCTTCGTGCTTGGGATGCTCAGCCGCGTCGACCCAAAGGTGCAGGCGCCGCAGGCGCTCTGTGTCTGCCCCACCCGGGAGCTGGCCATTCAGAACGTGGAGGTGCTCCGCAGGATGGGGAAGTACACCGGGATTGCATCCGAGTGCCTTGTGCGGTTGGACCGGGATGCGGTTCATGTATCGAAAAGGGCACCTATTATGGCGCAGGTGGTGATTGGGACGCCAGGGACAATCAAGAAGTTCATTAGCTTCAAGAAACTTGGGACCTCGAGGTTGAAGATTCTTGTTTTTGACGAGGCTGATCAAATGCTTGCGCAGGTAATTCTATTGGGTAGTATACTTGTTGAACTTTTAGTGTGATTTATTGGAGGATAGGGTAGTTTAGAGTGGACTGGAATAGGTTACAGTTGAATTGAATTGGAAATTGTGACTATGCTAGCAGTGGTAGTAATTAGTAAACCGGAAAGACAATATTTTGATCAATTGGAAATTGTGACTATTCTAGTAGTGCTAGTGTAATAATTGGAAATTGAGTTAATATTATATCGTTACACCAGTATTTTTGCTCTTATTTTTATTTGCATATAACTTAAATTTTTATGCATATATAATTGATTTATGTCAACTGCTATGTGACTACTGCTATTTGCCCGTGTTGCTTTATCTGCTATTATGAGGATATGGTGGACTTTTAGCTTCCTGCCATTTTCCGTGATCTGCTATTGATATTTGATAATAATTCTATCAATGTTAAAATTGGAGAATGGCGGTAATCGGTGGAAACGCCAAAATTCCGCCACATAAACACATCATTGCAGCCTATGGGTCAGCCATAGCAGGCTTCCCTTCACAAATTGCCTATGGCGGTTGGCAAAAAACTGCCACGGTGGCCATAGCTCTGACATTTAACAACACTGAATTCTATTGGTATTTGGTACTGCTACTGCATAGCCTTATCATTCTACCTAGACTTATTAGTTATTATTGCATTTTATTGGAGAATTAGCCAGTTACACAGCTAATGTTTCACATTGGAATTTACAAGCATGACACACTTTTAGTTCAGGGAATGCTTGCAAGGTCATGTCTATTTGTCTTGTTTTTTTAAATAGGGTTTGGCTGGTAAATGTGCTTGTCTTGATTGTTATGAATTGTGCTGTTGCAGGAAGGATTTAGAGATGATTCTTTGAAGATAATGAAAGATATAGAAAAAGACAATAAAAAGTGTCAGGTTTGTTGAATTCTCTATCACATAGTGTGCTTTCATGCATCATGATGTCTCCATCTGCCCAAGAAGTTATATAGATTTGGTTACATGACATTATTTTTAGTTAAGTGTCTGTTTGTTTTAGATTTTGGTAGAATTGGTTTTGATTTGTTGAACTTGAACATGATCTAGATGTGTGCCCAAATTAAGCTCAGCCATAGATTTTAAATTGAAATGTGTGCTGTGGTGTGTGAAGTTAATTTGTGTAGTAAACCAAATGGACCCTAAATAACTGCATGAATATCTGTTTTAGCTTTCTCAACTTGTGTAGTAAATCTCTGCATCCATAGTGATTGGCGATAGCATGTTCATGCTAACATACATGTAGAGACATGATGTGGATTTTATAGTCACCCATGCTTCAACCTGTCCTTTCATCAGTTTCATGCAAAATTGTACTTACCCTGAGCCCTTCTAGAACTTGTGAAAGATACAAAGTAAAACCATCCATTCATCTTATAAGAGAAAACAGTCTAAGGAAATAAATATATCTTGTTCACTCAAACAATATTGCATAGATATAAAGATTAAATCTTCTTTTGGTTGGTATTAATGGATTGCTACAAGTGAATTTGAATTTGCATGGAGGGTAAATATAACTGTTCCTAGTTACACTTATTGGTGCTACAGAACCACTGCATCTGCATTTGAATAAACCTTTTAGCTTTTTACCTAGATTGCTTGCTATATATGTGATTCAAATGTTTCTGTTGCTTTTATGCTGTGAAGTTAATTTTGAACTTTCTTTTTTTATCTAAGAAAATTGATTGGCCTGTATGTCTCCAGGTTCTTCTGTTTTCTGCTACATTTAATGACACTGTCAAGAATTTCATTTCAAGGACAGTCAGGATGGATCATAATAAACTCTTTGTAAAGAAAGAAGAACTATCTTTAGATGCAGTGAAGCAATATAAAGTGTATTGTCCCGATGAGCTTGCTAAGATTGATGTGATAAAAGATTACATATTTGAAATAGGAGAGAATGTAGGGCAAACTATTATATTTATGGCCACAAGAGATAGTGCAAGATTATTGCACCAAGCACTTGTTAATTTGGGCTATGAGGTTACATCTATACAAGGTTCTCTTAGTAATGAAGAGAGAGACAAAGTTGTCAAGGAGTTCAAAGATGGTTTGACTCAAGTTCTTATATCAACAGATATTCTTGCCCGTGGCTTTGATCAGCAACAGGTACTGAATTGGTTCTCCTCTCTCTTCAACTATTCCCTTTCTATGTATTTCCTCATTTGCTTTTCAATGTGATGACATCCTAAGAATGCATATTTATTCAGGTTAATTTGGTCATCAATTATAATCTTCCAAATAAACACAGTTTACGTGATGAGCCAGATTATGAAGTGTATCTGCACAGGGTTGGCAGAGCTGGGCGTTTTGGGCGCAAGGGTAAATTTTTTGCTTTATCCTTTTATTCTAAAGAAAGTAATTCATAATTCATTCTTCATTAAATTATGAATGATATTTTCAGCAATGATACAAAATAGTGAAGTTATTCTTTTCCATTTGTTTCATTTGATCCTACAGGGGCTGTATTTAACCTGATATGTGATGAAAATGATGAAAGGCTCATGTCGAAGATTGAGAACCATTTTGGCACTTGTGTAACTGAGGTATGCTACTTGATGGATATTGGATCATGATGCATAACATTTGATTCTGCAAATTTTGATTTTGCCTTGTTATTGTGTGGAAAGAGTTGTGAAGATATTCATCTTACATAACATTATTTTTATTAATGTGCAGGTGCGAGCTCAAAGTGTTGAAGAATATAAAGCCGCTCTCAAGGAAGCAGGTTTACTGCAATGATGTGAATCTGCACAAGTTGAAGGATGTCGATAACTTTCGTGTTTCTCCTCAATGTGCCTGGATACTGGCCAAGGATTTTGGGCCATATCTATGAATGCTTTAATTATTCGACACGGACACATGCGGATCCTGGTTTAAATTTTGGGGATGGAGAGTTCTTGTTCAGTCTGTTTTTAATGCTGCTGCCGTGGTTGATTTCCTAGCTGTTTAATTTAGAATGTTTCTGTTCAGCATTTTTTGTTGAGACTCAAATATTCTCTTTATAAACAGCTTGATGCATAAATGAGGTTGTGCAAGCTTACAAAAGATATTATGATGTACAATTATTATTATAGAAATAGTCGTCCTCTTTTTGTTTATAAGTTTGTCACACATCTTTGTTTTTTTTCCCCTCCAAAATCATAACTTGTTGTTCATAGTAGGGATTCCCCCCCTCCTCCCCCTTCTCACAAATTCTTTGTGGCGGATTGAAAACTGAAATAATTAATTGAAAGTTTGACTTTACAGATGTGAAGTTGCGGTTTCTAAAGATAACATACAAAATACGATTATTTGATTATGAGTTTCTAAAGATAACATACAAAATACGATTATTTGATTATGAGTTTTAAGTGAAAAGGAGGATTTAAATGATGTGATGGATTTGGGGAAAAATTTAAAAGTTTTAGATGGAGGAAAACTGATGAATTTGATTCTATTTAGAGAAGTGTTTTTTTTAACTGACTATTGTAGAGAAGTGTTTTTTTTAACTGGCTATTGTAGAGAAGTGTTGGCTAGTAGAGTATTTTCGAACACATTTTTTTAAACAAACTATAATGATAATTTTTCTAATTTAAGAGGTTCGTTTAATAAGATATAAAATGCACAATTTGTGATTAAAATCTAAATTACCACAACAATTTTTTACACACTTTTAAATATTTTTTATTATTGACTAAAATTGACTAAAAATCACAATTTTTTTTTATCGGTTTCACTTTATTAATGCATTCTTTCCTGATATTATAATTTTAATAAATTTTAATTAATAGTATGTATTGTTACTAATACTTCTTATACTTATCAATTTGTAGTGCTATATTTACTTGCTGAATAGAGTAAACTTGACTTGGGATTTATCCACCCTTTTCTACCATCCTTACATTTACCCATCCATTGTTCTCTTCTTTTTCACCGAAACTGTTAAACTTATAATGTTTTTTCAATGGTCTCCTTTTCTGTCAATTATTGTTTCTTCAAATTATTTATCTTAGCTGCGAGATTTTTCAATCAAAAAGGAAGAGCTTATGGTGCAGGAATGGGCTGCAACTGCAATAATGTGAAGGAGATAAGAAAAGATTTATTTAAATTATGGTTGATTGGCTATAAAGTATTGCCAAAATTGAATGCATTTTTTTTTCAAGGCAACGGATTTGGAAAATTAAAATGTACTACTATTAGATGGAAAGGTGCTTCCAAGTCCCGCGAGTAAAAAAAAGGGTCCATGGTATCTTAACACTTAGCTTCAATAGTGACTAAAGAGTTTCAAAAAGGCATAAGTGAGAGTTAATTAAGACCGAGGGACCCTATTCAAGGAATGAAGTAACTATCACTTTTAAGGTTAATCGATCATAAATAAAATATTAACATGAGTTAATTTTAAAATAATTTATTGGCATAGATATGTTTTGATCATTAATTAGTCAAATTATCTATTTGACCAACAAATTTAAGAAAAAAATGACACATGCCAAAGAACATAACATGTGTCATGTTTTCCTTAAATTTATTAGTTAAAATAATAATTTTGATCGGTCAATGATTAATCAGAATCATATTAATAAATTATTTTAAAACATACTCATATTGGTGCTTTATTTATAAAAATGATTCAGAATGATCAATGAACCCCAGTTTTAATTTAAGGAAAGTTTCCCTAAAGAGAAGTAACACTTTTAAAGTATGAGGAACCTGAATGATGTGCAACTCTATGTAAACTTAAGCAAAAAAAGTCCATGTAGCCTCTTTCTTTATGCATACCTTTACACTTTAGCCTCTACCTTTATGCATACCTTTTTTTGTCGATTACCATTGATTGGTATTTCAGAAAATAGTTTCAATATTCTCAATATAAAAGAATTTTATACAGTTATGAGTTATCTAATAATAGATAGTCATATATGATTAATTTGTTCACTTAACATAACTACTTTCAAAGTTATACATATTATAATTTTTGAGTAATTGACGGTGTAAGTTCTGTGCATATAAATTAAACTCTTGTTATTTTCTACACTTAAATTTCTTGCTTTGCATTTGACCACTTGAGCATGAAAGAGAGGTTTGATATAGTCACCATCCTTCTGCTATCTTATTATAGATTTTTTGCTTGTCACTACTCCAAATCCACTTCATTTGCTTATATATTTTCTAATTCCCTCTTATCCTCTCTGATTGGAAAAACTGTTAATCATTTCTACCCCGAGGTTGTCCATTGTTCCAGCCCCACCTCTCTTGGCGGCTTCTGAATATTTTCTTGCAAGTTGGTTGGTTGTTTTCTACTGACTTCACCAATGCATATATTAAGCCTTTTGATTTTTTGGAGATGTTTCACTTATTCATTACTTAATTAGGTATATATCTAGTCTCAAGTTAGGATGTAATTAGTCTTGTCAATATTTATTTATTTAATTAACTTTTTATAAGTATTTTTTTTAAAGATAAATATATTTGAAACAATAAACAACATAATGTGAGATGATTAATACATAATCTTCTCTTTTAAGTATGTAGTCAAAGATCGATATCTAACTCATGTGTATGGTCATGGACTTTTGATTGAGGGACAATTCAACAAAAAAATAATATTACAAACACTGTTAGATATCACTCTTAATAGATATTAGAATTTTATTTTGCTGTCTGTTTGTTTATTATTATTTTTAAGTAAATAAGCTTACGTTGGACATTTATAATTAAACTCGTTAATAATTTGGTTGAGTGTGTGTAGGGATTATATTAAGTGAGAATGTGAGGAATTAATTTAAATCACACAGTATGCATGATCAAATATTAGATTTTCTTTATAGGATCAAATATTAGATTTAAGTAATACTAATAATAATTATGAACATTTGTATATAGTTGTAGGGATAAATTTTTAAGTACATGCATTATGTGTGTATGCATGTGTGACAAAAGGAAAACTAATTTTAAATAAAAAATATGATACGGATAACAATTTATATATTTTTAGTATTTAATAAATTATAATTTTATTCAGTGAATTGTAATTACCTAACTTCCATATTGTAAGATCAATTATTTTTATTCTCTTTTTCTTTCATTTTTAATAAGAAAATATTTAATAAATAATAAATTTAAGAATTTAAAATAATTTAACAAGAGTTTCGATAAAAGAAAATGAAAATTCAAGTTAAAAATAAAGTTAAACAGGTGAACCTTGAGTTTTGCATTTTTTAAGAAATAGTCTAAATTTTAAATTTAATTTGTTTAAATTAATAAAGGAAGTTTAAAGAGTTTTATCTTTTTACAAATTGCAATACAAATCCATCTCAGCTCTGGGATTTGTTTAAACCTTATTAAGTTGGTATCTAAAACAAATTATTATACACAAACACTTTATTTTCTTACAACTTATTTGCAGGCCATTTATTATCACATTACATATACATTTATTATTATTTTTTCCTATTACTTAACTAAAAAGGCATTAATTATATTATAAATACATTTAATATTTTAAAAATATAAAATGTATTCAATACTTGTTATACAAATGAAGTAAAAGAGTTAATAGAAAGAAATTATTAATGATTTAGAATTATTTATCTAATTTTTTTAATATGATGTGACATAATTAACGAATAATCTTACTCTTTAAACATCTGATTAAGAGTTTGATCCCCATATTCATATTCATGTATTTATATAATATCAACTTTTTAATTACATCTCAACACTTAGATAAAAACATTTTTGAACTCTATGCTGTGTTCACAACAAGACATCTAAAAAAAATAAGTGATGATGAGGAAGTCCTTCTTCTAGTTCAGAAACATAGCACTTGTTTGATTGCACATAAATAAGTGAGAAGAGGAAGGAACGCCGCAGAAGAGCATAATATTTGGCAGATCAGCTTGGATGGTTTGGTTGCAATGAGGTGTACAAAATTTTTCAAAAGAGAAATGCGTGGGATCCACACATTTTCCCCCTCACTCACATGAATAGTTTAGAGAATAAATTTTCAGTGCAATTACTTTTACTATCTTAACCTCTATTTACTCGATGAATATATATATTTTTGTTATTTTATTACCTACCAACTAAATTTAATTCAAAATTTTTCATTCTATTTTTATATATTTCTCTTCAACCAAATCACTTCTATTTACACCTTATTTTTTATTTTTCTTCTTTTCTCTTCTCACATATTATCTTCTTTATTCAGGTGTCCACGGATTATTCAAATTCTATAAATAAAAATGAAATCGTGACTAAGTAAATTTAAGTTCCCATAAATCATGACATCATTTACAATCCCAAAAACCAATGTCAAAAGTTATTTGGTATGGTCCCTTCCACAATGAGAAATTATTAGGTGTATTGGTATTGCATTTCCCCCACAATATATTTCATGAGGTTGGAGACAAATTTATGTACATGTCATATATTTGTTTTCTTTTTTTCTATTAGGTAAGTGATAATCTTTCATAACAAAATCAGTTTAAAGACATGATTTTTCTCGAAATCAGATCAAATTTAAGATTACAAGTATCTCACACACATTGTTTCAGTTGATTTATCTAATTTTAAACCATAATTTGTTAGCTTTGATTAATTTTAGAGATTTAAATCTTTTTTTTAATCATCAAGTCAATTTTATAATTTTTTTCTTCTTTCTTTAACTATAAAGTCAGTCTTGTACGTTTTATAATTTTCGTATGACATATGTAAAAAATAATAAATTATTAAAAAGGCTTTATAAGTATACCTAATTAAAAATATATACTTTTAAAAAATATTACGGATTGGGTCAGGACCCATCCTTACGTTAATATGTCCCCACTAATTTGATTACTTAAGCCTAGCTGTGCAACTAGCAAAATTACTAACTATAAAAATAAAATTACTTATGAGGAAAAAATGTTATACACATTTAGACGAAAAAACTGAAGTGAGTACTTTTTTTCCTTATAAACACAAAATTATGAATTTGATTGAATGCAATAAAAAGAAAAAAAAGCAGGTTGAGTTGTGTAAGTCAGAAAGAAACAACAACAAAAAAACAGCAACTTGATTTGATTTAGCTAAAAAACGAAAAAGAAAAAAAGATAAAGTATCAAGTTGCAACTAGAGTCTGTCTTGGACAGAGACACCCAAACCGGTTCGGAAAATAACAATATAATATTTGAAAATATTAAAATAAAGGGTAAATAAATAATTCAATCCCTCAAAGTGTCCTCAAAGTGTGATGTGATGTGAGAATAAATTAATTTTTAAAAGATAAAAAAATATAAATTTAGTATTTAAATGTATAAATGTATAATAAATTAATTCTGTTATTATATTTATGAGAGAAATTTGTTATTAAATTATAGTGTTTAAAGATTAATTTGATAATAAATTATGTTTTATAGAATTAATTTGATTAAATCATAAAATTTATGAATTAATTTATTAGTAAATTATTTGTAGAATTAATTTATCATACTTTTTACATATTTAAAAATTAAATTAATTTTTTTGGAAATATTTTATTAACACTCCCATTATTTAAACGAATTTGAGTATTTCCAATAAAATAAAAACCACGAAGATGAAAGGCCAAATATTAATAATGTGACACATGGCAGGTTTGGACGTTAGCTGAAAGAATCACCTTTTAGGTAAGGAAAAGAAAATAAAACCTTAAACAAAGAAAAAAATATTTTTTATAATCTTAAGGAAGAGGAAAAACTTCGGGCTCTCTTAGAGAATCTTTATATATATATATATATATATATATATATATATATATATATATATATATATATATATATATAAGAAATAAATCAAATTATACTATATAACAATAATTATTGTATTATTTATAATTTATAATTAAATAATTTTTTTAAAAAATTATTGTTATATTAATTTTTTCCACATATATCATATACATAAAATTTCATATTAATTCAAAATTATTTATTATCTCATTATATAAATTTAAATCAATATAATATAAACAATTAAAAATATACTATGAATTATTTCATTATTTTCTGGTTATTGTTTGATTTTAACAAAACTTAATATAATTGATTTTGATAATACCTAGATATAATTAAACGGTAGAATCAACATCATATATCAAATTATAAAAATAATGTAATAACTATCAAGATTATAGTGGTGTAATTTAATTCCTCCTCCCTCTCTCTATATATCTTAAGCAATTTTTATTCCAGAGCTGTCATTCTAAAAAAATTATTAAGCCATTTTTTTATTTTAACTTAAAATATTATTTTTTTATATTTTTATTTTGAATAATAAAAACATATAATATATATATATATATATATATATATATATATATATATATATATATATAT
>CM023942.1:4194410-4262972 GCA_013407115.1 Glycine latifolia
TAAGTGTAATAAATTTAGTTCTATTACTTTTTCACGAAACAATTAATTTATGAAAATTAAAATATAAAGATATAACAATAGTATTTTTTATTAATTAAATACATCACAATATATAATATTTCATAACATCAAGTTGAAATATTAACTTAATTGATTTTACATTTTTTTTGAATTATATTACATATTACTTCATTTCTTCGTAACTGTTTCTCTATCATTTTGAAACATATTAACAGGGGAATTGCATTTGATTTAACTTTAACTTATTTCTTCGTAAACATGAAAATTCTATCATGATATTCATTTTTGAGGTAACTACTTCTTACCATAAATTAAAATCTATATTTGCTAAAATTGTATTTATTTTTGCTTTCGTCTTTTTTTTGGTCGTTTTTTACTATTTGGGTGAGCCCAAAGTAATTGGCAATATGAATTGTATTATCACTTGGTTGTGTATTTGGGTTGAAGGATGACTTATACATTGTAAAAATCTTTGATCTTTTTGAAGAATTTTCAAATGATTCTCTCATCCAATATTTTAGTTCATCTTTTAACAGTCAACGTGCATATTTCATCTTGAATTCTTGGCCTTCATTATTAGCATAAATCTCATGTTTTTTAACAACTTGTGGTATTCACTAATCCTTTGAACAATGATATTCAACTTATATAATTGCAATTTTAGTGAGGCAATTTTTCTTTCTTGTAAATTACTGTCATGTTCATTATAATTCTTTAATCCTTAACAAGTAAATATTCACCCTTATCCCACAATTACCTCCATTGGATCATTGAGTCATGCTTGTATGAAAAGTTTATCCTCTTTTAAAGTGAATCCTATTCTGAAATATGTTTGAGTATTATGTTTTAATGTTTTTCAAGACAATATTTTTTAACTTAACTAGAATGAAAAATAATGGAACTTGAGAACTAGACATAGATATGATATGTATTCATTAGATTCCTACAAAACATGAAGAGATTACTTAGAGGTGGCAGAAACATAAAAAATTAATAGGGAAATGATGACATAATAGGAAATTTATTTAAAAATTACACTAAGGGTTATTTTTAATTATTTTTTAAGTTATTATAATATTAATATAAAATATCAATAAATTTTATTAATGATTATTTTTTGTCATAAAAATCATTGACTATTTTTAATGAAGTCCCTTTACAACTATTTTTATTCCATAATAGGAAATCACATTTTCTAATTGGCTGATCATATAAAGTTTTTTTTTATATTGATACCACATCAAAATTAAACATAATAAAAATATATAATATTTAATTTCTTTCATTTATCAATTTAATCTATTTTCAACTAACTTTTTTTAAGACAACTTGATTGAGTTTTGAATATACCTACAGAGTCAGCCTTTCAAGTTTCAAGTGCCATTTTAGAATTCTGCAGTGCCAGCTGGACCAAGATGACCTCCGTAACACGTGTCACACTATTATTTGTCCTTGACAGAGTCATTACTCACCAACGATGTTACTCAATGCATGTCTTGCAATATATAATACTTTTTTTCTCTTACAAGCCTAGTTTCTGTTTCTTCCATTGTTCTTTGGTCTTCTTTCTCCAACCTTGTTGTCTCTGCATTTTTGTTGCTTTGAGTGTGTGTTGTTCTTTGCTTTTTGTGGACCGAATTGCCCCTACTCAGAGGTGAACATTACATACAATTTTTATTAAAACTTCTGCTAGCAAGTTGCTTGCTTTCTCCTTGTCTGTTTTTGATTTTACTGTTTCTCAGATACCCTTTTTTCCCTTTAATTTTTCAAAAGCCAACCATTTTGGTTTATGGCCAAAGCTGGTTCCATAAGCTAAGATACAATCTGGGTTTTGGTTTGTTTTGCTTTGGTTTGGTTTTTCTTGTTTTTGATCTAATTTCAAGTTACTGTGATCCATTCTTCTCTTTTTTGGGTTGGGGCTTGATTGTTTTTCCATATGAATGAAAAGGTTTTCTTAAAATTCCAATTTTGAGTAGGGATTGTGTGAAATCTAGTAGTGGGTCATTTGGATTTGTCTATGTAGTAAGGAATTTATGTTGACTTACTGTGCATGTGTCATGCTTTCTAAATTTGTTCTGTGATGAGGCTCCTTTAGATTATGTTGTTATTGTTGTGAATTGACAAATGTGATTTACATGTAACTCTGAATGCTGAGCTTTTTCTGCTACATTTAGTTATCTTCCTTGTGTATGTTAATGAGTTTGGGAAAATTTTGAACTTATAGATGATTGAATTTCGAAGCTGGGCTTTGCTGAAGTGCTTTTACTTGAATTGAACATCCCTCTCTCTATGGGATTTGTCTGCTGCATTTGAGTCTCCTTGTAAGAACCATTGTTTATATTTCATTCCTCATTCTGTTTGTATTATTGTTCTTGTTCCATCAGTTTTTCGTTCCTCCTTCCAGTTAGGTACTGCTGAAGTATAGAAATTTGACTCCTTCATTTTTGGTTTGAAGATATAGATGGAATTTTATGGATTATGAGCTATGAAGCACCAATACTTTAATTTGCTTCATATACTGTATCTGATGTGCATTTGAAGGAGAAGAAAACATTTCTTTTCTTGAACAAACTTTTGAGTATTTTTGAAATCAGCCTGATTAGGTGAATTCTAGTTATGTGCTATGCTCTTTGGATGTTATGATTTGCATACATTGGTTTCATTAGTTGTCCCATCGTTTTTGATTACTATGAATTACTTAATTAAGAAATTTGGTTATTAGGATTTGTCACATGTACTAATGTCCTAAAGTATGCCATCAAAATTGTAATAAACTGATAAGTGCCCTGTGTAAACACCAGGTAAATAGAATGATTCTCACAAGGCAATACCGATGTGTACATTCATCTAGCTGTCAATGCACTAAGGGGCATTTAAGTGAAGACGTGATATTCTTGGTGTTTCAGCATTTGAATTGGAACCCCAAGCTAATTGCTGCTCTGTCCTGTGTGTGCAAATGGTTTGATGATCTTTCGAAGCAAGTTCTGTGGAAAGAGTTTTGCAAAACGAGAGCTCCAAAGATGATGCTTGATCTGCAATCTAGTGGAAGCCACAGTGTTGATGGGAACTGGAGGGCTCTAGGGAAGCTTCTTATATTCTGTTCAGGTTGCAGGCAAGGTGGTTTGTTCAATAACGTTCAGGTTCCTGGTCATTTTGTTAATAAGACTCGATTTTCTAGAACATCAGGAAAGAGCTTTCTCATGCCACAATGCATAAATGATGTTTTGTATGTGTCTGATCCTTGTGAACATATTGGACAAAGTGAAGAGGGCGATTTAGGATTCTTCCGAGGAATTTTCAAGTCGTTTGCATCATCAAACGTAAGGAGGATGCTTATTAACAGAGGTGCACAGCTCCATCAAACCGAGATTTGCCCGTATTGTAAGGCAAAGCTGTGGAGCATGCTGCAGGCTAATATGATTCCACAAACTGCTAGTTGCAGGTTGGGTTCCTATGAAGATTATATTGAGTATTATGTGTGCCTTAATGGTCACTTGGTTGGGGTCTGCACATTGTTGCCATTGTCTGATTCAGAAGATGTGTCCGAGGAGTAAGATATTAATGACTCAGGTATATTCTTGTATCTGTCGTAAAGTCCTATTTAATTTTCCTTTTCTTCAAATAAAAAATCTAGTTCTATATGAAGTAACGATTAAGGCTGGAAATATGTTTTCTGGCAATTATGAACTGGTTTTTATTATTGAGAACTAGGCACAATTTTATGAAATTTAGTGATGTTAATGGCCAATAACTTATCCTTTTTAACAGGTGTTTTAGTTGATTAGAACCTACCTACTATGCTTGCAGAAAATTAAAATGTTTTAAATATGATAAAGAATTTGGATACAAGATCTTCAATTTTAAGCACTAGTTTTTTAACTTGTATCTGCAACACTAGATCTGACTGATTTTATCAGGTTTTATCTGGCTATTGTGAACAATACTCTTAAACCGTAAATTCTAGTGCTGATTAATACAAAATTGTGACATATTTTTATTTGAGTATATGAAGAGAGTGAAATAAATGAATGTAGATGGTGTTATTCTGGCGTACGTGAAGGATGGGTGAAAAGAGGTGACAATATAGATTTGTTTTTTTTTTTTTGGGTTTACCCTTTAATGTCAACTATGCATAGTATTTTAGCCACATGTGAGCAACAATAAACAGTATTAATGAAGTAAAATCTTTTGTCAATTCAAGTGGAGTGGCTGCCAAACTCCTTTCCTCCTGTGTGCTAGTGAGAAAATATAATTGAAATTATAGGGTTTAGGAGGGAGAAAAAAAGGAGAGAATGGAGACTTTTGAATAATATTGAGTATTGTAAAGTGTAAGTGTGTAACAATGCTGCAGAATATGCATTACCTACTTTTATTATGAAATTGTGACAATGTGACATTTCCTTGGACAGGTTGGCATTGAAATGAGATTTGGTTGAACACACTGATGGTCTACTCAAGAAAAATTCTGCTCAGCAACTGCTGAAATGTTCCATTATGATTCAAAACCTCTATATTCCATTATGCTTCTTCATGTTGCTGTCTCAACCCAAGCCAGCATTTTTCACTGATTATTAAAAATATTGGCAACAATTTGTTTTTAATGAATCAACTAGAAGGTAGTTACTGATAACTATGTGGTATACCGTGTATATTGATGTGTGGATATTTGACCAGGGTGACAGATTTGGTTGTGCAATGATTCATATTTGTTAAGAATTATTTTGATTTAGTAGCATTTTCCCATTCAAATTCATTTTGTGCAATGATTCACACGATGTATGTGTTCCACCCTCTTAAATCCATCAGTGAGAAAAAAAGGTAAAAATGTGCCTGTAGTTCCTATTTTTTGGGCCAAACATGGTCAAAGTTTTTATACTTTTATGTCGATTAGTTTAGTGTTTGTTTGGCAGCCCATTAGCCACCAATAAATTCACGTCAATATTGAAGCAGCAAGTACTAGCTTCCGTGTTAATTGTCAAATTGACGTGAATTTTACATCAGATGTGGCTAGTTGGCATGTATCTGATACGTTTAGACAGAAAGAACACAATAATTATGAATAACCTCCTTTGTATTTCTCTTTCTCTGTGATTAATCAAATAAAGAAAGGACGCATTACATAAGGTTTTCCATAGTTCTGCAATGGATCAGAGTTTGCAAGAAAGCAATAACAGAAAAGAGATATGCCCCTGCAACCTCTAAGAAATAACAACATAAAATGATCCCTTGGTGCCCTTTCAAAGCCCCTATGCTTTACTACTAATACTCAGCATTCTAACTAGCACCCCTATGCTTTACTACTAATACTCAGCATTCTAACTAACTTGCACGTGCGGAGTCACATTCTCTTCTAACAAATTATCTGACTCAGCAATGACCAATTGATTGGAATCGTTGGAACTTCACCAACATTTCCTGCTTTATCAAGTACGTAAACTTTACTCACTTGGGCCTTATGTAATTGGGTCCTATCAATACTCCCCCCCACCAAAAGCACCTTATCCTCAAGGTGGAGGTCTGTAAAGTGGGTATCCAAAGTGAGGAAATCCTCCCATGAATTCTCAAACTCTGGTAACCCGTGCCACCTAACAAGGACTTGGACTTTGCCTCGCAGATCCCTGCGCCAATCTAGAATATCAGTAGGGGTAACCTATAACTCCCAATCAGCAGACAACACAGTTGGTAACGGTTAAGCATTCAACACTTCAGACTCAGCCTTTTTAAGCAGTGACACATGAAAAATCGGATGAATTTTACATCCCTCTGGTAACGCTAAACGATAAACAATTATGCCAACCTTCTCCATCACTGAAAAAGGCCCATAATAACGAGGACTCAGTTTCTCATTGACCCTGGTAGCTAGAGTCTTTTAACCTATAAGGTTGAATCCGCAAGTACACTAAATCTCCTTCCTCAAAGTGGATGCCTCTTATGTGTTGATCAGCTTGGAGTTTCATACGATTCTGGGCTTTCTCCAAGGCTGCTATCAACTCATCCATAATGACGTCCCTCTCTGCCAGTAACAATGACACTGCATCCACTTTTAAGAAACTATTTCCCACTCTCAATAAATGGGGAGGGTTAATGCCATAAAGTGCCTTGAATGGGTCATTTCGGTTGACTCCTTGTACGTGGTATTGTACCAGAATTCTGCCCAATGCACCCACCTAGGCCAACTCTTGGGTTTCAGACTGTAGAAGCAACACAAGTAAGTTTTCAACCCTCGGTTTACCACTTCTGATTGCCCATTTGACTGAGGATGGTACGCCGTACTATAATGTAATTTAGTCCCAGTTGTAACGACCCACCACGTCGCTACTGTATTACTAACACATAACCATGATATAAATTCATTTTAATAAAAAGAACACCCTTTTTGTAACTTGTGAAAACGATGATAAATTTTTTTCGCGAGCATATAACGATCATCCTCATAGAAAATAAATGTAATTAAAGGTACTCATAAGACATTTCGAATATATGTATGCACATACCAGACATGGTTTAATTACAAGTACAAAAGATTATGCCTCAAAATATACATCAAGTGTTTTACAAATAGAAAGAGAAATAGAAATCAGGGGTGTAATTAGCAAAATAAGGAGTGCATCCATTAAAACAAAGTGTGCATCTAGCAAAGTGCAACTCCTGCCTGGGATCATGTCCATTGACATCTCGGCAAAACATGGTGGCTCCAAACAACTCGGTTCTCTCCCAAAAGCACCTACTGCTACCCATATACTCACACGAACCTGGTTCGCGATCATCACAGGTACCAGATCACAAGGTACAACAAAGCAAATGTGAGTTCATCATATAAATAACAACAATAAATACAACAGAAAAGGGACACAACCCGGTCAAGAAGCAACGCGGTCATCAGCATATCAATACGAACATTCTAAGCATCCATCAAACACTAATATCCACGGACATCCACAAACATCTCATAAATCGACTTAATATATCTAGTATGATGCATGCTTCTGACTCAATTCTCATTATTCAATGTGGTACCATCCCGAAAATAGGCAAAAATCCATGGTACGAATGATTACTGCAATACATCAGGGTCACTCTATTATGCATAGGACTCATCCCCCATGGTGATCAGCCAAAATATGTGTCATAAGGATCTCCCTACAGACGTGGCCCCCCAGTACTTCTCGTACTATGCAGTCAACCATCCTATTTTCGTCATAGGTTACGTAGGCACCATCAGTGTATGACTCGGCTAGGAACACAATTCTTCCTCGCAAGGGTAACTCGTCATACACCCCCTACGTAACATATCGCTCACACAAGGGCCTAACGATGCACTGACCGTGGTCCTCGCAAGGTTCACCACCCGGTCCCGACATCTCACGTTTATACATAGAATATCACCACGGCACCATCAATGTATGACCTAGAACTAGACTCAACTTGACCTGGCTAGGATAATTTCATACACCCCCGTGGATATTTATGTATATCCAAACGCATTCCTTATCTCGAGCCATCACATAGGCTGAGTTCAAATGCCACCAACGTAATCATATGCGTCACTCACAAACACATACAAACAAGTGAATCGGTGTGAAGTACGAGGTGTCCGGGTTGGCACTTAGATATACTATCTCAAGGTAAGAATCCGAACAAGGTCGGTCAAGGCCGGTAGAACTCAGACAAGGTCGGTAGGGGTTGGTCAGAGGGGCAAAGTTTGGACAAGGGTAGCAAAAGCGGACGAGGTCGGAGGAGGTCGGTCGAGGTTGGTTGGGCTTGGTATGGATTTGCCAAAGGCGATCAGGAGGTCTTTAGGTTTCTTGTAAAGTTTTAAGGACGGGTTCTTCACTATGTAATCGATTGCATAAGCGCCGTAATCGATTACAACAGATAGCGCTTGTAAGACCCCGGATTTGTATTTCACCAACCCACACAAGGGTGTAAAAAGAGCATACAAGCTCTGTTGAGAAAGGAATCCGACAGTTCTCAAGAAAAGGGGTTTGGACTTAGCAATTCTAAAGAAAATAGTCCACCCCGGGTAAGGAGCCCGATCTCTCTCTAAGGAAATGGAAGGATGAGCTTCTAGAGACGACATGTGTATGGAACCCAGTCATTCTAGAAGAAGGAGCACAAACTCAATCGAGTAGGAGAACTCGATGGCTCTTTTCCCGAGGGAACACGAGCTCATCCGAGTTAGCAACCTGGTAGCTCTCTCTATGGTGAGGTAACTTGAGCTCGACAGCTCTAACGTATCACCCGGGTAAGGGAACCGATATACCTTATAGAAAGGGAAACGAGTCTTAACGACTCTAAGGGAACGACCTCGAGTAGGGAACCCGGTCTACTGACATCCACCAACAAGGACTAAGTTACGTCCTACATGCATGCATGCATACCATGTAACCCGCTCAACTCGGCCTACCCATCCCGGTAGCCAACATCAAAACTCAAGGATTGATGTCTATATGCAACACGGCCAACCCATCCCGGTACTCATCACCTTCATGAACACTTTCACAAGTCTTAGAAGTCTTTCAACATCAAAATGTCAACTTCACACATGCACGGGGAGTTCTTAAAACATCTACTCCCCCACAAGAACACCAAACATCAACACAAAAAAACATTCAACAGATTTAAGGCATACCACATCCCATTCATAAAAAACGTAGCTTTTCTGGGAAAACATCACACATACTAGAGACATGCAGTTATCATCACGACTGGACTCCTTGGCCCCCAAACCGTGGTACCTAAAGCTGTTAAGAAACACAATAAACTCCCTTTACCTAACCAGGAGTTTGTTCACGAGTTTCACGGTGTGTTTGTCCTAAGCTTCATTTCTAACCACGAAGTTCCTCTCAGTGTCGAGATTTTCGCAGCAGCTACGGTGGCTCTTGTAGGTTGGGGATAACAAAGAAGGGGTTGAGAACGAGAGGTTTCTGGATGAGTTTTAGAGAGAAAACAGAGGAAATGCAAATGTAGAAGAAGGAAGAGTGAACTTGTTGTTGTGTCAGCCTGCTGCTTATAAACACAGCTGACACAGTACGTCCACTTAACGTGCACAGCCAGCAACCACAGCCAGCAATCACAGCACAGCGGAGTTGACTTACGTCCAATACCCATCAAGCACGCATACCAAGACAAAAGCACTCAAACAACAAGTTACAAATAAAACAATTAATCAATCAACATAACACATGTAATTTAATTAATATAATACACACATCAAGCATCCAAATTAGCAACTTATAATCCGGGTCGTTACACCAGCCGCCTTGAAAAGCTCAGATCAAAACTTTCTCAAAAAGATCTTGTCTCTATCTGATACCACCACCAAAGGGATCCCATGCAAACAGACAATTTCCTTCACAAATAAGTCAGCTACATCCTTTGTTGAATACAGATAGGACAACACCATAAAATGGGTGTATTTAGTTAGTCGATCCACTACCATGAAAATGGTATCGACTTCGAAGGCTCTAGGGAGGCCACCAATGAAATCCATTGAAATTTCGAACCAAACCTGTGTGGGAATGGGCAAGGGCTCCAATAGTCCCGCAGGTGATAGGTTTTGGACCTTGTTTTGTTGACAAATAGGACAAGCCTTAACATACTGTTGAATGGATTTTCTCATTCCCTCCCAATAGTAAGGGAATAAAACATGAAACTCATGCAAGATTAAGGGAATAAATCTAGAAGACTTAGATAATACCATTCTATCCTAGTAGAACAACCTTCCTCTAACTAGTGCAAACCCCTCATGGACTGCAGAATTCAACAGCAACGACTGTACAATACCGCACATCTTTGGGTTTTGTTGAATCTCTTTATCTACTTCCTCTAACTTAGGCAGCTGCACTTGAGAAAGCATGGAGTAAAGCATAGTCCTCGAGAGAGCATCCGCTACCACGTTCTCTTTTCATGGCTGATACCGAATCTCGAAATCGTAACCCAATAACTTAGATGTCCAACGTTGTTATTCCTCCCCCAACACATTCTGATCCAACAAAAACCTGAGACTTTTCTGATCATTTTTAACAATAAAATGCCTCCCAAGAAGATACGGCCGCCGTTTCTTGACCGCAAATACGATGGCCATTAATTCTTTTTCGTACACAGATTTAGCCAATGTTGTTTTAGAAAATCCTTGACTAATATAAGCCAAGGGCCTGCCCTCCTGCATCAGCACGACTCCTACTCCTTTCCCTGAAGCGTCCGTGATCAACATAATTTTTTTTGAAAAATCCGGCAATGCTAACATAAATGCATTGGTCATGGCCACCTTGAACTTCTGAAATGCATCCTCCACTATTTGATACCCCTTGAATCCTTATTTCTTAAGTAACTTTGTCAGAGGCTGAGCTATTTTCCCATAATCTCTAACAAACTTACGGTAGTAGCCTGTGAGTCCCAGGAACCCCCGCAATGCCTTCATCGTTTTGGGACTCGGCCAATCCACCATGGCCTAGATTTTGCTTGGGTCTGCACTAACCCCATCAACATTAATAAAATGACCTAAGTATTCAATCTGGTTCTGACCAAATCTACATTTTTTTTGTTAGCAAAGAGAATGCTTGCTACAGATGACCAATATGCTCCTTAGAACTTATACTGTAAATCAGTATATTGTCAAAAAAGACCAAAGAAAACTTTCGCAAAAAGGGTTTCAATACCTCATTCATAAGAGCATTAAATGTAGACGGTGCATGTGTGAGCCCAAACGACATCACTAGGTACTCATAGTGACCCTCGTGGGTCCGAAATAAAGTTTTGGGAATGTCCTCCTCCTTTATACGAATCTGGTGATAGCCGGATTTTTAGTCCAACTTGCTAAACGCCGTAGATCCCCCAAGCTCATCTAACAACTCATCCATCATCAGTATTGGAAACTTATCAGGGACCGTCATCTTAGTCAGGGACCGGTAATCAACGCACACTCTCCAACTCCCATCCTTTTTTTTTATCCAAAATGACCAGGCTAGAATAGGGACTAACACTTGGTCTAATAAACCCATCACTCATCAACTCAGCAATAAAATTTTCAATCTCATTTTTTGGGTAATAGGGGTACCTGTAAGGACAACAGTTAAGCACTTGACTCTCTGGTTTCAGGGTAATAGAGTGATCTCTAGCTCGTTTAGGGGGCATACCCTCTGGCCGTTCAAAGAAATCTTCAAATTCATACAGAAGCTCTTCTAATTCCTTCCACTCTTTAGGGAAAATATCACCCGCAACCTTCGTGTCTAGGTCCGTTCCTTCTTTCTTCTTCACATAAAATCCCTGACCCATTTGCATAAGGGCCTTGGCCATGGACTTCAGGGATGATAGAGTTCTAAATAGAGATAGGTCCCCCTTGATGAAAGTCTCCTTCCCTGGTGCCCCATACCTGAGAGTCATCTCCTGAAAATTAGCTCGAATTTCTCCTAACTCCTTCAATCAATCTAGGCCCAACATCATATCTGCTTCCCCAAAGAAAAGATGTAAAAATCTTGCTTAATCACCTGCTTCTGGATCGTGACTTGAACCTTTCTACACACCCCACTACATTCCACCTTGTGTCCGTCCCCCACTTCGACTCAGAATACTGGATTCTTCTCCACTGTTAATCCGAGACGTTGTACTACCTCCATCTTCCCGAAATTGCTTGACGCACCATAGTCGATAAGCACCACAAGCCTTTCCTCCTTTACCTCACCCCAAACCATCATTGATGATTCGAAGTGAGACCCATCATACTTTGTAACATCGGTTGTGTAACGACTCGCCACGTCGCTACTGTACCACTAACTCTTAAGCACATCATTAATGTAATTTTGATAAAAAGAACACCCCTTTTATTTTATTATTATTATTTTTTTTAGAGAGGCTGTGATATAATTTTCGTAATCACATGACGATTATGATCATAAACAAGATAGGTATGAAACATTTCAATGACATATAAATATATATATATATATATATATATATATATATATATATATATATATATATATATATACGTGTTCACGAAACGTGGTTTAATTGTAAGTACAAATATCCATATATAAAATGTACAAGTGTTATACAAATGAAGTAAGAAATTAAATGTCAGGGGTGTAACTAGCGAAACATGAGTGTAACTATCAAAATCAGGGGTGTAATAAGAAAAACATAACCCCTGCCCGGGATTCATCACATCGACGTCCCGACAACTCGATGGCTCCACTCAAAAGTTGTCATCTTCCTGGTTCTCCTACTGCTGTCCGTCTGCTCACACGAACCCGGTTCGCGATCATCACAGGTACCAAACCACAAGGTACAACAAAGCAAGGGTGAGTTCATATTAAATAACAACAATAAATACAACAGTAGAGGGACACAATTCAGTCAGGAAACAACACAGACATTACCATATCAATACAAACAATTCAAACACCCATCAAACACTTAACTTGAACAGACATACACAATCATTTCATAAGTCAACTTATAACATCTAGCATGATGCATGCTCCTGATTCAATTCTCAACATGCAATGTGGTACCATCCCGGAAATAGGTCATCCCTGTGGTCCGATGATGTAGTAGCTTGTCAGGGTCACTCTGTCGTGCACAGGAATCACCCACACTTGGTGATAAGTCAATGGGTGTCAGAAGGAGTTCCCAACAGACATGGCCCCCCAGTACCTCCGTACCCTACAGCCAATCATCTATCTCATTTTCGTCATGCAAATGTCGTATGTTACATAGGCACCATCAATGTATGATCCGACTAGGAACACATCCTTCCTCGTAAGGGTAACCTCGTCATACACCCTCTATGTCTCAACATACCGCCCCAAACGAGGGCCCATCGATGCACTGACCGCGGTCCACGCAAGGTTCACCACCAGGTCTCGGCATCTCACATCTATACATAAAATATCACCATATCACCATCAATGTATGATCCGACTAGGAACACATCCTTCCTTGCAAGGGTAACCCGTCATACACCCACGTGAGTATTTATGTATATCCAAACACATCATCCTCTCAAGCCATCACATAGGCCGAGCTCAAATGCTATCAACGTAATTACATACGTCACTCACAAACACATACAACCAAGTGAACCGGTATGGAGTACGAGGTGTCCTGGTTGACACTTAGACATAATATCTCAAGGTAAGAATCCGAACAAGGTCGGATTAGGGAGGACCAGGTCGGTCAAGGCCGGTACACTTCTGACAAGGTCGGTGAGGGTCAGTCATAAGGGTAAAGTTTGGACAAGGGAGGGCAAGGGTAGCAAGAGCGGACGAGGTTGGTTGGGTTTGGTAAGGGTTTGCCATAGGCGGTCAGGGGGATCCTTGGGTTTCTATAAAATGCCAAGGACGGGTTCATCACTTATGCAATAGATTACATAAGCGCTGTAATCGATTAATTTGATAACGCTTTGCAATACTTGGTTGTGTTTTATCACCAACATATACAAGGTTGAGAGGGAACCCGATAGCTCTTTTCCCAAGAACATACGAGCTCTACCGAGTAAGGAACCCGGTAGTTCTAAAGAAAGATACAAACTCATCCGAGTAGAAGACCCGATGGCTCTTATCCCGAGAAGACATGAGCTCATCTGAGTAGAAGACTCAGTGACTTTTACTCTCCCTCTTGTGAAGTAACTTGAGTTTAACAGCTCTAACATATCACTCCGGGTAAGGAACCCGGCACATCTAAAGAAAGGACGCAAATCCTAACAACTCTTAAGGAAACAACCCCAGGCAAGTAACCCAGTATACAAACATCCGCCAACAAAGACTAAGTTACGTCCTGCATGCATGCATGCTACGTAACCCGCTTAACTCGGCCTACCCATCCCGGTAGCCGACGTCAATACACAAGGGGTTGATGTTTATGTGTAACACAACCAACCTGTCCCGATACTCATCACCTTCACGAACACTTAAGCAAGTGTCTTAGAAACTTTTCAGCATCAAAATACCAACTTCACACACATGCACGGGGAGTCCTTAACACCTCTATTCCTCACAATAACACCATCGACTCTTCATCCCAAAATATCAAACATTAACTCAAAATGACATATAACGGATTTCAGACATAACACATCCCATTCATAAAAGACATAGTTTTACTGGAAAACAACACACACATCAGGGACATGCAATTATCATCACGGTTGGACTCCCTGGCCCCCAAACCATGGCATCTAAAGCTGTTATAAAACACGATAAACTCCCCTTACCTAACCAAGAGTTCGTCCACGAGCTTCACGACGGTTCGTTCTTAACTTTTGCTCTGACCACGAGGTTTTTCCTTGGCGTTGGGACTCCGCAGCAGCTACGGTGGTTCTCGTAGGTTGAAGGTAACAGAGAAGGGGTTGGGAATGAGAGGGTTCTGGGTGAGTTTTAGAGAGAGATAACAAAGAAAAAGGCAAAAGAAAAGCGCAAAGAAGAGAGAGATGAATACTCTTCCGCTGCACACACGGCTGCTTATAAACACAGCTGACAGGACATGTCCACCATGCGTGTACGGGCAGCAACCACAGCCAATAAAGTTGACTTAACACATCCATCATCAAACACGTATACCAAGATAGAACAGTAACAAACAACACATATCAAAATAAATCCAGTAATCAAGCAACATAACGCATGTAATTAATCACCATAACACACATAAACGTCCAGATTAGCAACTTAAAGATCCGGGGTGTTACAAGTTGCATGGACAACTCCTCTTCCTCACGTTGCGGCTCTAACAAAATGTCAACTTCCTCTATTACTTGTTCATTCCCGTCGTCGTCCCCCTCATCCATAATCAATAGATGAAGTTGCTTGGCCGCACATCTATGCTCCGGAGTCCATCTTTCATCACATTGAAAACATAACCCCTTATTCCTTCGATCCGTCACCTCCATGTTGGATAGTCGTTGGAAATTGTTTCTATGGCCTTCCTCCTTGCGGGTTGTCATTGCGCTGCCTTGAGATGCCACACTAGCGCCGTTTCGAATTTTGGAATTAGGGTTAAGAGCATTTGTGTTACTTGCTCAACCCGACTCCATTGTGGTACCCAGGTTAGTTTTACTAACCCCCACCCTTGTGTACGTGTTCTGAGAGACAACTCTTGGTATGCCACTAACTAATTTCGGGCCAAAGTAACCCACGCCCTCTTCAACCCAAGCTAAGTTGCACCGGTCAATCTTTTGGGCTAGTTTCATCATGGACCCTAAGCCCAAACCCAGAGTCATCAAAACCTCTTGCCTTATACTGGGTTTTAACCCATCCAACCAAGCCCTCTTCAGTATCTCTTAATCAACATAACGCATTGTCCCCACCGCCGATTCAAACTCACGTCTGAACTCCATCACCGAACCGGTTTGCTTTAGCGAATAGAGTGGACCATAAAGGGTTGTCCAGTAATTCTGACTGAAACCTGCACAAAATTTCTCATCGAAAGTGTGCCCAAGTCGTTGAGGGTTTATCAAGTTCCCATCAACAATACCAGTTGAGCGCTTCTCCCTCCAGAACTAACATCACCGACATGACCTTATCTTCTTCCCCAATGTCATTTATCTGAAAGTAATGCTCCACTTTGCTAAGCCACGCGTACGCGTTTTCCCTAGAGAAAATTGGGATATCCAAATTTCTAAGACACGGATCACTCCAATTCGTTCCCCTGTGACTACCATGAAATCCCTCTAAACTATTTCTCCCGTGGATTCTTTCCTCACAGTTGCGTCCATTCCGAAATTCGTCAGAATGGAGTTGCTCCATTCCTACCCTAATCTCCTTTAACTGTCAGATGATTTTCGCTTGGTTAGCGTCACTGACGTCCATTCTCCCTAGTAGCTCTTCCTGAGTTTGCTCTCCACGACGGAAATTCTCCTCCATTTCTTCCATACTTCGCATCAACACCATAACCCATCTCCCAGATGGAGCTCTGATACCAATTTGATACGTTTAGACAGAAAGAACACAATAATTCTGAATAACCTTCTTTGTATTTCTCTTTCTCTATTATTAATCAAATAAAGAAAGAATGCATTACATCTGATTTTCCATAGTTCTACTATGGATCAGAGTTTGCAAGAAAGAAATAACAGAAAAGAGAGATGCCCCTGCAACCTCTAAGAAATAACAACACAAAATGACCCCTTGGTGCCCTCTCAAAGCCCTTATGCCTTACTACTAATACTCACCATTCTAACTAACTTGTACGTGCAGAGCCATATTCTCTTCTAACTGATAATCTGACTCAGCAATAACCAACTGATTGGAATCCTTGAAACTCCACCAACCTTTCCTACCTTTATCACATACATAAACTTTGCTCACTTGGGCCTTACGCAATTGGGTCCAATCAGTATCCAAACACATAGTTAATCTTCAAACTTAAAAGAAAATATGTATATTTAGTATCTCTTTTTCAAGAATTCATCATGTTAAAGCTAATGTTTTTTCCCATCATTGTTGATCTGGTCATTTGAGTGCGTGTTTGGTTTCACGGGGAATTGATGAATCCAAAATTAATTTTTGATACTTTTTTATATGTTTAATTTCACGTTAAAAAAAATTTAGAATTGATTTTGGATTAAAATAACTTTAAGTAACTTTTGTGTTAAATTTAAAATTTTGTACTAAATTTTACATATAATTTAATTTTATAATAAAAATATTCATACATAAATTACATCACTTCGAAATTAATAATTTTACAAACGACCATAAAAAACACTCGTTACTCTTGCAGTGCAACATTTTCCGCTTTAAAATGTAAGCAGTAAAAGTCTTTTTTATATACTTCTACTATCGAATAACCGGTATCATATATAAAAGATTATGATAATAATATTACATTTTTAAAGATTATAGTGGTGAATTTTACAATTTGCAAAACATTATTTAACGATGTAGGTAAATAAATCTTGCTCTTTGAAAGCAAATCCTTAACAATCTAAGCCAAGTGTCGTAAAAGGTAGAAAATCATCTCGACTTCATCATAACTGGACCTCTACTTTAATTTTTAAAATTTTCCCAATTACGAAATGATTATCTTATATGTATCTGTAGGGTAAAATGTTACAAAACTAATTGTATCGATTAAGAACAGGATATTTCTTCCAAAATTTTCTGTTTATATCTTTTATCAAGTGAACTATTCAATTCAAAGGAAAAAACATATACAGCCTGGAAATAGAACACAGGTGGTCTCTATTAAGGATGGTTTTTTGTTGAAAGGCTTTCCACAATTTTCTGCAGGATTTGCTCAAAACATGAATTTCACTCTTCCTTTCACTTTCAGTAGCTTAATGGACATTAACTAATTACAAAATATTAAAATTTCTACTCAGTCTCGTCTCCGTCCTCTTCTCCGAAATCCAACCCAGAAATTGTCATCTTTCCTATGTTAACTGCAATAATTCAAACCATCAAATTAAACAGAGAATGCACGGGATGAGAAATTGGTCCAGATATATAATATAATGTATTAAACATTTTAAACTGTTTGTAATCTTTGTGAAACTTCATTCAAATAAAAACTGGGAAAGGAAATTGCTACTTCCCTATATCTTCTAAAGCTTAACATCATCATGTTGCTGTTGATGAATTCATACAAAAGGTTTCCAATATATGCTTTAAGATTGAAACAGTATTGAAAGTTTCACACAAGCACTTCTCAATATCAAAATGGTAATTTAATAGTCCAAAAGAATGCAAGGTTCTTTGTAAAAGAGAAAATAAGTGTTTGGATGCAAGTACATGCCATAACGTGGCAATCAAAATATAATAATCAAAGTAGCTGCATCTGGAACCTGCCACCTCAGGTCTCACATGTTCAGGTTTAATCAAATGATAGTCAAAAGTGTAAGTACTGTGATGCTGGTTTCTTTCAAGAGTAATTCCAAGAAAAATGTCTTAAAAGAGTTAGGTGCAGATTGTATGGCATGATCAAATCCTGGTCCCTTGATACACCTCCACTTCTTTCATTTAAAATGCATGAAAAGGGTAACAGGCCATAAAAGGGAAATAGCAAAGAAAAGCACAATAAATGTTAAAAGATCTCACAATGCCAATGGTGTAATGATAGTAGCACTGTCATCCAAGGCTAGGAACAATTTAGAACCATTGTAAGATTAAATCAAAAGGAATTCTTCAGATATATAATTGAAAAATGGATATAATGGAAGTTCAGCATAGCACTAACCAAACTTCTCCATCAAAATGAAAGCAAAGCAGAGTTACCCCTGGAGGTAGAAATTGGGAAGTAAATTGCATAGCATTCACTTACCAACAGCATCCAGCCCGGCTAATTTTGGCATGAACTTCCTGATATGGTCTTCAGCTGCTTTCTCAGCTTTCAGTGTCTCACACTCAAATGAAACTGAGATTCTTTTCTTCCCATCCTTTGGTTCAATCATACCGGTGATATCCTTGTCCCAACTGTTCAAAGGTGATTGAAAACAATAAATTGAATATGCCAGCCATCCACTAGTGGCGGTTATCAAAAACTCAAAGAAGAAAAATGAAAATGAATGAGAACTTCCATTTGAGAGGAGAAATCATGTCTCGAAAGAGAAACTAATTTGTACAAACCAGCCAACTGGAGACCAAGAATCAGAGATAAATAGAGAACATTTAATCTCACAGACAATTACTGAAGATTAATGATGTAAAGCACAGGTCGAAAATAAAGAATTAGTATCTCTACAGTTTTGCCAAATATAAATTTGACTCATACAGTTTTCATTGGATATTAGGCCCTATAGTTTCATTTATATGGACTTTGGTTTGGGGATCAATACCTTAATAATTGCAAACTATAAGGAAAAGTCCTTCACAGAAAATAGGGGCTTAAAAAACTCAAATAAGTGGGAAATCTAGTGACTAAAATCCAATGTGTGAAACTATAGTGAGCAATTGTTCAATCTAAAATAATATATACCAAAGTAAACCAATTAAGTGTCTTGTCCAAAAAAAATATACTGGGTACAAGGACCATATGAAAACCAGATAATGACTAGTAGAAACCAATGACAAAGGTTAAGTTTATTGCCTGGACCATAGTCCAATAGTTATAACTTACATCTAAGTAGTTGCCTGATTATATAAATGTAGTTTCATCTTAATAACATTATTCTCACTGTTTAGCATGAAAATTATACAGACTAATAATCAATTAAAATTATAAAACAAAATCATAAAACCCAGGTGAGCGCTCAAAAACAAATTAAACAGGAAAACACTATGCTTTACCCATGAGCATGATCAATGCTGTGGAACCGAGCAGCATCATGGCCTTTGCACTCCACAACAGTGGTTTGTTCTTTCTTCGCCTATTTTATCAAAAGCAAATGTGAATAAAGTGTACATGCGACAAGAAAAGATAAGCAACACAAAAGGAAAAATTAGTACATTGAAATCGGTAATTGTGAGTTTGATGAGGCGATAATCCTCACCCCTACTGCATTCCCTTTCACATGCCAATTCTTTCATCATGAAAAAATATGGAAAAGAGAAACATATATAAGTAATTACTAATTGGATATAATAGTATAAAAAAAGTTGTATAAAAAAGCATTGGCTAACATAGGACCATGAGCACGTAACCGACATATGGATAAATCAACAGACTTTTCACAAAAAAAAATAATCAACAGGCTAAGCACTGATGCACTAAATGACATTGACTGCCCCTAGTTGTAGCTACAATCTTTAGCTGAAAGGCAAACAAGAAGTTAAATTTTTTTATGAATTTAATTATAAGCCAAATAATATGGGAACCGAAGGACCATTTACTTCAACTCCTTATGCAAAGCAGGATCATAGAAGAGAGCTACAATTTAAATAAAAAAAATATAAGATCAAGTTTGGTTAGATGGGTCATGAAGCCAAAAAACAGAAAAGGGACAATGCCACTGCACAAACCAGCTACCCCCTAATGCCCAAAGTTCATTCTGAAGGGATAATTCTCATATGGTAATCGTCCATTCAATATGAGAATGAAACCTAATAGGGCCCTATGAAAGAGTGCAATTGACAATAAAGTTATACCTGAACTTATTTTCACAATGTAAACATCAACATCAATAACATCTTTAACCCAAATTAATTGGAATCAGTGGTAAATGAACCAAATGAAAGATATGAGGAGGTTGAAAAAAAAAAGTAAAAGCAAAGAAGGGGGAAATGAAGAGGAAAAAAACTAATAAATGACCATTTGGAACATAGAGATAATAACGGGTCTAACCCTCCACCAAGTTGCTTTTCTCCATTTTGTCTTAAGACACACCGTCCGCCAATCTATATCTCATTCTATTAAGTCTTGCTTAACTACTTTTCCCTAGGTATGTTTCGGTCTACCTTTATCTCTCTGTGTCAAACTCTTGGTAACAAACTTTTGTTCTTAGGAGCATCTAAGGATCGTCTCATTACATGCCCAAACCATCTCAATCACTCACTGGTACTACTGCTACCTTTCTGTTGGGTTCCGAGCAATCACACAATAATCTAGATAGGAGAAAGAGAGAAAAGGGAAGAAGAAAAACAACACAGAGTTTACCTTGGTGCACCCAATGTGAGCTACATTCAGCTATTCACTATATTTCCTCACACACTTGTACAATTGCACTCAGATTACAAGGAAATATATATAGGCTTAGAAACCCTAAGCACCGTAGCTATTCATGGGTCTAAGCCCAAACTACAAATAATAAAACACAAGGCCAACAACAGTACTAGGCCTCGAATATCTTCTGACGGCACAGTATGAGCCATACCCAACATTTTCATCGAATATTTTCATTTCTTATCTTATCTATCTTCGTATAACCACACATCCACCTTAACATCCTCATTTCTACTACCCCTATTTTATGCTCATGTTGCCTATGTGCTAATCAACATTCAGCTTCATATAACATTGCAGGTCTTATAGTTGTTCTATAGAATTTTCCTTATAGCTTAAGGGAAATTTTGCGGTCACACAACAATCCAGATGCACTCCGCCATTTCATCCATCCTACTTTGATTCTATGATTTACATCCTCATCAATCTCTCTACCTTTTTTGGGTAACTCTTAACCATGTAGATGTACATGGTCTTGATCATCATTTCTTACCAGTGAAAACTCACATTTCATATACCTAGACTTGCGTCGGCTTAACATGAGTCCTTTAGACTCCAAAGTGCTTATCTACAATTCAATTTTTTTATTATCACCGTCTTTGATCTCATCAATAAGCACAATATCATCTGCGAAAAGAATACATCACGACACTTTCTCTTGAATATCTTTTGTTAGTTCATTCATCACTAAGGCTAAAAGATAATGACTAAGAGCCGAAACTTGGTATAGACTTACCGTGATAGGAAAATAACTTAATGTTCCATTACAGACTTTCAAACACGTGGTAGCCCCATCATATATATCCTCGATTGTATTTACATACTTTAATGGTACTTTTTTCTTCTCAAGAGCTCACCATAAAATTTTCTTGGGACCCTATTGTATGCTTTCTCAAGATCTATAAACACCATATGTCAGTCTTTCTTCTTTTCTTGATACCTTTCCATTAATTGTCGCATAAAAAAAATGGCTTCTATGATACGTCTTCATGGTATAAATCCAAATTGATTTACAGAAACCTTCGTCTCTCTCCTCAAACGATATTCAATAACTCTTTCTTACAAAGTCAATAGTTAAAATTAAACCTAGCTTGATTCCAGAGACAATAATAACTCACTTTTCTCTATAGGAAACAATTAACATCAATTTCTTACATTCTAATGTTCACTACTCCCCAAACCTTTCAAGTAAGATGGTAAAAGGGAAGAACTCATTTTCTGTCTTCACTCAAAAGCTACAGAACATGCATAAGAATTATTCACTTAAACAATCTCAAACAAAACATCGAAAACTGAGCTAAAAGCAACCTCTAGTTAAAATAATCATTTGGTCCTTATAAGTGACACTCTTTTACAAATCAATTCCTGAATGAGAAAAAAATGTTAGTCTCTCCAAGGGCTTATAGGACTAAAACTTAAGTTTGTAAGGAATTATAACTTCAGCAACATAGTAACAACATGCAGGAACGCTGAGAGGGACATAAAGCAAATTTAATGAGAAAATTTTTTACATTAAAAGAAAGAATTTTATGTACCTGACATTTTTTTGTTGGTGGGCCTAAAGCATAGGTTTTAGTTGGTTTATCCTGGGGTTGACCTTGACAACATGGACCAATGTGCACTAATAAAAGCTTATAAAGATTAAAACTTGTACAGGAACTGATCCTAAATGAATGCCACATGTAGGGACATGTAAATGATTATTTGAACCAATCATTGGGGAGAAAGGAAAAGTTTTTTTGTTGTTGCAAAAAACAGATTATTTTTTCTGCTGATCATGGTATTGTTACAAAATTGTTCCGCCGAAAGCAGTGATAAATCTTTGTTGGAGACTATGAGCTCACATAAGGTAAGTATTCCCTCCCAACACGATTTACTCCATACCCAATGGCTAATCAGGATTCAAATTTTGAATCATGAACCACTTGATTAAGAGAAACAAGCTGCTACTATTTGTGTCAATTGTGCCAACTGATGTTGGTAAAAACAGATAGTATTAGTTATGTAGAATAGAAAAAATTTATGCCGAGAGAGCTTGTGGAGAAAACAACTTCTAGAGAAAAATTTATTCAACTTATTTCTCTTTTCTTTCTCTTTTTCCTCTTTTCTCTCCCCTCATTTTGTCAAACATTACAATGATCTATTTATAGACTATAATATGCCCTTCAAGAATTTAAAAGGCTTAAATCCAATTAATAGCCATAACCCACAATCAAAATCCATTATAGCCATAAACTACAATCAAAACCCATTATAGCCATTCATAGCCATAAACTACAATTATTGTTGACTCTTGACCTTTCATTTTCCTAAAACAAAATTGCTAATTAAACCCATTAAACTAATATTTTAAGTTTATTTAACAAAACTCCTCCGTAAACTTAAAAGTTTCTGTCATCCTTTATGCTGATTAATTTCTTTTTTTATTCTTCTTGAACACCCACTTCACACCAATGGGCTGACTTCCTTTCGGAAACTCCGCTAACTCCCATGTGTTGTTGCGGTCAATTGCTTTAATTTCCTCGTCCATGGCAGTTTGCCACTTCTTGTCTTGCACTGCCTCTTCAAAACTTATATTCTCGGAATCTGCTAAAAGACATACAATATGTACCTCATTTGTCGAATCATACAAGTCTTGCAAACTTCGTATTTTGGGTTGTTACGGTTCATCTTCATCATCGGTAGTTTCAGGATTGATCGGTATGATTGTTGGTATAGCGGTTGATGATCCTCCATTTTCGTTGATAACCTTCGTTGAGTTATTCCAATCCCACCCGTTTGCTTCATTAATTCGTACCATGTCTTTTATGTCGACTCGCAAACATTTTTTTTTGAACACTTCTCAAATTCAGCTTGGACATGCGATTTCTCCCCATTTCAACTCGAACGACCAAACGTCCATGCGTATCTTTCAAGTGTAATACCCGGTCTTTCATAAGTACCGAATAACCTTTCCCCAAGAGTTTCCCCATACTCAAAATGTTGCTCTTGAGGTCTGGTACGCAATACACATCTTAGATTGACCCAACTAAGCCATCATTTTGTAAATAACAAACCGTACATTGGCCTTTGACCTCAACCTTCGACGCATCTCCAAATGACACATGTCCAGTTCCAACTTTTCGCATCTATTTGAATAGGTGCTGGTGCCCGCACATATGGTTGCTCGCACCCGTGTCAAGGTACCACACCGTGTCGTTGTTGGTGTTGACTTCATTGTGTGCCACCAAAAGAAAACCTTCTTTCACCTCCTCATCTTCCGTAATTAGGTTGGTTGTCTCTTCCACCTTTTTCTCGACTCGACATTCTTTCACAAAATATCCCACCTTGCCACAATCGTAACACTTATCGGAGTAGCAATCCTTCGCATAGTGACCATATTTGTCACACTTGTAGCACTCAATATTGGAATAATTTGACCGACCGCCTCTCCCACGATCGCGTCCTCTTCCACGCCAATTTTGTTGGTTTGATTGTTCCCTCTCCTCATAATACCCTTCTTGACTACAGCCTCTACCACGGCGACCATCTCCTCGACCTCCACTGCCATGCCTTCTACCTCGAAAGTTTTGAGAATAGAGTAGCTTTTCGTCTTTGATTGATGCCTTGGCTTGAAGTGCTTGCTTGAGTGTCTCCTCCTCCTTCTTCTTCTTACGTTGTTCGTGTGCCTCGAGAGAACCAGCGAGCTCGTCGACTGTGAGTTTTGTTAGGTTCTTTTACTCTTCTATAGCACATACGACATTCTTGAAACTGTCGATTAACGATCACAAAATCTTCTCCACAACTCGCGCATTGGTTAACGCTTCTCCGTTTCGGTTGAGTTGGTTCACCACAGTTTGAACATGAGCGATGTAGTCGGAGACCCCTTCCGACTCCTTCATCTTCATGCCTTCCAACTCGCCACGAAGAGTTTGAAGGCGGATTTGTTTAACCCGGTCGGCTCCTTTGTAGACATTCGCCAAACTGTCCCACGCTTCTTTTGAAGTTGTCACACTCGCAATCTTCTCAAAGCCCGACTCGTCAACAACTCGGAACAACATGTACAAAGCTGCCTTATTTGTCAATCACATCTCTTTCAACGCCTTGTGTTGAGCCGCCATATATCCTATGGTAGTTGTTGATTCTTCGAAACCTTCTTGGACCACCTCCCAACCATCTTGAGACCCGAGAAGAGCTTTCATTTGGATGCTCCAATTTTCGTAGTTTGCCTTCGTTAGTTGGGGCAGCGGCACATAGTTGGTCATACTCCCCATTGGCTCTGATACCAATTTGTAGAATAGAAAAAATTTATGCTGTGAGAATTTGTGGAGAAAACAACTTTTAGAGAAAACTTTATTCAACTTATTTCTCTTTTCTTTCTCTTTTTCCTCTTTTCTCTGCTCTCATTTTGTCAAACATTACAATGATCTATTTATAGACTATAATATGCCCTTCAATAATTTAAAAGGCTTAAATCATATTATATTAATAGCCATAACCCACAATCAAAACCAATTATAGCCATAAACTACCATCAAAACCCATTAGAGTCATTCATAGCCATAAACTACCATCATTGTTGACTCTTGACCTTTCATTTTCCTAAAACAAAATTCTAATTAAACCCATTACACTAATATTTTAAGTTTATTCAACAAGTTAAACAAAGAAAACATGCACATATACCAGTGCCACAAAGGCCATAGCAAATAGAATGTGGAAGTTGAATGAAGTGTCCTGAGATAGAGCCACATGGCAACAATGCTATTGATGCTACTCCTTCCATCATCATCATCATCTCTTCCACCTTCCCCTCTTCTTTGTCCTCTGCCCCAAAATTTTACCCAAAAACAAAAAAACAAAAATGGGTAAGTGAGAAAAAACATGGGAAAGCAAATTGAAACATAAAGTTTCAATTTTTAACACTACCATTGCGCAGGATGAAGGAACAAAAAAGAAAAAAAACCAACCCATGTATTGTGTGTGTGAGAGAGAGAACGATGATGTCTGGTTCAGTTTTGCGACACAGCAAACTGCAAAAAGGAAGTAAAACAGAGAGAAGAAGAAGGAGTTGAGGGTGAAAACGTCAATGGGGGTAGCAGCAACTGAGAGTGTTGTTCGTCTGCCTTCGTTTTCACCTTTGCATTTTACTTCCTTGTGGTTTTGCCTTATCTCAATTTTGTTACTTTTCTATTGCATTGAATGATTATTGATTAGTTTAATGATTATTTCTCTCGAATTCACCTTTTATTTATTTATGACTATATTTTGCTTATTTTTTATTTATTAATGTATTTTGCTTATTGCTGCTATGTGTGATATTGTTGTGTGTAATATTTTAAATCCAAACTGAGTTATCATTTTATGCAATGTTTTATTGGTTCAACTAACTAATTCTTCAATTTTTTTATAAATTGAAGTTTAGATTCGCAGAAGGCACAACTTCTTGCAAGGGCGATGGAGACCATTAACATTAGTGAAGATTTATAATGGAATATTGGAATTTTTTTGTTGTCTACCATCAGGAAAATATAAGAATCAAATCTGTCAATTCTAAAGATGTCTTAGTAGTAAAAGGAGAATAATTTCTAGATTCAAATCTCTCTATTGACAAAAAAAAAAAAATTAACATTTATAGATTAAAAAAAAATGTCAATACTTATTGGGTGATTATACTAAATAACATATTAACACAGCCAAATCCACTGTCTTTTGATACATTGCTAATGTGCATGGTTTTAAATTGGGGTCGCGGTCGCATTACAGGGAACCAAAAAACCTTTTTACTGCGGACAATTGCGGAAAAATACAGCTGATATGACCATAATTGCCGTGAGGTATGATTGGAGAGAGTTAAAATATCTTGACATTCCGTCCGCAATTGCGATTATGAACTGCTATTTTAAAATCATGGTTATGCTTGTGTAGCTTTGAGGGTACTTGGTGTATTTGAGCAGTGGATTTGCCTAACGGGTGCTGTGAACATGACTATAGTAAATTTCCAAATAACTTGGGACTAATGAGGAGGCTGTTTAACTGCTATGTTCAAGAGTTCACTCATTTGTGAAGCAACAGGTTTGCGTTTGTATTTGGGAATCTGTGTGTTGATGTGGTTGTATTTATTTTTACAACTTCACTTTTTTCCAGTGTTCTGATTGTAAGACAGCTATCTGAAGTATGGTGTTTATGTAATTTTTTTAAAATTTTTTTTATCTTAGGTCAAAGATCACATGTATCCTCTATTCTTCTGTCCGAGACTAATCTTGTTTGTAGTTTATAGTTACCATTCTCTTAAGTAGTTTATAGTTACCATTCTCTTAAGGGAGTTTTGCATACGATGAAAATCAAACACAAATTTTTCTACTAAATAAATCGTTTTCGCTCATGTAAACGCTATGGAACCTTATACCATTACATTCATCTTATGGATTTGGTGTTTACGTGATTGATTGCATTTGTTAATTATTTTGATAAAAATCAATAAATAAATTCATCTAGATAAAAGGAGAAGATTACAGTGAGATTTGAATTCGAGAATAAGAGATCCTCCTAAAGAACGAAAATGCAAACAAAAAGATATATAAAAATATTAAAGATATGGGAATAACACTCCAACTTAAATGTTCCAATGCATAGCATAAGCATATACTGTTGCACATTGCCGGAAATGTTTGGCTAACCAAAACCAGCAAAACTGCTCATCAACTGGTCCAAGGGGATCACACCTGACATTTTCCAAATGTGCAATACAAAGAATTCTATAAGAAATAAGAATCAGTCTATCAAACCCTTTTGGCTGTGTTAAGAGATAAGTTAATTGAATCAAACAAAAGGAAGATTGAAGCTTTCTTATCAACCTCTATACTTTGACCTTAAGTTTGAAAGGGGGGACTTCTAGCCGGAGCAAGCGACTACACTGCAGCTGCTGATATCATTCACAGAATTCTTGAGGCATATGGTATGCCTGGGGGCTGGGATGTCAACTTCTTGATTAGACACAAAATTCCAAAATCTTAGGTTGTTTACTCATGTTAGTTGTTGTTAATTGATAAAAGTGGTCTTGGCTTGGTAGTTTCAATTATCTCACTTACATGATGTGTGGAAATTGTGCTGAAAATTGAATTTTGGAATTAAGCTTTTATGATCATAGCGATTCTAGCTTCTTTTTCTTTTTGGAAATTCTGCACTTTTATTTAGGTTAATGTGCTATTCTTTTTATCTTCAGTCAGGTCTTGCAAATTTATGGACTAGAAGGGGAATACAGGCAGGGTCGGAAATGCATAATGCCTTTGGTACCTGGGTTATAGAAGCGTTCTTTTAGTCCGAAAATTTCCTTTCCTTGCCTTAAAGTAGTGACTGTTGCTATTGGAGAAAATTCTTATATAATTTAAAATCTAGGTTTATGGATTCTTAGATCTATTTATTTGAGGGCTTACTATATTTTATTTAATAATATCACTGAGAACTGACACGCGATTGTTTTAACATAACTGATCTTGAGTTTGAATCATACAGTAGTGGTTCTACCCTCGATCAAAAATCTTTGAATTTTATGTTTGTCTTGACAAGTCCTATCCCTTCATATTTAAATAAATTTATAAACAAGTTCCTAATTTCAGTTCATAGATGCACATTAATTTTTTAGATTTACAGAAATCATCCCTCCTCAAATAGTATATTTTCTTTTTCTTAAAACTCAAACACTTGACATGAATAGTTCTTTATTTCTGTAATATAGTTTCATGGTAATTATTATCCTTAATTTCCTAATCCATCGATGGACCACACACTACAACTATGATAATTTGTTAAATGAAGAAATGAACCACACCAACACTTCTTAAGCATGGTATTTGTATTGACCAATAAAAGTTATTGTATGAAGAAGAACTGTAAACTATATCATGCTATGAACAGGATCAGAGTTGCATTAGTATAAGAAAACGACCTATACTCAAAATTTGTGGTGAAACCTAACATGTGGAGAAACGAGGAGCAGTGACGTGCGTTCACAGAATCTGTGGAAAGCCTTCCCGTCTGTCTTCAGCAGTAGAACTGGAATCAGCTTCAACCGTCCTAAAAACTAGCTTTTGTTGGGGAAGTTGACCATTGGCAAGTACTGTGACTTCTGTGTCTACTAAAATTGTGTCTTCTTCCTTGAACTCTCCTCTAAGAATACCCTTGGCAAGTTCATTCTCCACGTTTTGCTGAATCACTCGCTTGACTGGCCTAGCACCGTAGTTTGGATCATACCCCAAACTTCCAAGAAGTTGGATTGCAGCTTCTGTAACTTGGATTTTCATCTTACGATCCACAATTCTCTTCTGCACACGCTCCAACTGCAACAAAGAAGTGAGTCTTGTGTCAAATTGAAAGAACGTGAAACAATTACCAGAATTATATTTCATAATCAATACGTAAACAAGTAATTTTTTTTCAGGTAAAATATATTTTTAGCCCCTCAAAATATCTCAAAAATTAGTTTTAGCCCTTATAAAATTTAATAAGTTTTTAGTCTCCACATTTACCAATAGTGATGTAGTTTTAGTCCATCATCAGAGACTGAAAACATGTGGTTCTTTTGAAATGTAGAGACTAAAAACATTAAATCTTTAAAGGGACGAAAACCAAATTTTGAGATAAAAAACATATTTCTACCCTTCTTTCTTTTTTAGGTGTGTGTGGAGAAATGGACTTTAACATAAATGTATGTATGAGTGAAGACAAAAATACCTGTAACCTGACAATACTACTTATTTGGTTGCGGTCTAGAGGCCGGAAAACAATATACTCATCAACTCTATTCATGAACTCTGGGCGAAAGATGGATCTTGCAGCGTCCATTACCCGCTGCTTTATAGTTTCATATGCGGACTCTTTGGGCACAGTGTCATCATCTGTATTGAGAATATACTGTGATCCAACATTTGAGGTCATAATGATAACTGTGTTGGTAAAACTTACAGTCCGACCCTGTGAATCAGTTACCCTTCCATCATCCAAGATTTGAAGGAATACATTGAAAACATCTGAGTGTGCCTTCTCAATCTCATCAAACAAAATGACAGCATATGGTCGGCGACGAACTGTCTCTGTTAGTTGCCCTCCCTCTTCATACCCAACATATCCAGGTGGAGCCCCAATCAATCTTGAAACCGTATGCTTTTCCATGTACTCACTCATATCAATCCGTACAAGTGCTTCTTCTGTGTTGAACAAATATGAAGCAAGGGCCTTGGCTAGCTCAGTCTTTCCTACACCCGTTGGTCCCATAAACATGAAGCTAGCGATTGGGCGATGGGGATCTGAAAGACCTGCTCTTGAACGTTGGATAGCGTCAGCTACTGCCTTGACAGCAGGATCTTGACCGACAACACGCTTATGGAGCTCTTCCTCTAGATACAACAACTTCTCTCTATCTGATTGTTGAAGTTTTGAAATGGGGATACCAGTCCACTTGCTTACAATTTCAGCAATGTCATTTCCAGTAACTTCCTCTCTTAACATAGACTTACCAGAGTTCATATATTCATGCAATTCTTTCTCTGCACTTTCAAGTTGGCGTTGCAAGGAGTTAAGACTACCATACTTCAATTCAGCAGCGCGATTAAGATCATACTCTCGCTCAGCCTGTTGAATCTCAAGATTTACCCTGTCTATCTGCATACATATATAAACATTGGAAATTATCAAAATCAGATTTTAATCTTCTAAATAATGAAACATTTTTTTGTGCAAGTAAATTTCTAATGTTAATGCATAATTACCAAATAAACCCATATACTTGCACTAGTTCAAAGTGATGAAACCCAGCCAAAAGCTGTCTTCTAAAAGTTTTATTTCTAAACTGCGAATGTACCTTTAGCAAAAAATAATAAAAATATGATCACATACCTCCTCTTTAATAGACTGCAGATTAGTCATTACAGACTTTTCATGCTCCCACTGTCCAGTCAATTCATCCTGTTTCTCTTTTAAGAGAGAGAGTTCTGTCTCAAGACGATTTAATCTATCTTTAGAAGCCTTGTCTGTATCATTCATGAGAGAGAGTCTCTCCATCTCGAGTTTCAAGACTGACCGATTAATCTCATCAAGTGCAGTAGGTTTTGAAGTAATTTCCATTTTTAGTTTAGCAGCTGCTTCATCAACTAGATCAATAGCTGCAATTTAGAAGTAGCTCACAATTAGTGCTTTATGAGCATTATTGATGTGAATCTACACATACAAAAAATGTAACAGTAACAGTTTAACATTTTTGCTTAAAATTATAGGAATTTTTTTATCAAACAAAAGGCAAAAAGGTGTTTGGTATTGACTATGCAAAATAGATATTGACTCAATGTTATTCAAAAGACAGAGTATTAACCTCAATTTATACTAGTATGAGACTCATAATTCTAATCAAATGAGGAAATCAATTAGGAAACATAATAAAAAATGGGAACCACACCTAAGTGATCATCCAAGATACTTCAATATATTATAAGCTACAATACTAAAATTATGAAAATACTTTTCTAAATATTCTGAAACTTTTAACAAAAAAAATTAAAAAATTAACAAAAGATAAAAATAGAAAGAGAAATTGTAGCTATATATTAATCTTTGAAATGCAATAAATTGAAAATGATTTAAAGTATTTAAACTATGGCACATGCATGCTCCCAACAGCAGCGAATTGCTATATAGCTTTAAAGATCTTTACAAAACAGTTTCAATTAACACTATATTATTTATTCCTTAGAAATGATATGTTATTTTCTTAGCATTGGGAGTTCCATGGTTTTGGGAGGGGAGCAACAGCAAACAAATTCTGCTTTAACAATCATCTATTCTGTAGATTATCCATAAACTATCAACTGCATGCTTCAATCAGTCAAAATATTCTAATCCAGAACCCAAACATCATTCTTTTGAAACAAGTAAGGTACCATAATACTATAATTATTTACCAGGAAAAATGCTAACAAAATTTCTCAATCTTTGCGTAATATATATAACTTGCCAAGAGTTTTTGGCTAGTATTACTGTATTAATACCTTTATCAGGCAAAAACCTCCCACTTATGTATCGATCTGAGAGAATTGCAGCATCCACAAGTGCACTGTCAGAAATGCGAACTCCATGATGCAACTCATATCTTTCCCGCAGTCCCCTTAGTATTGAAGTGGTATCCTCAACTGAAGGTTGGTCAACATAAACTTGCTGGAAACGACGCTCAAGTGCAGGGTCCTTCTCAATATACTTTCGATACTCATCTAATGTTGTTGCACCAATACATCGCAGCTCCCCCCGACCAAGCATAGGTTTTAAGAGATTACCAGCATCCATAGCACCATTTGAAGCACCTAGCATATGATGGATATAATTGCAATCAAATTCACATCCATGTGTTTATTTCAAATCACTGTTTGCTCTCCAAACAGATGCAATATTTTTTTTGGGGGTGGGGGGAATATGAATTGAAATGTATTATCTTTCAAGATCTGAATATCCATTGGTATATCAATTATGCGTCAGAGACAAAGAAAAACAAAAGTTGAAAGAAATTGAAGACAGTTGTCAGGACCCTTCAAACAGCTTTTACAATACCAAAAATCAGCTTTTTAAAGTAGCAAACTCTGAAACACATTACCTGCCCCAACAACTGTATGGATTTCATCAATGAAAAGGATAGTCTGACCATCAGATTCTGTTACTTCTTTCAGAACAGCTTTCAGTCTATCCTCAAATTCTCCCCGATACTTTGCTCCAGCAATAAGTGCACCCATATCAAGGGATATAAGCTGAGAAGAGACAAGGATATCAGATCAATTTTACAACTTGACCAACACATGGTTCAAAAAGGAACACAAAATAAGATAAATATTACATTCAGAATTAAGGGTAGGATTTGTACAGGGTATAATGTAGCGAAAAACAGATAAAAACTTAAAAAGCAAGATATCATAATCCCACATTCCCATTCTTGCCCCCCTTTTTCTTCCATTTTCATCTTATCAATAATATTAGAAACTTAGAATAGCCAAAATATTAGATAAAGCACATACCCTTCGATTCATCAAAGCTTGAGGAACATCTCCTTGAACAATTCTTTGAGCAAGTCTGTTTGTAAGGTAGAGCTAGGTCAATGTATAATGAAAACTACCAAAAGCATCCACATAAGGTACAAAAATTTGACCTAGTCATCTTCTAACAAAATTATGAGAAAAACCAGGACATCTGGTTCAACAAAAATGTTTCAATGGTATCAATCTCCATACTAAGTACAGAGCACAGTTTTCGATTTTAAATCACGTCACCTGACCTGATGTGGCTTTAATATTACGGTGGATGCAGTGTTCGCAACTACATCACCCTGTAGATGCAGATTGAATTCACAAGAAAAAATGCAATGAACATAATGTTGCTGCTTTTTTAAACAAAATAATATTTCATGATTGCAAACTTGGAAAAAATGCCACAACCCACATCACAGTATCCACAATGCCTGCAATCACAGTAACTGCAACCACTGGGATAGGAAAGGTAATGCAACTGCTGTTATAATAAACATAAAATTGATTATATTGTTTCTTGCATTGACTTTAATCTATGCTGCTATAGGAAAGGTAATGCACCATTGGGTAGCCATCTTTATCCTAAATGATTGGTTTTAGTATAAGAAGAAAGAGGAATATATTGTTATTTTAAACAATGGGTCACCAATTACACCCAATTCCTAATTTTAAGGAACTTTTCTTTCAAAAACAGAAGAGAAAACTTTCATTTTAAATTAGGCCAATCTCTTAATCTTAATTCCTACTTTTATGAAACTTCTATTTTGAAATATTATACTTTCATAATCATACAGAATTAATATTTGAAACAATTATCATTTATTTCTCAAGAATATTAACAAAAAAATAGAACTGTCATGTACAAATAAATTTTTGTTTTACACAATCACAGGTGCCATTCTTGTATGTATGAAACATGTTACACATGAAATTCAGTTAACAGATAACATTAGCAGCCTGTAAAATTTAATCAAAAAAATAATTAACAGTAAAATGTAAGACAAACACAGGCAGCCCTTGAGAGGAAGACCTAAGCACTTACCCTTCAGAGATTGCAGTCTTTCCAACACCAGGCTCCCCAATTAGCACAGGATTGTTCTTTGTTCTCCTGGAGAGAATCTGAATGCACCTGCGTATTTCATCATCTCTTCCTATGACTGGGTCAAGTTTTCCTGCTTTAGCCATTGCTGTCAAATCTTTCCCATACTTTTCCAAGGCTTCATACTTTCCTTCAGGATCTATAACAAATTTAAATTGGGACTTACGAGTCACAAGATATTTATAATAAAATAGTTCATGCACAGATACTAATAGCCCATGGAAAAGTCAAGCACAGCCTGAATCCTATGTTTTTAGCACATTCTGAAGAGATTAAGAGCCCATTTACTTTGACAAAACAATGTCAGTTTTCATTTTCTGTCTTCCCTTTTAATTACAAAATGGCCACTTTATTTTCAATTTGTTTCCTGTTTTTGATGATTTGTACAGGAAACAGAACAAAAAAGAATTGCTTTCACTTTGTCCTGTACAAATCTTTGAAAACAGAAAATAGATTGAAAACAAGGTGACAATTTTGTTATTAAACTGAAAATAGAAAATGAAAATAGGAAATGAAAACAAGGCCTAGAGTTTTTAATAGCATAGATTTAACTCCACCTCCCCCAAGACAAAAGCAGGTAACAAGGAGGAAAAAAAAATAACAACGGCGACATAATATACAATTATACATTATAACTATAAAAAGCGGACAGATAGTAAATGACCTTGGTCAATAACTGACTGGCGTCCCCTTATGGACTCTATGGCAGATTTTAGAGCTTGCTGAGATATTTGAAAATCTCTAAACAATATCTTTCCAAATCGTTTATCTTGGGAAAAACCAAGAACAAAGTGCTCAACCGACACAAATGAGTCCCCATATTCTTTCTTGAAGTCCCTGGCTCTCTGAATCAATGCCTCCAAATCACGCCCCAACATTGAACCAGCGGATTCCCCTACAACCTGACATAATTGGACAAGATTTTAACAATCAGGTTCTTGGGCAACAGACATGGCTAGTAATTTACTCAGCCAGCAAACAATATACACGTGTATTTTATATGCATCTAAAAAGATACAATGAGTACCCATGTGTTTGCTCCATATCATTTGCATTGGGCATATGCGCAAAGCCATATATTGACATATAATAGTGAATTTGGGAATTCAAGTCATATTATCAGATGCTATTAATATAAAAGAACCATCGCAAAGATCCACAGTCTGACAAGTACTGGACCTAAACTGCAGCCAACAGCTGTAAGTCAGCAATATTTCTAACATCAATACAATAAATAAGTCTTTTCTAGCACAGAACCAGAGGTGAAGCTTTAAGTAATTATAAACTTGCCATACAATCATACGGAATGAAGGATGTAAATAAATAAGCGATTTCACCCACACCAAATGATATAATTTGAATAAGGGAAAAGTGTAAGTGTTCAAATTGCATATCACCATATATTAACTGTTTGATCAAAATTAGTTTTGTATTTTACTCCTGTCCTCTGCAATTTTCGCTATGGATGGGAACAATGCTTCATAAACTATGAAGATAGGTCAGACCATAACCACATATGTGGTAGTGCTATGTTAGTTTAACAATGTTATGTCATTATAAAAACAGAAATAAATGTCTATTACTTTCCTTCCAAGCTTCTGTTATACAGCTTGCATTTCAGTAAGAAAAAGTTGTGTACTTACTACAATTTCTATTTATGTCTTAATTCTGAAGGAAAAGTACATCCATAATCCACGTTGCAAGAGAATATAGGTAAAACCAATAAAATCCCATTCCTAAAATAAATGCCAACAAGAGGAAGTGAGATTACAATAACAAGCTAAAGGCATAATTAAGAGCACCAAATCATATCCAAAGGATTTCAGATTATTTGTCAATCACCTTGGGTTGCCGCTGAATGTGCTTATCAGTAGCCTCCAAAAGCCGAGTATTATCTACCCCAACCTTAGAAAAGATCCGGCGAGCAAGTCCATTCTTTTGCTCTAACAAAGCTTTCATCAAGTGCTCAGTCTCCACAATCTGATGCTTGTTCTCCTTAGCTACTTCTGGTGCCGAGATAATTGCTTGCCATGCCATTTCCGTGAATTCCTGTTGTGTAATCTGCCATTGCATCAAAACCCAATATCAACCACTACATCTCCAACTAGACCCGATTAGCACAAGTGACCCAAAATCACAAACAATTCAGATTGCTACAATTGAAATGAATCAAGTTGAGTAGAGTTAAGCCAAGTTAGACCAGACTTGCATAGCTAATATCAAGCCTTTCATTAATTAAACTCATTAAACTATAACGACTTAACTTTTCAACACAATAAAACCTACTTTTCCATATATCTTTACTCACAAGTAATTTAGCACTGAGCCACTGAGACCAAACATAAATCCAGTTTTAATTTAATTAAATTCTTTCTATAACAAGTAAAAGCTCAACCTTCACCAGACAATCTTTAAACCATTTGCAAGGAATCCATTATAGCTACAAAGCACAGCTATGGAACAAGTTCTAGATAAACATAACACATGTCACAACAACGAAAATACATAAAATTAATATAAAATTAACATAAACCACAAATCTTAAATCAAAATAGAGAACCAATGTTTCAGAAATAAACCATAACAAAATCTCACAGATTATCTAATTATTACATATTTTCCCATCTTAAGTTAAAAAAAAAAAGGTTAAATACGTATTCAATCCCAAAAAATATGATCATTTTTAGTCCCAAACAAATCATCTCTTCTTAGTGCATGTTTGGATTGAAGTTAGAAATAATAGGTATGCATTCCAATGCAAATCCAATGGATCAAAGCAAAAGCAAGGGTCTCTCCTTTGGCAAAATTATTTTTGCCTCAAAAGTACTTTTTCACCTGAAAATAAAAAATATACTTATCTTGTTTATGAAAATGTATCAGGTATAACTCTTGTCCTTCTTTTCCACTTCAATGAAACGTTGTTAGTTGTTACTGACAGGTAACACACCCGACACATTCTCATATTTTATTAGAGGCTAAAAAGGAACATTTTCCACTAAAACCATATTTATCCCATAGTAAATAAGTAGAGTATTTGGAGTGAACTAAAAAGTGACACGAGTCTTAAATATTTGAACTTAAAAAAACAATTGTGAATTTTTTAAGAATTTGTTTCTTAAAAAAAAAAAAACAGAAAACTATTATTTTTAAGCAAAATCAATTCAAACAAACAAATTAAAAACAGACAATTTCTTCTTTTATTTAAAAAAATGTTTTTTAACAAATAAGTTTAAACAAATGCACGCATAATAGTTCCTTCCCTTCCCTGATAGCCTCACTGATCTTCAATCCTGATAACAACTAAAATAGAATGTTTATAACAATGAATACTGTTATGAAGAGAAATGTTGGTATTCACTTTCTAAGACTCTCTTTATGATTGGTTAAAATTGATTAGAAATCATCGAATGTACAAGTTTACCTTTCCACTTGATGAAACTGTGCAGCGAACAAAGAACAATGGGTTTCTTCGCGTTCTCGAAGACCCATTTGAGAAAACTTCTCTTTTTTTCAACGGTGCCGAATTCAAACCCTTCAGGGAAGTGGGGTTCGCGGGAAACTTAAAGGAGACTCGAAGCTGAGAGAATCGAGTGTCGTTGTTTCTGTGGGCGAAAATTGGAACGGAGGGGCGAAGGGTGGGGCCCGAAAACGACATCGCCGAGGTCATAGCCGGTGACCGGAAACGGCGAGGATTTTCAGGCAAGGTTGTTGGTGTTGTGGAGAAGGTTGTGAGTTCAGTACGGAAGCATGCGAATTTGTTAAGAGGTTGGATGCGCTGGGTTCACAAACGTGGTTTCGTGGTTCAGTTTAGATATAATTGGATCATATTTTTATGTGGTATTATCATATTTGATTTCATTTTATACGTCATATTTCATTTATTTTTTTATTATTACTATTATTATTATAATAATAAATAAAAGTTAAATAAAAATATGTTTGTTATCTTTTTTATCAACTGCTAAGGGATATGTTTATGCGAGGAATGCTGAAATTTTTTGATAAATTCCCATTTTTATGGATCCTATATTTAAATTAAGAGATAAAATTTTAATAACAACTTTGATCTATAAAAATTTAATGATTTTTAATAAATTTTAGCTTAATCACAAAGAGAATATTATTAACATTTTTTATGTTTATGCTATTAATAAGATCAAATGATATATTTAGTTATTTATCTTATTTTTTTTGTTCAATTTGATTATTCATCTTTTAAAAAACTCATCTTGTCAGTGTTAAAGAAATTATAAATTAATTTTTTATGGCTTAAAACGGCCAATAATTGTTTTTAACTTGTAATAAGTACAAAATCATCAATTTTACTTTCTTCGTCTTTACCCATAACATCCTCAATAGCATTCTAACTACTATGTCACACTCAACGACATCAGTGTCGCCCTCAATGACTACACCCACAATAAGACTCACGACCCCCACCCTCCCCCTTTCAATCCTCCCTCATGTGCCTTTGACCCTCAGTCATTGGCTCCTCTGCTCATCGATGACAAACTCTCATAGAGTTCTCCCAGCATCGCTCCTGCGCTTCATCACCATGGTTGTTAGCATCATCCATTACCACCATAAATCCTGCCCCCCTCGCCATTGCTGAAGAGGAAGAGGAAGAAATCCCCGAATCTAAAACCCCATCCCTATAGCTCCCTCTTCCCAAATCTGTCCCCTATTACTAAGAGCAAAAATTTTTCTCCTTCTCTTCTTCCTCCTCTTCCTCCTCTCACCTTCCCCACTTTAAACCATTTTCAGGTTTGGGTTTGAAGCATGCGAAAAAATGGTTCATTCATTCATTGTTGCTTTTGTTGGCGGTGCCTCTGTCGCCATTATGAGTGGAGAAGAAGAAGGAAAAAAAACTTACATTTTTTAGATAATTTTTAGTTGCTAATATATTTAGTTCATTAACATGTTAAGTTTGCATTGATGGGAAGACCATTTTGATCATTTTTTAAAATATAAAGGACTAAAATGAATTTTTTAATAAATAAAAGGCCCAATTGAACAAAAAATAAAATAAAATAAATGATCAAATATATTATTTGGCTTATTAATAATTAGTTGAAAGAGAAACACCTTCTTGCTGCTATATGTATTTTTAAAATAAAAAAGAAAACAATTTAAAAAAGTAGTGATGACAACAATTACATCTTGAAGATTTGTGAATGGAATAAAAAACAGTTATATATATATATATATATATATATATATATATATATATAAAGGTGATTTAGGAATAAAAAATATGTATTCCAAAGAGAGTAATTATCTTTATTAATAGTTCTTTGTTAATAGTTATAGATGAATATTATTATATTACATTAATTTTGTATTATGGAAATAAATTATCAACATAAAAACAATGTCATTTTCAATGATATGGTGTATAAAAAATGAAATTTAAAATAAAACTAGAATTTTTAGCATAGATAAATATTTATTTTGTTATAATTAAAATTTATAACAAATAACTAAATTTAATGTATAAATTATATTATAACTAAAATTAGTGATAAATAAATATTACTTGAATGTATAAATTATATTTCAAAATTATAATAAACTATTTAGATATAAGATTATTTTTAACTTTAACCCAAAAAAAGAAGATTATTTTTAACTATTGTTTATGAAATGCAAAGAATAAATATTTATGTTATATGACAAAAATTTATAAAAAAAATAAGTCTTTTAACATATAAATCATATTTTAAATTTATGATAAATGATTTACATGGTGGTATAAAGTTGTTTTTAACTAATGATCATTTTTAAAAAAAAAATATAGAAATTCAACTTATATACAAAAAAATGATAGATTAAAATAGGTTTTTTTACTGATAGATTAAAAGAGATAAAAAAATTAAGATTTTTTTGAAAAAATATTTTCATCCAAGACTTTTTCAGAAAAAAAAACTCTACTATTGAAAAAAAAAACTCATTCAAAGTTGTTATTCTAGTCTATTTTAGATAGATGATTTATTTTAAAAATTATTGAAATTGATTTTTTTATGATGGTGCTTTTTTTTTTTTTAGGTAATGATTGAAAAGAATAAAAAACTGAGGTTTCATAAAGAGCTATAAAATTCCCTTCCCAAGGCAGATATGTCAAATACATAAAGCGTTATTATCATGAAGGAGTTATTTAACATCATTAATAGCCTGCAAAGTGACACTTGAATGATAATTCACTTTTAATTATATAATGAGGTTTCAAGGACGTTTCCAACAAAACTGTCGTTAGAATGTTGTCTCTAATTACAAAATTGTCATCGCGTTTAAAATTGAAGACGATTTTGAGACAATCATTGTTGAACGCGTGCTGTAAAAAGTAGGATTTCTAGTAGTGCCAGCAGGAGGAGGCTTTGACCAAACTAGATTGCCATTATCCTCCAACACTAGAGCTAGATTAGAGCTGTTGCTATTAACCGAATTCCATTCACCATGAACTTTAAAATGATCAACATCTCCAAATATGCCTAGAACTAGATTATAACCAGATTTGACCGAGAAAATGCCTCCATGATCATGTTTTCATTAGCATGCTATTAAAAAAGATTATTTTGTCATGATTTTTTTTTTGTATATCTAAGAACTAATTTTGAGTTTTTTATTTTTCAGGACAAATTTGTTAGTGTCTCACACTTTTAGGATAAATTTGACTATTTATCAAATTACTTAATAAGATTGGTATATAAAAATACATGCCATATATACATAAAAACTTCAATTCTTATACCTACTAATCAAACACCATAAATTAATAATACTGGATCCTTTTACATACATCTCCATCTTGGTTGAGAAATTAAAGTATCAACTAGGGTTTGTTTGGTAGAGGAGATGAAAATAGTGAAGATAAAAATATGAGAAAAGTTTTTAAATTAAAATAGAGTGTTGGAAATGAGATCTCACATAATTTCCTCTCTTTTTCTCTCTTCACTCACCCTATTTTTCTTCTACCACACACACGACTAAGGCAATATGATTCCAATGAAGAGTTGAGTTGTAGATCTACTATACTAAAGTGAACTTTATAGATGCCAACATCTCCTAAGTCCTAATGCATATCCTTACTCTTGCCTCTGAAAAATATGAACATCAAGTATTGCATCTTGTTGACTAGCTCAAAGATACAAACATCTCCTAATCAATTAAACATTTTTTAAGTTTTTTCACTTGTGAAGGATTTGCGGATCAAAGCATATGAACTATCTCCTAATCAAACCCAACCTGCCATTGAGAACTACCAAGCTTATCCAATGAATACTTGTTTTTTTTTTTTATATATATCCTGAAGAGATAGCATCATTTCCACTCACCTAAAAGGCTGAAATTAAACAATTAAGTTTTTAACACTCAAACTTCCACATCAGTTTGAAGGATTTATACGCATGATCAGCAAATCAACTTGATTGATAAGCAGAACAAATTTTTTTATTTTCCAAAAAAAAAACTCCTGAACCATAACATCGCTAGAGCAAATAGACAAAGCAGTAGATTTGCACTGCAAAAGTGCTAACTTGGTTGAATCTTCCAAACTTTACAAACTTCTTTATAAAACTAATTTTTGTTGTAGGTTAAAATGTTACACTACATTTTATAACAAACTTGCTTTGAGAACAAGAACATTCAAATATAAATCACTTAGCCTAAAAATCAAATATAACCAAAATCAATATTGCAAATCAATTCAAAATTATTTTTGCAATTAAACACTTATTCAAAGACATAAAGCATGTTTAGGAATCCGTTGCAAAGTTACTTTTAAAACAAAAGTAATTTAAATTTGTCGACAGATCAGGACTTTTATTTTTGCTTATTTTTCTTCTATTCATTAGATTTGTATTGGAACCTGTGTTGCAACATTTTCAATTATAAATCAACACATACTAAATACTTGCTAAACAAATTATATCTCTAAGAAAGCTTTCATCTCTTGGTCAAGGGGAATAAAATCCTTCTCAAGGTGCTACAAACCAATTTTGCAAATCAATTCAAATTTATTTTTGCAATTAAACTCTTATTCAAAGACATAAAACATTGTGTTCATTTTACTTTTATTCTTTAGATTTGAATTGGAACAGCTTTGATAACATTTTCAGGTTCTGGGTGGTAATTAAACAGCTCCTTATGGAAACCAAGTTGCACGAATCGAGCACATGCTTGGTTGATGGGATCTTGTTGAATCTCCAACGACTCAATGCCATCGATTGGATCAACATCTTCAGGAACGACAATGCAAGTGTGAAGTGTGTGGCTGTGCCATCATGGAATGAGACCTGCCAAAGAGAACCTAGACACGGGAAAGTTAACCAGAAATGGCCAATTTATACTAATTTCTTGTAAATTTTAGAAGGTTTCTGGTTACCATTTTTAACTTTTTCTTATGAGCAAATATTAGCATTGTTAATATTATTAGTTTTTGTTAGACGAAAGATTTAAACATGTGACCTTTAAGTTTATATCTCTGGTTATATTTTTAACTTGAAAATAATTTAGGTTTCTTGAAATATGATTATATTTCTTAATTACTGATTTTAACTTGAATAATTTCCATTTTATGCCATTTTATGTTATTTATGTCTCATTATTTGTTTTATGTTTTATTTTAAATTGCCTTTATTATTTATTTTGAACGTATCAATTATGGATTATTTATTTTTAATCACATTATTATATCAATTTTAGACATGTTTTAAAAATGAATGATAATTAATTTCGTTGAAAAGAAAAACATTTCAACACATCATGCACGGGTAATTAATTTTATATTAACATCTTCGTAGATATTAAATCAATATGATAGTATTGTTAAAATATTTATTTGCATGCTAATATTTGCACATTGATTGATATGTTCCAATATAAGGTGGATGGTAAAGTTAATTATCAAAGAGATCTACAAACAAGGAATTGGTCAAAGCTTTTGAAAAGAGAACTATGTTACTGCTTTTCAATTATAAAATTAGCATTCCTTCATTAATGTATCGTTAGAATGTGAAAAAATAGTTGTCCCAATTTAATTGATCAATTAGGTAAGTAACTCATTTGACTTACAAAATTATAATCACGACAATTATTATTATTTTCCTCTATTCATCTCCATATTTTTACCAGTAAAGTATTAGTAAAATAATTTACAACGATAATTATAAGGAATAATACTCTTTTTACCAAATAATATAGGCTCTTTTTTGTTTATGACTAAAATTAATTATAATATTCTCATACCTACTATAATGTTTATAGAAAAAAGGTCTAAAATAAATATAAAAGAGACAAAAATTTAATTTCATAGAAATTTATTTAAACTTATATTAATATATTATGAATATTAAATTCCAACGACACATTATAGTAGGCAGACATGTTTTATTTTAATATTTTTTTTTATTCCTTCACCTTTACTCAAACACTTAGAGTTACTTAAAGTTTTTCGTTCACTGTTGCATAGAGTGCTATCTCAAATCACCTTTGAAACTATCTTAAGCTTTAGTTGGTGAAGGAAATAACAACTCTCACGTGTATCTGTTTTTTCTGCTGCTGATGGATACATGATACCGTTGACTTTAAATTAGGTAGTCCAATTTGAAGAATTGAACTTGGTGGTGGTGTTAGATGCACGGTGTTTTGGATTTGGATATTAATACTTACTGGTTTTGGCATTTTGAAATTTCTTTAATTTTGTTCTGCTGATTAACTGCTAATGCATTATCCTCTACACGTTTCTATGCTTTGGTTGTTTCCATTATGTTATATTTATTATAAAAGAATTGCATGGCATGTGTTTCTCAATGGAATCCGTTTTAGCTTTCCAACAAAATATAAGAAACCACTACCATTCATTGTAATGTAAAAATGAATTATTTGTCATTCTTTTAATTCTATCACAATTTGTTAGTACATCATTTGATTTGGTTCCTAGAGTTGTTGGTTAACCCCTGTATCATAGGGATCTTTTTGCAAAGATTTCTGTACCCATGTTATGTTTGTTTGCTTATGAAGTTACGAAAATGTTTCCATGAACAGGCATGGTGTGCTCAGTGTTAAGTTAACTAATGCAGCCATACTCTTCATCATTGATCAGTAAATTTCACATGATTTTTACACACAAAATGTTTGGTTTAACTGAGCAAGATGGAAAAGTTAAGAAGAAGAAGAAAAAAAAGGATAATAATTCAGATAAAGGACAATAATTGAGAAGTATTTCAGGGACCAAGTTGATGGTTTATTAAAAAAATTGAGGATGAGTTCCTCATCAGCAACAAGAAAGCCACATGCTGTGTTGACTCCATTTCCATTTCAAGGCTACATCAACCCATTGTTCCAACTAGCAAAGCTGCTTCACCTCAGAGGCTTCCATGTAACATTTGTCAACATTGAACACAATCACAAACTCTTGTATATTTTGTATATTAGTTTTCATGTTTGTATATTAGTTTTTTTTATATTTTTAAACTTAATGTACCAGAAATTACATGTTCGTATATTTTATATATATTTTCATAAAAGGAGCTTGGAACAATTATTGGCTTTTGTAATAGTTGTTTGACAAATGGATATTTGGACTCAAAAGTGGACTGGATTCCAGGTACGAAGAACTTAGACTGAAGGATCTGCCTGACTTTATAAGGACAACAGATCAAAATAACTTTATGGTAGAATATTTCATTGAATCAGCAAATGATGTGCACAGCGCTTCTGCTGTTGTTATTAATACTTCTGATGAACTTGAGTGTGATGTATTGAATGCTTACCTCTATGGTCCCTTCTCTTTACCCCATTGACCCTTTCCCTTCATCTTTAAATCAAAGTCCACAGAAGAACCACTTGGCATCTCTAGGTTCCAATCTTTGGAAGGAAGAAACTGAGTGTCTTGAATGGCTTGAATTCAAGGAAGCTAAATATGTAATTTATGTGAATTTTGGAAGCGTTATGGTTACATCTCCGGAGCAACTTTTAGAGTTTGAGTGGGGTTTGGCCAACAGCAAGAGACCCTTTCTGTGGATCATTAGGGCTGACCTTGTCATTGGTGGCTCAGTGATTTTGTCATCTGTTTGTTAATGAAACTTCAGATAGAGGCCTAATAGCAAGCTGGTGTCCACAAGAGCAAGTGCTGAACCACACCTCAATTGGTGGATTCTTGACTCATTGTGGATGGAACCCAACAATTGAAAACATTTGTGCATGAGTGCCAATGCTGTGTTGGCCTTCTTATGTTGATCAGACAACAAACTGTAGATATATATGCAATGAATGGAACATTGGGGTTGAAATTGATACTGATGTGAAGAGAGAGGAAGTGGAAAAGCTGGTCAATGAATTGATGGTGGGAGAGAAAGGAAAGAAAATGAGGTAAAAGGTTATGGAGCTGAAGAAGAAGGCAGAGCAGGACACTAGTTCCGGTGGTCGTTCATACATGAACTTGGACAAAGTGATTAGTGAGGTGTTTCTTAAACAAAATTAGATTAAAGTGCTACTCCTTTTGAATTTCTAGCTTTGTGAAGCAAAAATGATGATGCATCAGTGAGAAGTGGTAGTTATATTACAACATATATAGCTATCTATTGCATTGTAACTATGCAAATCTGCATAGTCTTATCTGATTTGTCTACTTATATGCATACTGGAGTTTAATCATCTTTCTTGATTTTCATTTGTGTTCTATTTGATTGTTGTGCTGATTGAGAATTAGATATAATTAAAATTATGTTACGGTGGATATGGCATTATTCCATTAGTGGTTCTTAATAAATAACATGAAATTAAGAAACAAGATACTCAGTTAGATGAGTAACTGATTTCACAGAATATTTAAATCTCTTGAGATATTCTAAGCTGGAACTACTATAGGAAAGCAGGGAGCCTAGTAGTTGGAGCAGCATATGTACAAATGCTTAACACTTCAAAGAACAAATTCAATGCTTCAAACTTGTATTTCGCTAAACACTTCACTTTTTCTATATTAATTTTAGTCCTCATAAATTTATTTATTTCAAATGATTTCTATAATCATTAAGTGATAATGTAACATATATTTAGACATGTCACTTCAGTGACTACTCAAAGATGATATATTATGTGATATGTATAGACTCAGGATGTCTGTCATGTCATTGCTAAATGAAATTACAGACTGAAGATACTCTCATGTTAAAATCGGATATCACTCAATATAGTAAAATAAAAAATAAAAAAATAATGAACCATTTAGCTTTACCTTGAGAATCTCACCATATATATATTATTTTAATGGGTCTCATATGCATCATCCATGGACCCTATAACATTATGATGATATTTATTATTTTGGTAAGATAATATAATTATATCTTTATTATAGTATCATTATTGTTCTGATTTTGGGTAAGGTATCAAGAGGCCGAGGGATACAACAATCACTAATAAACATATTAAACATGTACAAAAGAAATAAAATAAAAAGTTTGTTCTAATTTTTTAGTGGTGGGAAAAGAGAGGTTGTTTCAAGAGCTTGCTCTAATGTTAAGCAAGTAGAGATTTTCAAATGTTAGAGCCTCAGAGAAACCAATCCTCTCATCACCCTTTATGGCCCACAGTATAACTTCAGCCTCATGAAGGGAACAAATTCTCCAGGGTGGTCCTCACGACATGTTTCATTGCAGAGTTGCACCATGACAGTGGCCCATATAAAACTAACTAGTTTGGAAGCTACAACATAAATGGAGAGTATGTATTTAAAATAAGCTAATTCAAACATTTTTGCAGATTAGTGATTTGGATATTTTGTGCATTTCACACTGGTTCAAAGGGGTAGCTGCCCCTACTTTCTGTATATGTAATCTGCATATTTTTCTTCCACAAATAATTAACCATCCAGGCTGCTACCTTTGTTTCCTAGAACCAAACAATAGTCAGATGCAGGGTCCTCCAGAGCTCCCGTATTTTGAATTCTTTAGCAATGAATAGTGACTTTTCCTTCTAGTAAGATTAGTATTTTTAGCCCACGTTTTTTTTGAGAAATTTTGATATAATCTCAAACTGCTGGCATGTGGAATTGTCCAATTAGTGCTGGCATGTGGAAATGTAGTCTCAAATTTTGAATTCTTTGATCTTTAAATGTATCGAATAATGCTGTGTAATTCATATAATTAACCTCACTTAGTAGGATAAGACTTTTATTATAACATTGATTGGCAAGTTGTATTCAATAATAGAATATTTTCTTTTATTCCAAAATTATTAAATTTTTTACAAATTATAAATATTGTCAAAAAAACAAAATGACATATAATCTTTTTTAATAACTAGATTTGATCTTTATGAGGACTATCATACTTAAAACCTATTTAAAATTTTTTTAAACAAAATTAAACCACCTTTATTTCTTATATTAAATAAAGATGTTTTAGACTAAATGCATTAATATTTTATACTTTTAAAATTTATTAATAAAATTTTCCTTAATCTATATTGATATGTCTTATTTTTATATATGTAAAGAGACTGTTTTCAAATTTAAATTTATGATCAACAAATTATAAAGACATAACTTTATTATTATACTAGCACTCGCTCTCAACGGCAATAGATATTAAAAAAAGTAAACATAACATCAAGATTTGAAATGGAGACAATATTTTATAAAAGCTTCTACTCCTCCATTTTTCCTTTAAAAATATCCATCATACAAGAAAAGATGCCTAAATTTGGAAAAGACGTGATCATTTTTATATTTATTAGATTAGATGCATTGCAGTTTTAGTTATGAAAAAGAAATACTTCACCATGCAACCAAATGCTTAGTCTGATTTTGATAGGTTTATATAGTCTTCTGCCCTTCCAATTTTATCCCTATTGATACAAGAAAAGACACCTAAATTTGGTACAGATTATGTCTATGTAGCTAATCAATCATTTATTCTTTATCGGATGTTCTCAGAGTTTTAGCGAAAAAATCTCACTCTACAATGTTACCATACATATCCCACTTTAAGCTTTTATGATAGGCCTACATAAACTTATGCACTTCCATTTTACCTTTCCCTTACAACAAAATTTGGTATAAATGCATCACTCTATCAGATAATGTATTTTCTCCTCATTCATATATTATCCATACAGTCTTTCTATATTTTTCTCTTTTTATTGGTTAAAATTCTTCACTCATCAAAATTTTTATAGACAAATTTTTAAGACTTTGAGAATTTGTTTCATATGCTTTCATGAATAATGATAGTCTCTATAAATCAACATAAGACTTTTCAATATATTTTGTTCTTTTTACTTAAAAAATTTTGAGAAAACTTTCCAAAAAGTCAAACATATTTAAAATGTGAAATTATTAAGTGATGAGTTACCAAAATTAGATATATTTTATAGGTATAAATAATATCAATTTATTCTTTTAAATCATTCTCAAATATATAATCTCATATCTACATACTCTTTGAATTCCTTCTCTTTATAGAGTGATTCATCCGAATGTAAGAAATAACCTTATTTAATAGTTTTAGTAGTATTATTTACATAAAAATAATAGCAATGCTTCTAAACTTATTATTATTATTTTTAAATTCAGGTTGTTTCTTATCAAAAGTAACAGACTATTTTTTTTAAGTAAACAAATTTATTTTAAAAACTAATTTCTTTTAGCATATTTTTTATATAGAATTTTTTTAATAAATATTTTTCTTCATACACACATTAAATTTATGATCAATCATAAGTATGTAGATTAACTATAATGAAATTAAATTGTTTCAATTAAATTAGAGATTTTGCATTCAAGTTCTGAATAATATACAATTGCTTTAATTACTTAATTTTTTTATCATTTATAATCATTTTATCTTATTCATATATAATTGTTTTTAATAAAAAATTATGCGCTCTTAAAAAAATATTCTCAACGTAATCTTATATAGCATAGTTATATATCATATTGATATTTTCCAATGTTTCCTAACTTTACACCACTTTTTCTCACTAAGACAAATATATTGTAACGGAGATTAACTAAAATTAGCCACCACTTCCTCTCAATGCTATGCTATCCACATACTAATCCTAAATACCTGTCCATAAACATAGGACCTACCTAAAATTAACCGCAGAAAACAATGTCTAGTTCCTAATCTCAAGGTCAAACACCGCACGTTTCTCTCTCCTCCCTCTCTCTCTCTCTCACACACACAGATACTCTCTCTCTCTAACCCAACACGGTTTGACTCACAAACAAAAGGTTTTCATATTTTTCATAATTTTCCGGAAATAGAAAACATAGTTTCTCTCTCTGTGTTGGGTGTGTCTCTGTTTCTCTTTCTCTCTCACCGTTGTTGTTGTTGATCCATGGAAGAGGAACTTCAGAACGCAGAAGAAAGTTGAAACCTTTGGGCTAAACTCGGATACCCAATTGGCTCAAAGCTCCAATGCGGTGTTGTTGGAGGAGGAGACCCTCCTTGAAGAAGGAAAATCGTGGATCTGATGATGGTGGGGACATGGGTGATGAAGATGGTTTCAGGTAGTTGTAGGGTTGTTGTCGGGGGCAACGATCCGGTGGTGGTGCGGCAGCAGCATAGACGACGATGCAGCTTCACTTCTCGCCTAGCATGAGAAGCATCACGATATCGAGCAACAATGGGTTTATTGACTTGATGAAGATCAAGGTCGCAGCTTGCCACATTTCCTATCGAACCCTCTTCCACACCATCCTCATCCTCGCTTTCTTGTTGCCCTTTGTCTTCATTCTCACTGCTCTTGTTACCCTTGAAGGTGTCAACAAGTGCTCCTCATTCGGTACTCCTTTTTTTTCCTTCCATCTATTTATTCATTTGGTTACATAGTGTATGTATTTTTTTTATTTTTTTTTTGTATTTGGTCTTTAATCGAGTCTAATGGTATCGTGTAATCCATGTAGCCGAACTCCTATGGTCTGGTGAGATAACTGATAATGCTTTTATTTATTTCATTTGGTTACATTGTGTATATATTTGTGTTTGGTCTTTAACCGAACCTAATGGTATTGTGTGATCCATGTAGCAGCCGACTTCACCTGGATGGATATCTGATAAGGCTTTTTATTTATTCATTGGTTGCATTGTGTTTATATTTGTATTCGGTCTTTAACCGAACCTAATGATATTGGGTGATCCATGTAGCCGACTTCACCAGGATGGATATCTGATAAGGCTTTTATTTATTCATTGGTTACATTGTGTGTGTATATATATTTGTGTTTGGTCTTTAGCCGAACTAGATGAGGTTGTGTGATCCATGTAGCTGACCTTACCTGATGGGATATTTGATAAGGCTTTTGTTGTTGTTGTGACTTGTGCGAATATATTTTGGATTTTGGATAAGTTGGTTTGGCATGTTTTTATTTGTTTATTGTTGTTCTAAGATGGATCTTGATTTGAATGTTGGGTTAAGAACTTGTTAAGAACTTTCACGTGTCAGGGGGACTGGAATTGTTATATTGCAATTGCAATCATAGATTGTTTCCCTTATGGGTTTTCTTTTTCTAGCTAAGCTAGCATTTGCCTTTATTTCAGGATCTCAAGTGTGACTGGCCAATTTAAGTGTTTCATGATAATTTGTTGCATAGCTTGACTGAACTTGAACTCTGGAATAGTGAGGATGCTTTCCTGACATGCATTGCTGAAACTTGTGCCCTGTTGTGTTAATTCTTTCTTGTGACAAATTGTTACATGCTTTTTGCCTTTTACCACTGGAAAACTATTCATTTATCATAAGACATAAATTAATTAAACCCTGGCTAGTGTTTGTGTTCTTTGAGGTCCCTGTCTTTTTAAAGCTGGCTTCTGGTTTTATCAGTTGTTGATGGAAGTTTTGATAGATTTATTTTCTTTCATTTTGAAACATCATCTCATGTGCTTGTGTCTTTCTTTCATTATGTTACCCATATTCTTAAAGTCGACTGTTTTGTACATATTAATATTATGTCTCACCTTTTGTCTATTTTTGATCCATGATTGGTTTTTTTGCTCCAGATTGTTTAGGTAGGCGGTTGGGACCAAAGCTTCTTGGTAGGGTTGATGATCCAGCGGTAAATAATTTTTATGTTACTTCAAATAGATATCTGATTATGTCATATCTACTAAAGATTTGATTAATTAACTATTATCTGAACCTTTCTTGTGATGATTGTAATGTTGCAGCAGAGACTAGTTAGAGATTTTTACGATATCCTTAACGAAGTAAAGACTGGGGAAATTCCATCTGCTCTAGAGCTGCCAGATTCATTCGATCAACTGGTTTCTGATATGAAGAACAATCAATATGATGCAAAAACGTTTGCATTCATGTTAAGGGGAATGGTAAGTTTCTTGTTGCGCTTGCATAAAGTATCATGAACTTCTTTATTAATTGGTATTTAGTATAGAAAGGATTGTCGGAAGTTGAATTCTGTTGATGTTTTTAATGTTAAGTTATAACATGTGACTTAGTTTGAAAATAAACATTTTACGCATTACTGAAATTTGAGTATCGAAAGGTTGAGGTTGGGATAATTGATGTGCTATATATAAATGGTGGCTAAAAACTTTTACAATAACAACACATATGCTGTATGCTGATACAATGATTCAGCTGATGGCATCTCTATATTTCATCATTTTTTGTATATTTATTTGAACCTGCAAACTGATGGTGAAGTCTAGTTCTGAGATTTAGCTTGTCTAAAGTAAGAGGGATAAACTTTAGAGTTTAAAGTGCAGCTAAGCCATTGATTAGAAAATCAGTGGTCAAGACTTTCTAATTATTAGTATTAATTATAATTGTATTTTATCCCCTAAAGTGTACCCCCTCACTTTAGATTTAGAGGACCTAAATCTCTACTTGTGTACCATGTTTTAGTAGCATTTATACTGGCTGTTATGCATCATATCATATTCATTTGATCTTTTGCTTGTATCATTATTATAATGTGTAGGGTCTAACTTTAATGGCTTTTTGTTTGCATCTATGATTCATTACATGAGAAAAATGTTTCAGCTCAAATTCATTTTGTTTATTGAATTGAGGCATTTAAAAAGATTTTTTGAAATTATTTAATGTGTTTACTTAGTTATATTCCTTATTTACCTGTTACATTAAGGTTTATACTCTGCTGTGTATTACTTTGATGCAATCTCATAGTGAAGTCAATCCGGAACACTCCCAAGATTATGTAGCTTGCTTTTACCAAGATATAGTTGGTTAATATCTACTGTGAAATTCAATTTATAGTTTGATTCAATTATACAAAGTATCATGATTGTGTTTACTTTCAGTCTTCCATTATCTTAATTTTAGGAAACTGGAGATAGTTTTTTATATGCCATACAACAAATACTACTGTTTTTGTTATGGTCGAGTGTAGTTTATTATATACTTATTTTGAAATTTGAAATGTTGGACAAACAATCATAAGTCATTATATAAATAAGGCAATAATAAGATTGCATATTGGATGATTTGGCCAAATGAAAAACTGCTTCTTCCTCGAAGTTATTTTTTGAAATAGTGACTAAAAAGGTGCGAATTTTGTAGCATGGCTAAACAGGCATGTGCCATATGTTAAACTCAGAAATTGGGATCAAAAGTGTCTATTCTCTTTTTAAATCATATGATACAATCTGATTTTTAGCCTTAAAGTTTGCTAAAAAGCTATAAATGGTAAGTACAGCTAGGCCAACTAATTAAGGATATAATTACACAATTACAGCTATAGAATCATGCAAGATATGCTGATTTAAAGGGCCAACAAATATGCACAATTATTGCCAAATAATCTGCCTATCAATTCTATTGACACCATGGTGGTTGCACTTAACTTAAATTTCAGGTTGCTTATATAATTCAGGAAGCCTAAAGAAATCTTATACTCTTCTAAATAAAAAGTGTAATGAATGTTAAGAAGTTGACAGATGATAATCATAAATTGCAACATTAGAGATGCAATGTTCTTTCCTCAAATTGCTCATACTTTGCTCATGTTTGACTTGACATATCTTTTAGTCTTTATCTGTTTACTTCTACTTGATACTTAGATATTGTGATTCGGATTAAGGCTTATCTTAAAATCATCTTAGTTTTACATTATTATTTTACTTTTTGGTTTGTTTGTCACAAGAGATCTTTCTTTTTTCCTTTTCTTGCACTTGAAAGTTCTCACTTTTATGTACACTATTTATCTGCTGTAGGTAGTATTTTTTGTGGTCTTCATACTCTCATCACAAATAAATAGCAAGTACTGAGTAGTAGTGTAGTACTTTGCATCATTGTTGTTTTCATCTTGATTTTGGTTTACAACCTAATTAGTTATTCATGGATCATAACCACTGGTTTATGCTAGGAGTTTGAGAAATTAGTGTGTATATGCAAGACTATTGTGTATAGCTTAGTGTATACATGTTCATATCGTTGGTTGTTTATTATTATTATCATCATGTTTCAATAGTGATGCTATATGATAATTATATTGGTCTGTTACATTGCAATGTTTCTTTGAACAGATGCAGAAATTTGAGAGAGAAATCAGAGAATCTAAATTTTCAGAGCTGATGAATAAACACTTTGCAGCAAGTTCAGTCCCTAAAGGGATTCATTGTCTGTCTTTGCGTTTGACTGATGAATATTCGTCAAATGCCCATGCACGCAAACAACTGCCTCCTCCAGAATTACTACCTACACTGTCTGACAACTCTTACCATCATTTTATTGTTTCAACTGATAACATCTTGGCTGCTTCGGTAGTTGTTACTTCTACTGTGCAGTCATCTCAGAAACCTGAGAATATAGTCTTCCATGTCATCACTGACAAAAAAACTTATGCTGGTATGCGCTCATGGTTTGCACTAAATCCAGCCACTCCTGCTATAGTTGAAGTCAGAGGCATTCACCAGTTTGACTGGTTGACGAGAGAAAATGTTCCAGTACTTGAGGCTGTAGAAAATCAAAATGGGATCAGGAATTACTACCATGGGAATCATTTTTCTGGAACCAATCTCAGTGATACCAATCCATATAAATTTGCCTCAAGATTGCAGGCTAGAAGTCCAAAGTATATATCTTTACTCAACCATCTCCGCATTTACATACCCGAGGTAAGTTGGATTCAACAATTATACTCTTTCTGTCTTCTTGCTATGTCAGTCAGAATATTTGTCTGTAAGTTCTGCATTTCAATCTCATAAAGCTTCTTAACTGAATTTGCAGTGGCAGAAGTGGCTTGTCATTACTGAATCTCTCTGAATTCTCACAAATTATAATAATTAAAGAGAACATTAAAGCTATCTGTTAAAAGATGCAGAATTATGTTGAACTATTTCAAGTAAAATGCTTGGCCCAAATTATTTTACAAAATGGGGGTAATTAATAAAATAAATATATGGCATGAAATGAGTGGAGGTATGCTTCCTCCCATGGCAGCAGGTATTGATGCTGCTGCAAATAGAAAATTGTAACTTATGGAATATTTGCATTGCTTTCGTTAGCATTTAGCACTTACATACCATTTTTATATGAGCCAATTTGAGCATGTGAACATTTTATATTGGAGAAATTTTCCATCTCTTGTTTATGCTGATTGTGTTTGCATTATGTGTGTTGAACAGCTTTTCCCAAACCTTGACAAGGTGGTTTTTCTGGATGATGATGTTGTGGTTCAACGTGACTTGTCTCCACTTTGGGAAATTGATATGAATGGAAAAGTTAATGGAGCTGTGGAAACTTGCAGAGGGAACGATCAGTGGGTAATGTCTAAGCATTTTAGGAACTACTTCAATTTTTCCCATCCCCTCGTTGCACAACATTTGGATCCTGATGAGTGTGCTTGGGCTTATGGGATGAATTTATTTGATCTGCGTACGTGGAGAACAACAAACATAAGAGAGACATATCATACCTGGCTGAAAGAGGTAAAATCATATACTCTCAAAATAATACAATCCATTAATTTGAAGTTCTAGCAAATTCTGAATTTTAAATTAATGCTGTGGTACTGATTCAAATATCTATGCTCGTGCATACATATGTGCATATCTATGTGTGTATGTGTGTGTTCAATAAACCATCACTTTCGTCCTCAATTTATTACCCTCTTTCCCAAGTAATCCCTAAAGTAATAAAATTAATCCTTGAAATATTGAATATACATCACTTTAATCCTTAAGTTGGTGGATTTCAGTAAAGTTTAGGGACCAGTTTGACAGGTTTTTTAAATATTAGAGGGACTACTTGACACTTTCTAATACTTCCAAGACTACCTAAATAGTATTTTATTACTTTGGGGACTACTTAGGAGAAAGGGTAATACTTGAAGGTTAAAATTGGTGGTTTTCTCTCTCTACATGTGTGTGTATGTGTGTGCATGTGTATAAATGTGTGTGTGTGTATGCATTAGGTGGTAGTATGAGAACATATGTGATTAGTTTCTTATGTTATATTATGTGTGACAGAATCTAAGGTCAAACCTAACGATGTGGAAGCTTGGAACCCTACCCCCTGCTTTGATTGCATTCAAAGGTCATGTTCACCCGATTGACCCCTCTTGGCACATGCTTGGCTTGGGTTATCAGAACAAAACCGACATCGAGAGTGTGAGGAAGGCTGCTGTTATTCATTTCAACGGCCAGTCAAAACCGTGGTTGCAAATTGGCTTTGATCATCTTAGGCCATTTTGGAACAAGTATGTCAATTATACAAATGATTTTGTTAGGAACTGTCACATCTTGGATTCATAGTCTGCCATGAGATGCACTATGGTTAGAAAGAAAAAGTGCATGAATACTACGAAAGGGACGAGTAAATACATGTTTCATCTAAATTTTTGCGGCTTGAGAAGATGAATTTGAGAAGGCAATATAAAATTGGTTGAGAGGGCAAAGTGATCAGTACATAGTGGGTGGAAAATTTGCTGCCACCCCTAACATTTTTGCGCACACAGTTGCCATCCTGGCATGGCCTTGAGAATCAAACAGTCTTGTGACATACAAACACGTCCTATATTTTTGGTTAGTGAAAGGATATACTATTATTGGTCTTATGTGGGGCTACTATATCAAAAATTCCTTAGTGAATGTTGGAGAATAGACTGAATGCTGCAGATAAAAAGGGGTCATGGTCATGCACCTGTGTCATCAAACTAGTTCGTTGTTGAGAACACAAGTGCTACTAGGACAGTTTAATTTGTGAGGTTCCCCCACTAGTGCAGTGTTTTCCCCCATCATTTTTTAGTTTGTTAATTTTTGTTAGCATCAATTTTTCCATTCACCCTATTGGATTTGATATCAAGATGGTGAATTGTAGGAACAGTAGTTCATATGAGATTGCTTTGTTACAGGTCCATTGAATTGAGGAACTGTCTGTAGGATATATCTATATCTATATTGTTATTCGTTGTGTACGATTACCAGACATTGGAAATGTGCAGATAATTCTTTTTTTTCCCGACTTCTCCATTCTTGTAATTCCCTAATGTGATCGTGTTCTTTATCTTTGCACCTCATGCATTCATAAAGTTGATACTATGTGCACAGAGAATATAAAGATTTTTTATTATATCATATCAAATCACAAATTGTCATGTTAAAGTTTATTGACTTCTTATAGTTGTTACCTTAAAAGTTATACGAAACTTGATTTTTTTATATTGTAAATTTTTTTATATTAACAATGCACATCAATCAAATACAAATTTTATGGTAATAGAAACCTTTATTTCTTTCAGTTTTATAAGGACCAAGGGAATAAAAGTGGAAGATTTAATTATGAAAGAAAGAATTTATTACATTTACAATGCTTAAGTTATTTATATTCGAGTTTTCTGACTTTCTTTGATGCTTGTCGTGGTTTTAGCTAGTGCTTACGGAATTATTCTCATGTACCAACTCATTTGTACTGAATAGACTTAATGTGTATTTAGTTGTAATATTTTATATTCTCATTTTTTTTATCTGAACTTTTCTTGAGGATTTTAATCCCTTATTTTCTAATCATTCGACCATTGTCTGTTCAGTTTACCGTTTTATATAATATCAGAATCTTTTAGCTTCTTTCTTGCACTATCTTATGTTTTATTTCTTCTCTTTATTTGATCACTTCTCTGTTTTCTCTTACTTTCTTTTTTCTTTTTAAAAAATCTAATTTTAAATATGTTTTTCATACATGTAATATGTTATTATTTTTAATTTACTACCTAATTTTTTTTATATTTTTATTTTACTATTTTACATCTTTAAATTTATACTTTTGGCACCTCTCGTTATTTAGTTTAAATTCATTAAGCGATGACACAATATTTTATTATCTCGTCTAATGACATGACATTATGTTAATTCGTTATATTATCTTTTAATGGACCAAGACTAACTACATGTATTAAAAGTAAAAATTAAAAAATGGCAGATAATAAAATAAAAATATATTTTTTAGACAATAAACTGAAAAACAGATATATTAGATGTATGATAACATATTTAACCCTAAATTCTATGATTTCTATCTATTAGGCTATTAGTTAAAACTTTTCTGTATTTTTTTTTATCAACAGTGAGTTGACAACACGATTCATATGCATAGATTTTGTAGCGATGACCAGGGTTAATTTATTCCCCTTGTTTACATAAGTCCAAAAGTACCAATGGTAATGAGATTCTACATGATCAAGATGATTGTTAACTTTAACGTACATTTAGTATTAACCAAATAAAAAGGAATTATAAAATACGAAAAAAAGAAGAATCTTAAAGAGGGATTTTGCCAAGTTGGTGATGACGTGAATTCCATTTACAACTATTCGACCTTAATGAATAATGACCCCTTCAAAGTGCGTGGAGGATCTTATCTTTCTTTTTTTAAGACGTTTAAAATCAAAGTCTGGACCTACCCATGTCATGTAACGTTAACCTTTTCAACATTTTCTTTACTCATGTTAGTTGCCAAGTGATTTGGTTGCATGAGTAAAAAATTAACTAGTTTCAATTAGTTGTTTAGCTATATGGAAGAACCCTAATCTTCTAAATATTATAAATAAACTTCAAACACCCATTTGGGAAGAATAGTTAAGCTTGCAAAAACTGAAAAGAATGCTAAATATTAGCATTTATATGCAACTATCTTTCTAAGTTGTGGTCCTACTACATATACGGTTGTTCAGAATTTATATATCAGCCATCATTAGATAGAGACTATTTCTTCGATGGGGTTTGTTAGCACATCAAGTATAGAAGTTTGAACAACACCTCTATCACAAAAGACAATAATATTGGCTGCTAAGGCGGTTGATGCGTCTCTTTGTTCCCATTTTAATAATCACGAGGAATTTTTGTTTTTATTTTTTAGAATATGTATATTATTTATTGGAGGTAAGTCTTTCTTCAAATATTTAACATATTTATATACTCAAATTAAGACTAATAATCTCATATCAATTAATTCAGGTGTTTATAATTTACCACGATGACTTTGATCTTTAGCTTTTCTTTTTCATAGAGGCAATACTACAAGATAATAATGGGGCAGCTGAGCTAACTAGTATATTTATTTTATGGATTCAAACATGTTTTTGATACTTAAAAATATATTTTTTTAATCTCAATGACAATTGAATTGTTTTTAGTCTTCAATTTTTTTTAAAAGATATACTTATAGTTCTTAATAAGGAACTAAAAGAAAATATTGTGGAGTATACAAGTCATGTAAAATTTTAAAAAGCAACACCGTTATTTTAAATGATTATGTGATATTTATATATGGTCATATTATCCAATTTTTTAAAATAAAAAAGTCATGTGAATTTTTAAGAAACTAACATGACTTATGAATTTTAATTTTAATCATTTATTTTAAGATCTAATGGTTCCCACTAAATAATAAATAATAAATGTCTTCATATTTAGAACAAGAGATGAGAAATCAAATTATTGCACAAGTAAGCCATTTTTATCTTACCCCGCTTAATAATTTTTTTATTATAAATATTGAATTTCATTAATCCAACTGTTAGTTTGAGAGTTTACATTGACTACATTAATCTTAAAAAACTTCATATAATTTAGAAATTATTTGATATTTTATCAATCAACCTTATTCTCATCATATTATATATTTTTAAAATATAAGTAAATATTGACTGTGAAATTACACAAATATGAATTTTTAATCATATAAAATTCCAGATGCATGATGCATAATCATTAAGATATCACCATTTGCGTGATTCGTTATTAAATGAGTTTGGATTTGCAAATTTTGCATTTTATAAAAAAGTTACGAAGAAAGGTAAATGTAAAAATTCACGCCTAGTGAAAATTTCTAAAATTGTTTTAAAAAATGATTTGGTAAATAACCAAATTATTTTATGAAATTAACAAATTAATTCACAAGAGATGAAAAATTCATATTTAATAAATGTTAAAAAAATATGAAAAATTAATCTTTCAAATAATTTAATAATATATTAATTCTTGAATATTACTGTATACACAAATTTAACCGTAATCAATTTGTCTACTTCTTCTACTGTAATCTGAGATTAAATTTATATTTTTTATCTTTTGACTAAATTGGCATCACATTTTGTGGGACAAATTTGATTATTTAGCATAACGTTTTCTTTTACCTTGCACCGACATAACGAATTCATGCTAGTTATGATTTAACGTAATATTGTTGGCATTGACCTGGTTACAGAAGACACGGTAGGAAAGCATGGTAGGTTCGCAGATGTTAAGAATGTGCAAGTGACACACACACACACACACATGTTGTTTTGTTTGATTGAGGCTTCTGAACAGTTTCTGACACCAAAATTGAGCCAAAAAGTTGACCCTCTTTGGATGAATGAGAATATCATGTTCCCCACATTAATACAACAAGGAGATTCCAATTTCCAACAATTGAAAACTCCTAACCCTTCTCTTCCAACCCCGTTTCATGCTTCCTTCCAATCCTTTGGCGTGATTTCAATCGTTTCATAAGAAAACAGCCCTCACTTCTTCTTCTTCTTCTTCGTGTTCTTTTATCAATCATCATCTTTTTCATTCAGTTTCTTTGATTGACACAATTGCCACACAGATCAGTGATTGACCCAATTGAGAAAAACCTTAAAAGTTCTTTTTTTTTTATATTTTATTTTTGGAATTCTTGCTTGTTTTGCAGGTGGCCCAGTTGGTAATTCAAGATGGTTCTGTGATTTAACAAGTGCCCTCTTGAGTATGGATTTGGTTTTGTTTGGCTTTAGCTGTTTTAGAAAGATTCCTTTGTCAGTTTGTTGAATTCGGTTATGATGTTTCCTTTTAAGCACTACTTGTTTGTTGGATTTCAATCACTTTATTCTGTCATATTTATTTTTTTATTTGGACAAAACCCAGCTAATTTATCCTCTATTCATATTCTTATGCCTTGGATTTTAATCTATATATATTTCAAGCCTCTTCATAGTTTCCATGTTATCTAAATATACCATTTGAGATTTTGAATACTATTTGGGTATTGAGTGTCACTTGAGAGGAGTGAGGACTGATACTTTTTCTTTTGTATAATTGTATCAAATTTTACAGAATACTACTCAAGTGAGATAATTTGATTTAACTCCCTTTGTTCATGGATGAAAAAATCAATTGAAGTAATTCACTGGACTACATTGTCCTCTTGGTCTGAGGTTGAAGCTATTTGATTTCTGAATTTCGCGAGTCTCTTAATCTGAGTATGGCTGGGAACCAAGATCAGTTAGAGATCAAGTTTCTGTTGAGTGATGGTACGGATATTGGCCCCAAAAGTTATGCTGCTGCCACTAGCATTGCAACACTGAAAGAAAGTGTTCTTGCTCAATGGCCAAAAGGTTAGTTGTATGTCTTCTTTGTTTTTTGAATATCTTTTCGTCCTCCTATTAATTAATACTAAGATGTCAATGTCAGAAAGTATTATATTGTTCCTGTTTGTTGGTCTTTTTTTTTTTGGTTTTTTCCTTCTTGTTTTAATGAACTCTGTACTGCATAGTAAGAAAGACTGGCAGTTGGACAAAGTGAAAAACATGAAGGCACAGACATGACTATTGATGTGGATGTATTGGTTTATAGAAAGGAAATGTTGATGTAGTAGAAGTCATGATTTATTTAAGTATATGGCTATTATTTTTGAAGTTTGGATGCTGATCATGCACTATGGATTTAGTTTATGCTTTTAATGAGAACTGGGGGCATAAGAAGAATTATATGTTGGTTATAATTTATAAGAAAGAGAAGAAGAAATTTCCATTTAATGGAATCTTGGGACTTCAAACACATGTCAGAGATATGTCCTGCAGATTCTTGTCCACATGTATATTGAGCATGTCTTTGTGTTGTGCCATGGTTTAGTGATCTCCCATTTTTCCTTCAGAAAGGCACAGTCTTTAGGAGTTTGTAAATTTCATAGAAAGGCTTTAACTAACGTCATATAATTGTTCCATGTCTATCCATAAGTAGTTTCTTAAACTTAAACTCCTCCTCTTGGCGTCTCTTATTCCATATAATGTTGTGTCTGCTTGTTCCTCCTTACAGTGACATTTTTTATGTCATAGTATTTTATCAAAACCATAAGCTGAATTTTAAAAAAATTAAGGTGGTTTTAATTCCTTTGTAATTTCTCTAGAGTATGTTTGTAGCTAACGGTTCATGCCATGTGGTTTTTCATATGTGTTCCCATATTAATAGCAACTAAGCTTACCAGTGCCATATTCACTGCAACTTGCTGCCTTGCTGGTATATAAGATACAAAGAAAATCACATGCATTTACAAATAAACGTGATGATATTTTAACTGGACAATGTTCTGTCATGCATTCCAATATTCCATGATCTTTGCTATTATTTTTAGTGATATATATATATATGAGATATGTGAGTTTGTGTTTATGTTTTGAAGATAAGGAGTATGGACCAAGAACTGTAAAAGATTTGAAGTTAATTAGTGCCGGAAAAATATTGGAGAACAACAGAACAGTGGGAGAATGTCAGAGTCCCTTGTGTGATCTACCTGGTGCAGTTACAACAATGCATGTGGTTGTGCAACCACCTTCTGTGGAGAAAGGTTTAGTATTACTAAATACTGTTAATTTTATAGCATGCCAAAAGTCTGTTTTACTTGTATACACAGCTTCTAGATATAATGTTCCTTTCTTGTATGATTGCATTGAGTTCGAGTTCTTTTCATTTCTTGTAGCTAAACATATTATTTTCAAATTTTGAGAAGTGGTCTAATAACTGAACAGTTTTCATTGGAAAAACACTTTGCTTGTACACTGATAAGTAAAAACTAAGTACTTGTGTAAGTATTTGAGAGAGCTTATAAAAACAACTTATAATATGTTCACAAGTTGTTTTCAGCTAGTGTATGAAAACAGTTTAACCCAATTTCCTCTTTAATTGTGAAACGACGTATACAAAAGTGCTTTTATGTTGAGCGCATATTCAATAAGCCCCTAATAAAGTTGTTTATCCAAATGGGCCATAAATATAAAACTTCTGCACTTATGTGTGACTGAACAATTTTGAGTTCATTTGGTTTTGGTGTTTTATCTCATCCTTTTTTGACATTATTTTTCTTTTTTCTTTTTGTTGTTTCTCTTCAAACAGATAAGAAAGTAGCAAGTGAAGCAAATCAGAGCAAATGTGTTTGTGTGATATTATAGTGTCCAAATTGAATAGAAGGTGTCATCTATTTAGACGGTTAAAAGTTACACTTGTATTCATTTTAAAAGTAATCTATGGCTTTCAAAACATTTCCTCATACACAAATTCTTTGGGTGCATGCCTCATTGTCTGATTGATGTAAATGCTGATTGAAATGAACTCTAAAATTATTCTCGTGCTTCAGCTTGATGCAAAGTGCACCTAGAGCTAAACCTGTTAAAAATGTGCCTTAATTTACTTGATGTTTGTTTATGTTGTACCATAGGTATTATGTATGCTACACCAGTTGAGGAAACACTGACTGAAATACATACATCTCTCATAAAATGGTTTAACTACAATTTTTCTTCAATGGAAATGACAAAATCTCATGTGGCAGACTTTTATATTTTAAAAAATAGTGTGCATCTCATGTGAAACTCGTCACATGACAATGATTTCTTGCTGACCTGACAAAAAGAACCCTATGCAGATGAATAATTTCAAGAGTCTCTTTAGTAATTAGTTTATAAAAATGTTCCACTTTAGACTTTAGTCAATCACTCTATAAGAAATTATGTTTATATATAGCCCTAAATTGAACAGAATTACAATCAATGTATTTAAATATTTACAAAATATTATATTAATGAATTACAGACACTGATATACACGCACATACATATACTTATGACACCTAAGGCATACTTTTTGTATTATTTGTGGAAATATGTGACATCTAAGACAAATTTATGCATTATAGTAGTATCAAATAGTGGAAAAGGTGTGATAGCAACTTTGTGATAAGAGCAAGTTGGATGGACTTAGCTGAGTGTACATTTGGTGTACTGCATTCGGCACACTGCATCGAATTTTAATAAAAAAAATGTTTCAAAATGTTGAGTTGAAAAAACAAGCAGGGATAGCCGTTTGAAGCATTGAATATGTTCTTTGAAGTGTTAAGCATCTGCACATATGCTGCTGCAATTACTAGGCTCCCTGCTTTCATCTATTTCCAGCTTAGAATATCTCAAGAGATTTAAATCTTCTGTGAAATCAGTTACTCATCTAACTGAGTAAGTTGTTTCCTAATTTCTTCTTATTCATTAAGGGTCAATCATGGAGTAATGCCATATTCTAGCATAACATTATTATAATTCTTTATAATCTCTACAACACAACAATCAAATAGAACACTAATGGAAATCAAGAATGCTGATTCAACACCAGTCTGAATAAAAGTAGATAAATCAGATAAGACTATGCAGATTTGCTTAGTTACAATGCAATAGATAGCTGCATGTGTTTTAAATATAACAACCACTTCTCACTTATGCATCATTTTTGCATCACAAAAAATCTACAAATTCAAGAGAAGAAGATCAATGAATTATAACAGTACTGCTCTACGGGGGAAATCACACTTTTAAACTAATTTTGTTTAAGAAGCACCTCACTAATCACTTTGTCCAATTTCATGTATGAACGACCATCGGGACTAGTGTCCTCCTCTGCCTTCTTCTTCAACTCCATAACCTTTTGCCTCATTTTCTTTCCTTTCTCTCCCACCATCAATTCATTGATCAACTTTTCCACTTCCTCTCTCTTTATATTGGTATCAATTTCAACCCCAATGTCCCATTCATTGCATATATATCTACAATTTGTTGGCTGCTCACCATTGGCACACCTTCACAAATGCTTTCAATTGTTGAGTTCCATCCACAATGAGTCAAGAATCTACCAATTGAAGAGGGTGGTTCAGCACTTACTCTTGTGGACAGCAGCTTGCTATTAGGCCTCTATCTGAAGTTTCATTGACAAACTCAGATGACAGAATCGTGGGGCCACCGATAACAAGGTCAGACCTAAATCCACAAAAAGGGTCTCTTGTTGTTGGCAAAACCCCATGCAAACTCTCAAAGTTGCTCCGGAGACATTACTGTGATACTACCAAAATTCATATAGACAGCAGACTTAGGTTCCTTGGATTCAAGCCACTCAGCATCTTCCTTTCAAAGGTTGGAACCTAAAGATGTCAACTGGTTCTTTTGTGGACTTTGATTTAAAAATGAAGGGAAAGGACCAATGGTGTAATGAGAAGGGGGCATAAAGGAGAGAGCTTTCAATACATCTCGCTCAAGTTCATCAAAAGTATTATGAAAATAGCAGAGGCTCTGCAAATTATTTGCCATTTCAATGAGAAATTCTACTACAAAGTTATTTGGATATGTTGTCCTTATAAAGCCAGGTAGGTCCTTCAGTCTAAAGTTTTTCATACCTGGAATACAGTCCACTTTTGTGTCCAAATACCCATTTGTCAAATAACTCTCATCTGCAATCATAATTACAAAAACCAATAGCTCTAAGGTACATATATGAAAACATATATACAATATACAAACAAACCATTTCTTCATTGCTTATATTCATTCGTTACAACTTGAGATAACATTAACATAACTTTTGCCGTTTTGCGAGGACTTTGTTACTTCCAATTACTATTTCAATGTATATCTAGTCTTTAATTGGTCATACCTAATGGATACTATTATTCACACTAGAATTACTCATGTATATGTACTCAGGGACGGATCCCACAATCTAGGGGTTGAAACTTTTTTTCTATTCTTTTCTTTATAATGGTTTAAATATCTAATTTCTAGATAAATAATAATTTCCAAAAACCATTTACTAATTCTAGAGTAAAATTAAAAATTTTTATTTTATGATAATTATTGACTGTTATCGTAACAACATTATAGTTTTATACTAGCTTATGACTTTAGAAACTGTCTAGAATCATTTTAGAAGAAGAAAAAATAAAATAAACTTTTCTATAAACTCAAATTAACATATTTACAGACTAATTTGTAGAAGTTCTTATCTTTTAGAGAAGATATATGATAAAGAAATTCTACAAATTAACTTATGCATATATAAGTTAGTTTTAACTTATGAAGTTTGTTATGGATCCAATAAATGGGCCTAATATAATGATCAGTTATTGTGAAGTCCATTAAGGATTTTTTAGCTCATAATCTCAACAACGGATGATTATCAAAGGAGATCCCAACAAGAAGATATTTTAATCTCAACAACAAGATATTATACCATATATATCAGGATGTTATATCGGATTTGAGAAAGAGGTGACAGTAACTAACCTAGAGGTAATATCCCTATATATATAAGAGGTATGCTCACATGTATGGATTATGCTCTCTAACCCTAATATATGTTGTTACTGCACACATACCACGTCCAAGATTAATCCTGTTGTGTACAGTGATCTGATCCTGTGCTTTACTAAAGAAATGACTTGAACTAATACCTTTGAGAGGTACGAGGCCTTATCCAAAAGAGCACGAAAGTGCAAAAAAGACAATAAGGAACATGCACTGGTTGGTCGAAATAAAACAATAGGGAGTGCAAGTTTTTCAGCAGCTTGTATGGTAAAAGTCATGTTACAATCAAAAACCAAGCAGGTAACTGGGGGATCAAGACCCTTAGTGGCAGAATCACCAAGTATAGCAAGAAGGTCACAAAAAGGGAGGAGTAAGTATTCTCTTATTGATTCCCAACGTTGAGCAACTTCAGCACCAACATGTCCATCTGTGTGGTCTCAAAGCAAAATTCTTGGAGGCCATCAAGGGCATTGGGACCCCTTGATTCGAGCATGCGTTTGTGATTGTGTTCAGTGTTGACAAAGGTTACATGGAAGCCTCTAAGGTGAAGCAGCTTAGCTAGTTGGAGCAATGGGGTGATGTGGCCTTGAAATGGTAATGGAGTCAACACAACATGCGGCTTTCTTGTTGCTAATGAGTAATTCATCTTCAAATCTTCTTGTTGTGTGAAGAGTGTATAATAAGTGGTTGAAATAAACTAAGCAATGGTATGTTAGTGATCGAATTTCGATTTTGATCTTTGATAAATTTTTTCTTTATTTTTACTTCCTAATATTTGAATTTTTTTTTTGTTTTTGATCCATATTGTTAGGATTTCTCAGTGGCGTAGTCGTTAACTCTTTTAAGATATGGTTTGTGACTGTTTTAAAATCACCAATATTCATTTTGAAATTAATATTACAATTTCTAGCAGTTAAAAATCGCCATAAACAATTAATGCACAGAAATTATAGAAGAGAAAAAAAATAAAAAACACTATAAGCAAAAAACATAAAATATGTCAATATTGGATTTTGGATATGATTGGTGGTGGCTTGTTTGGTTTAGATCTGGCCAAATATGGTGAGATAGTGGTGTGGGAGGACAGTTTTGGACTGCTTGGTTCAAACCTAATGATGGTTGTGGTGTTGGGTTCAATATGAGTGAAGATAATGAGGTGGTGGTGGGTTGTGCACAGTGTCGTTAAGGTGGTGCCAGGGCCGTTCCTGAAAATTCTTTGGCCCAGGGCGAAGTAGAAAAAATGGGCCCCTAACACACAAATTTTTTTAAATACAAATAATATTAAAAGATAGAAAAATTTGTTACATCCCAAATAATTTTCAAAACTGTATATTAAAGATACATATAATGCTTTATAAAAAGCATTTCCTTCAGACATTTCTTGACGCAAAATCATTTATGATCATATCTACATCGATTTTATCCAACATATTTCTCTTAATAGATAGCATTCCTAGACCATTCAATCTCTCCTGCGACATTGTCGATCTCAAGTAATTTTTCAATAATTTCAACTTTGAAAAACTTCTTTCCGCGGAAGCTACTGTCACAGGCATCGTTAATCGGATTCAATATGCAAATCGTTAATAGGATTCAATATGCAATAGAAACATTGGGATAACAATCTGCATTTTTGACAAATTCAAGAATATCAATTGCTGTCATTGACTCATTTGGTAAAGTCATTTGCAACACTTTCATTTCAGACTAAAAGTCATCTGCATCAACATCTGACAAATTATTATGAGAAAATGTATCCTTAAAATTATTGCAATAATCCTTTAATCTATTGCTTTCCAAGGACTTCAACCTTGTAGGGTCAATTAAAAATTCAAAAACATTTTCAAAAATCTTTAGTTGATCAAATCTGTCTTTCAAAGAAGCAATTGTCATATCCACAATCACCAAAAAGTAGTTAACTCTAAAAGACTCCTCAGGTGATTGCAAATCTTCATCATGACAATCCTCACCAAATTGTTTTTTTTCTAAAAATAGGACGTTTAGTTGGAAAATTTGGCTCTATATCCATACTTAACGCGAGATCTTTGACAATATTCATACTAGCTTCAAACCCTTCATTTCTATAATTTTCGAAATATAATATGATACCTTCCACTTCTTTCATAGTAGTATCAATGCACATTGTCTTGGATTGAAGTTTTTTACTCACCTTATTAATTGAAAACAAGATATCATACCAAATAACCATTCCAAGTAAGAATTCAAAATTTTGAAGTGCATTAGCCAAACTTTCTACTTCACTTTTTGCTTTAGCATCATTACCTAAAGATTCATATAATTTTGACAAAGCTAATCTTATTTTAGAAGCATGTAATCTAATAGCTTTGACACTTTTAATTCGACTTTCCCATCGAGTATCCGATAGAGATTTCACAGTTTTAGAAACATTTTCACTTAAAATTTTCCACCTTTTGGTAGAACTTGCGAACAATGTATATATACGTTGCACAATCCCGAAAAATGAAATAGCTTTTGTACAAGAATGTGCCATATCAGAAAGAGTGAGATTAAGACTATGACAATCACATGGCATATACAAAACTTTGGGATTTAATTCAAGTAGTCTCCTTTGAACACCTTGGTGTTTTCCTTTCATATTGGAACCATGATCATATCCTTGGCCTCTCACATCATCAACAATAAGCTTAAGAGATTTTAATGCATTTAATAATTCATTATAAAGCCCAATTCCAGATGTATCATCCACTTTCAAGAATTCTAAAAAGTACTCTTCTACTTTTATTTTGTCACTCGACATATTAACACATCGTACTATTAAAGTCATTTGTTCTTGATGGCTCATATCAGGGGTACAATCAAGAATAACAGAGAAATATTTTGCCTCTCGAATGATTCTCAAAATAGAACTTCTAACACTATGGGCCAATATAGAAATTAGCTCATTTTGAATTTTATGACCAAGATAATGATAATGCATTTCTTCATTTTGA
>CM023942.1:4263072-4319617 GCA_013407115.1 Glycine latifolia
CTTGAATGATTCTCAAAATAGAACTTCTAACACTATGGGCCAATATAGAAATTAGCTCATTTTGAATTTTATGACCAAGATAATGATAATGCATTTCTTCATTTTGAGAACGTCTAATATGGTCTTGCATTGGCAAATCAAATTCAACAATCATTTCAATTAAGCTAAAAAAATTACCATTATTCTCCTTATAAAGTTTCTCATTTGATCCTCGAAAAGCTAAATTATTCTTACCAAGACATTTAACTGCAACAATTATTCTCAAGAAAAGATGTCTCAATCGTTCTTTCTCTTTTGAGATTCCTTGCTGCAAGTCTTTATCAAGAGTTTGATTAGTCTTTAATCTCACTCTTAATTCAGTCCAAACATTCATGTTAGTCATATGGTCAAAACTATTCTCATGTTCTTTGAGTTTTTCACTCAAGTGTTTCCAATCATTCACTCCATCAGTGGCTAAAGAGCTCTTTCTATTTAGCTTTGTGAACAACTTACAACAAAAACAAAAAACTTTATCTACATGTTTAGAGTAAACTAACCATTTTCTATCGCTACTCTCTCCATTAATCAACTTTCTAGAAAAATAAGCATATGAGAATTGCTTAGAATTACCATCTAAGGGAAATTTAAGATTCAATTCCCTTAAAGGCCCCTTTTCAACTAAGATGTCTCTAGACTTGTTATCAAGGATACCCCAATTTCTAGGATCGTAAATGTCTAAAGGAGGAACAAAATGTGGATCATCCCCAACATCTTCAACATTTGACTCATTTTGTACATCATTAGGATCATTCACAATAACGAATTCCTCATTGATATGATTTGGGGAATTATCATGGTCATTTGTATCAGAAGCAACCACATTCGCACGATTATAGTCATAATTGGGATCATCCAAATTAATAGTATTATCATTCAATTTTTCATTAGATTGGCCAATATTGTCTACTTCCACTCCTTTAAAAGTCTCTCCTATTCTTTTCTTAAAAAATCTATCAAAAGATCCCCTTTGTGATTCTACTAACTCCTCTCTTTATTTTCCTTTCTTTCTTTCTCACTTCCAGACAAATATTTAGGCAACATTATTAGGCAATATAACTAATAGCTAATATAACTAATATAGATAGGAACAGTAGCACCTGGAGATTGGAGAATTGAACAAAGATAATCAGCTTAATCCTTTGCATTCTGAATTTGCAATGACCAGCCAAGGTTCCTGCCAATAAAGTTGACTAATTAAACCCAATAGGAAGTTTTAGTAAAAGTTTCTTTATTTTCATGTAAAAGTTACACTAAATAATATCAACTAAACAAATGTTGCATACTTATTTCTCTCAGAATAGCAAGAAATTGGGAGCTGCGCTTGATGAGTGATGATGTGGAACTGGTGGAAGAGCACGGGGCTGTTGCTGCAGCTGAACTCGTAGTCGCGCGGGTAAACGGTGAAGGATAGTGTTGGCTATGGCCTTTGTGGCTGCCAGCTTGCCGCGTTTGAGCAACAAGTTCAAGTTGAAGTCAGCGGCGAGTTTGCTCTTTGATATGCCCTTGTTGACTATTGAGGTTGTTGCCGTTGTATAATAAAATTGAATGATGTTACCGTTTGCCATATTTATAATTTACTCAACAGTCAACAACAAAGATGAAGAGGAAGAGGAAGAGGCAGAGCTGCAGAGGAAGAGGCGGAGCCGCGGACGCAATTAAAGTGGTATACTGGTATGGCTTATGGTTAGAGATGTGAAGTACAGCTGTATAGAGACAGGACCAAAACACCTCAGTACACATTGACAAAAAAAATTTGGGCCCTGGGCAGATGCCCCGTCTGCCCTGGCCCAGGGTGGTGCAGGCGGTGCTAGTAGGGGTCGCATTAGTGTCGTGGAAGGTGCAAGGGTGCAGGGTCCCTGGTCTATGTGTGAGAAGACGTGTTTGGTAGTGAAACAGTCGCACGTGCGATCAAATCTTGAGGTGGAGGCGGTGCACAACGTTAGAGGAGGGTGGTAGGGTTGGTATGCGATGTGGAAGGAGGGAGGTGGGGGTTGGTGTGTGACATTTTTCTTTCATATCTCTCTCTTTCTCTTTTTTCCTTTTTTAATTGATTCTGGTAGTTTTAATTGTCAGAAATTGTAATTTGAAATTTGAAATGAATATTAATTGACAGTCTTAAAACCCCCCACAAATCGTATTTTTAAAAGTTAACAATCACATCACAAGTAATAGAGAAATCTTAACAACAAGAATAAAACATAAAACTTTTCAAATATTAGAAATCAAAAGTAAATAATTTTTTTATTAGAAATAAAAAATAAAATTTGAATATATATCAAGAAACACTAACCTATTTAAGCCATATTAACAAACATATCTCCTTTTTTAGTAGGTAATACGTAGTACACATATTTATGTCATGCGCAAATTATGTTCTCGCTTAGATCTCTAAGTCATAGAGTCTCAATACAACTGGACTGTGAAACCCACTTAATAGGTTCAAGCAGCCAGTGAAATCTGCTATGGTGTTTGCCTAAATATGTAAAAGTTTGATGCCCTCTAATATGTAAAAGACTAAAAAAGATTGATTTTAATCTCTCGATCTCAAACATATAACTTCGTGACCACCATTAAGTCACACGGTAGGATCGAGAATGACATGTGACAGATGATGACATATCAATGTTAGGTATGAGAATAAGTCTCGGAGGCCAATGGCCAGCCATCAAGGGCACTGGGGACCCCTCGAGTTAAGCAAGCGTTTGTGTTTGTGCCTATAAAAAATAAAAAGCATTTGTGGTTGTGTTTAGTGTGGACCAAGGTTACGTGGAAGCCTCTGTGAAGCAACCTAGCTAGTTGGACCAATGGGTTGGCATGGCCTTGGAATGCTAATGGAGTCAACACAACATATGCGGCTTCTTGATGCTGCTGATTAACTCATCTTCAAATTTTATTGTGTTATGAAGAGTGTAAGAGGAACAAAGGAGGTTGAGATACAATAAGGGGTAAGTAGGCGCCAAAGAGACTATGCCTGAATTCAAACTCATGACTAACCTATTACTAAGACACAATTTGTTTTTCAGGACTCGTCCTCAAGCATGTACTTTCTAACAAGGACAAATATTTTTATATCATGCACCTAACTTATTAGAAATTATGTTCTTTGTTAGAAATGCTTAACCCACATAGAGCCTCAAGCCAACAAATTAACCTTGACCATGAAATCTACCATGAATTCAAGCCAATGAGATCTTCCAATTCATTGACCATGATAGTTTTGATGATCACTGTTTCTCTAAGTTTAATTCCTCTCAGCATGTAACTAGGTTATCTGCATGAGTTGATTTAACAAAATGTGTTGGCATAAAGGATTAGTTTGATGTGCATATAATATAACTAATGTGGTTTTGGGAGCATTAGAGGGAGTGATGATAGGTGTTAGTTGACTACTGCATTAAGACAACAATTAGTGGGGTCATGTGAAATAGAGATGAGATAACATCATGTTTAAGAAAAAGAAAATATAAGTTAATCTTTTTGCAAGTAGTCTCCCAAAAAGTTTAGCGAAAAAATCTTATGCAAATACGAAAGTTATGAAGGAGGAATGAATTGTATTGATGACTTAGCCATATAATGGAGCTCCCCTTTATTTCAAATGACATGGATCAGATCATATCACATACTATGGTTGTCTCAAAGAGGATGAGATTACTAGAACCATACAATTCACATGTATATCCCAAATACACGCACATCTTAATTAAGAGGAGATGTAAGGTTAGTTGGGTGGTTAAGAAGAAAGGAAAGGAGAAAAATGTTGTGGGTTCGATCTCTCTTATTAATGAAAAACTAACCATTAACATTTGCGGATAAAAAAAAAGTTAAGAGTTTTGTATGTGATGTGCTCTTCACCTGTAATTATAACTATTGCCACATGACAGGTTGCAGATCAATAATATTTCCATTAGAAAAATTATATTAGGTATCTCTTTGGCCACTTGCACCTCATGAGTCCATTAGAAGGAAAAATTTACCGAAAAAAAAAACTCAATTTTTGCTATACTTAATCCGATTGCATTATAAAAAGTGGAGTGCAACAGAATAACTATAAGTTGCACGTACAGTCGAATTTGCTTCAGGAATGATCAAGGCCAGTTTGTGGTAGCCAAAACTGAAGTTATGCTCCCTCAGTTACAATTCCATAAAGGAGAGGCTATGTGGCTTTATTCAGAGCTATTCAATGGGCAAGATAGATGAGATGGATATGTTAGAATTCAAACTCAATGTTGCTTTTACCTCCTTCCTATCATAAAAATAATTCAAATTCAAATTGAATTCCTTCGGTACCAATCTAGAAGTTTATGGATGTTTGAAGAAAGTTATGAAAACTTGAAAACTCTAAAAAAAGATAAGTATATTATAATCTTATCTAAATATGTTGACAAAATTATTCTTATATGAGTTGGAGATTGAATTGGTCAAAGGAGGTGCAAACTAATGATTATTATAGGTTATCAAATTCAAGTTGAACTTTTCTATGTTCATCTATATATATGTGTTGTATGTTAAACATTTAGATGTATGAGTGAAAGAAAAGAAAAGTGGGTAAAAGTGGAGAAGTAAATGTTGAAATAATTGTGAGAGACATTGAAAGATATTTATGAGAAATACTAATAGAGATTAATGTTGTAATATTTTATTTTTGTGTGAAATTTTTATAATAAAAACTCTTCTTCTACTGTACTTGTTCTTTTTAGTTTATTTCATCTCCATTGGATCATATGATTTTGAGTTAGACTGCAAAATAGTAGCATACAACTTGCTTTACCCCAAACATGATGTTTGGTGCCATCATCAAGTTTTGTAAGTTTTTTTTATAGACAAAAGTTAATTATTAGATTTTTAGTTTTGTGTCAGCAAGAGGGATCAAACTCATGACATTTAATTTTCTTTTTATTTTCTTAACCACCTAATTAACCTTATATCTCCATCAAGCATTGTGGGTGCCCTCTTAGTTTTCAAGCCAAACTTCAAAGTTGAGTCTGTAAAGAGACAACGAAACATAGTTGCTGATTAGAAAGGGTGGCTATTACTCTACCTAGTCTCCATATATTTGATACAATTCCATCTTGTATAGATCTACCTGCTGAAATGAAATAAGTTTATTCTATTAAAAAAAATGTTGACGCCATGACTGCATGTTTTTCACAGAGACTTTCAATCAATCTCTCTAGTTAAGGATTTTCACATTTCTTAGTATGCAAGTCTTATGTAAAATCATTTAGATTAATTCAATTTTTAAATATTAAGATAAAAATTCAATCTATCCAAGGGTTGGTACTTGTAATTTGTAAAAGCAGTCTGAGGCTAATATACAATTGTCATTAATTAAGGGTACATAAGGTAATATACAAAATAATAGCTTTTGGGACACATGAGGATATTATGAATGACATCTTTTTGCCCTTGTCTACATGAGTTTGTACTTATATTTTTTTTATGATATTCTTATGTGATCTTATCTACATACCGCTCATTATTTGAAGATCATGCGACCCCATTTACAAATTCTTCTCACTCTTTTATATGAGCATTATCTAAGTACAGCTTTGCTATACCAATGGTGGAATATCTAGGCCCATATACGTTCCATGGAAGCTGATGTTGATCCCTTAAAAATTAGAGCCATGAAAAAATGGCTCATTCCCAAAATAGTAAAGACACTGCGAGGATTCTTAGGGTTAGCTGGTTATTATCAAAATTTTGTTTGAGATGTGGAAAAGTTAGTGCACCCTTAATTAACATCCTTATTGAGACTCGATAGCATCTTTCAATGGAGCTGATAAAGCTTTCTCTGCAGTTAAACATGCTATGTTAACTACACCAGTTTTGTTTACCAGAAATTTCAACAAGATGTTCATCATTGAATCAAATGTTTCTGAAACTCATGACATAAGCATGTCTGTCTATGATCAGGAGAAGTTAGTCATTTTCATGCAATTACTAAATGGTAGCCATATTTGATGGGACCATACTTTTAAATTTGCACTAAGCACAAAAATTTGAAATATTTTTTGGAGCAGAGAATTCCTTCCCTGGAGCAACATAAACGGGGTAACTGAATTATTGAGGTATGATTATGAAATTATTTACAAAAAATGTGTTGAAAATGTCGTGGCAGATGCATAATCTTGCATCCTTGAACATGTTAAAATTGTAGCTATTTCAATTCCTGCACATACCACCCTTGAGGATATTAAAAAAACGAAAAAAAGAAAAGACTTCATGGCCTAGAGACTCAAGAAATTATTGCCAAGCTACAAGTGCATATCGTAAGAGCTTTGTTGAAAATGGATGAAATCTCAATGTTAAGAAAATAATAACAAAGAACGAACTAGTTTGTTTAACCTTATTTTTTAAAAAATATAAAATAAGTAATTTTATAATTTTTTATATATTCGTTTAAACTACATTTTACTTAAAATTGGTTATTTTTTGTTTTTTTTAATAAACAAATCTAATCTGTTTCTTCAAAAAAATGTTTATATAAAATGACGTCCTCCTATATGCATACCACTACTTAAAAAATCAAAATCCACTATTCCCGTTACAATAATTTAGAAAAGCAGCAGGATCTTCCAAATCGATCAATACTTGCAAGATCTGGACATTGCTATGTTGCATTTTTACCTTCAATACCCTAGCCACAAATTTGAAACTGAAGTTGTGTTTCCTCCTTCAATGCCCTAAGTCACTCCAAATTTTCCCTCCAATAACATTCAACCTGTTTATCCAAGTCCCTGCAAGGATGGAACCCAATTAATTAGACATTGAACGGATTCGTCAACCTTTTAGTTATACAACTTATATTATTGTATAGACTAACGATTTTGTAAATGTTATTAATCTTAAATTGTTAATTATAAACATATAAAAAGATTAATTTAGTAAAATATAAGCATAAGAGCATGGTTAGTTCAAGGCAAGGACTACGAAAGCTTTAAGTCCACTAATAATTAAAATTTATTTATTAGTAGTTTTTAGACTAAATTACACATTGAATCTTTTATTTTATTACTAGTTTGATTTATTTTTTGACAGAAAATGAACTATCTCATTTCATTCAAAATAGCATATAATGAACTATCAACGACATGGATGCTAGCTAGCAAAAGACAAAGACAGTGACACTTTAGCTAACTTTCTAGCAATATTATTGACTTATCTCTTTATAAAACTCACCAATGAGTTTCGAATTGTTCATAAAATGGTTCTACACTTATTCATGATAATTTGCAGATCAGTATTTTGGCTATGACAGCTAGATAATTCATCCAATATTATTGGTTTACAGTCTCTATATCAATCACCCTATTCTGATATCCAAGTTGCTGGATCTAAAGTAAGCCTTGTAGTAAACACTGTCAAAATATCAAGAGACTAAAAAACATATTACAATATGACAAGAGCTTTTTATTTTGGAAAAGCTTGTCTGCCTTCTGTGGCCTTTCTTTCTTAAATAGACAGCAAGACATGTGCCTTTCAAGGAGATGAGAGATTACTGGAGTTATACAAGGAAGGGAGGGATTCTAGGAGATTTTCCATTATAGGAGATATACAGGGGAAAGATTATAGGAGATTTCCTAACAGCTAGGATATAAATTAATACAGCTATAAACCTATTAAAACAAGCAATAAATTACATTAATATACATTAACATCCCCCCTCAAATTGATGCTGGTAAGTCAACCAGCAACAATTTGCCAACAAGAAACTAATGGCGATGTCTAGTCATAGCTTTGGTAAAGATATCAGCCACTTGAAGATTTGTAGAGATGTAAGGAAGAGAGATGACTTTACTGGTCAAGGCTTCCCTGATATAATGACAATCAACCTCAATATGCTTGGTACGTTCGTGAAACACGGGATTTGCAGCAATCTGAATAGCACTTGTATTATCAGCATGAAGAGGGGTAGAGTTACGCTGTGAAAATCCAAGCTCCTCTAAAAGACTGCGTTTCAGAACAAGCAGAAGACATGGAACGATATTCAGCCTCAGTAGAAGATTTAGAAACACGATCCTGCTTCTTACATTTCCAAGAAATGAGGGCACCTCCGAGAAACATACACCAACCTGTAGTAGACCGACGTGTATCTGGACACCCTGCCCAATCCGCATCGCTATATGCCATAAGTTGTAAAGGTGAGTCGCGAGGAAAGAATAACCCATGTGTAGGGGATCCTATAAGATAGCGGATAATGCGACGAACAGCAGCAAAATGAAGATGCTGAGGAGAGGACATAAACTGGCTGACTTGGTGGACGACATACGAAATGTTGGGTCGAGTTGTCGTTAGGTAGATAAGACTTCCTACCAAACGCCGATAGAAAGTTGGATCAGCCAAAAGATCCCCATCATCTTTACTGTATTTGACATTTACTTCCATAGGAGTATCAACTGAAGTAGTTCCTTCTAAACCAGCCAAAGTGATCAAATCTTGAATGTACTTATGCTGGTTTAAAAATATGCCGTTGGATCGATGATGTACCTCTAATCCTAAAAAATATGTGAGTTGTCCAAGATCTTTCATGCGGAATGTTGCATGTTGCACAACTTGAAGCTTAGTAATCAACTCATTATCAGTTCCCGTAATGATTAGATCATCCACATAAACCAAGATGAGAACTATACCCGTGGGAGACTTGTGGAAGAAGAGAGAATAATCATATTGACTTTGTGTGAAGGAGAAATTAAGAAGCGTAGTATGAAACTTCTCAAACCAAGCTCGAGGAGCCTGTTTAAGCCCATACAGAGAACGTCGAAGTTTACAAACATCATTAGGAGAGGAAGTAGTCATACCAGAGGGAAGCTTCATGTAGATTTCTTCTTTGAGATCACCATGAAGAAAAGCATTCTTCACATCCATTTGATGCAGCGGCCAAGATTTAGAAGCAGCAATGGCTAGGATAGTCTGAACTGTAGTCATCTTGGCAACAGGAGCAAATGTCTCCTCATAATCAACCCCATATTCCTGTTTATTACCAAGGCCTACTAATTGAGCTTTGTAGCGGTCCAAAGAGCCATCAGAACGAAGCTTTATAGAGAAAACCCATTTACTTCCAATAGGTTTGACTGTGGGAGGACAAGAAACAATGTCCCAAGTGTGATTCTCTTGAAGTGCTTGTAGTTCTTCCTGCATTGCTTGTTTCCAACATTCATGTTCCATAGCCTGTGTGTAACAAGAGGGAATGCAAATAGAAAACAAGGTAGCTGATAGAGATACAGGTGTATAAAAACCATACCAATCAGGGGGTTTAGATGGTCGAGTGGACTGGCGAAGAGGTATGATAGGAGTGACAGGATCGAGTGTCGGGGCAGAATCATGAAGAGGACCAGGATCATTGTGACGACATCTTTCATACACAAAACCAGGCTTGAACTGTTCCACAATTGTTGAAGAATCTGGAAAATGTGGCATAAGGGATAAAGAGGAAGATTGTTGTTCAATAAGCGATGGAAAGAAATATTGATTTTCAAAGAAAATCACATTCCTAGAAATTCTAATACAACGAGACTGTGGATCATAACAAACATACCCTTTTTGAGTAATAACATATCCTAGAAAAGCACACTTAACAGATTGGGCAGTAAATTTGTTACGTTCATGAGCAGGAAGATGCACAAAACAAACACAACCAAAAGTACGAAGATTAGAGTATGAAGGAGAATGCCCAAACAACTTTAAAAAAGGAGAATCATTTTGTAATGTAGGAGAAGGCAACTGATTTATTAAATGTACAGCAGTAGCAAGTGCTTCACACCAAAAACGAGGAGGAACAGATGACTCAAGCAAAAGTGTTCTTACTACATCGAGAAGGTGACGATTCTTTCTTTCGGCAACACCATTTTGTTGTGGTGTGGATGGACAAGAACGCTGAGATATGATCCCTTGAGTTTGAAGAAAACTTTGAAATTCATTAGACATATATTCTCCTCCAGAATCAGATCTTAAGATTTTTATGTGGGCAGAGAATTGAGTCTGAAGAAGTGCGATAAAAAGTTGAAAAATAGAGAAAACTTCTGCCTTAGACCGAAGAAAGTATACCCAAGTAAATCGACTGTAGTCATCTATGAAAGTAACAAAATACTTATAACCTGCATGAGAAACAACAGGTGAAATCCCCCAAACATCACTATGAATAATGTCAAAACAATGGGTTGCACGAGATGCATTATTTGGAAAGGGTAAAACTTTACTTTTGCCAAGTTTGCAAGTAATACAATCAAAAGGAACAGAAAAATCTTTATTGCCCAATGAACTAGATTTTAACAAGGTACTAAGTACATGAGAATTTGGGTGCCCTAAACGATTATGCCACATTTTATTTATTTGTCTATCATCAATACAGACTAGAGAAAGTAAAGGAAAGCTAGGACAAATTGTGGAAGAAGGTAAGTGTAGCGGAAAGAGTCGTCCCACTTTAGGTCCCTTCAGAATTATCTTCCCGGACACTTGATCATGCACAGAACAACCAGAACGAGAAAATTGAACATTATAATCATGATCAACCAATTGCCCAACAGAAATAAGATTTGTGGAAAGACTGGGAGACACAAAAACATTAGTCAAGGAAGGTGAAATATCACCAATAGCACTAATAGGCAAAGAGTTGCCATCAGCTGTGTGAATTTTCTGATTTCCATTATAATTTTGCACATTGGAAAGAGGCACAGAAGAATTGGTCATATGGTTAGAAGCTCCAGAATCAAGGTACCAAGGTTTAGAAGAAAAATTAGGATTACCTGAGAGCCCAAAGGCAGAAAATGCAGAAAGAATCATCTGTTGTACCATTTCAGGAGTAAGTGTGTTTGCAACAGAAGTTGGAACAGGCAATGTAGTAGAACTAGAGGCACCAACAGAGGCATGATAAGCGGTTCCTTGCTTCCTTTCAGGTCGAATCGGACAAGCTGTGATGATATGCCCTCGCTGGTTACAGTAGTTACAGAATTTTTGTGGGCAATCCTTTGCAATATGACCAAATCCTTTACAACTATAGCATTGGACAGAATGCATATCTCTGCTCTTATTCCTTCCTTGTGCTGCATAGGCCACATTAACAGGAGCACTAGTATTGGTTTTGTGTTCCATGGCTGCTTGAGTTGCTATGCGTTGTTCCTCTCGAAGAAGTTCACTCAAGCAAGCATCCAAAGCTGGTACTGGGTCGCGGTTCATCAAATTAGAACGAGTGGCTTCAAAGTCAGATCGCAGCTTCATCAAGAATTGGTCTCTCTTGCTGGTCTCGTGAACTTTTTGGACAGCAGAGAGAGCTTCATTAGAGATATTAGCATAAATAATGTTTGAATATTTAGTCCAAAGATTTTGAAAACCAGAAAAATATTCCTCAATTGAAAGACTCCCTTGTGTGAAATTAGCCATCTCATACTCCAATTGAAACCTCCTGGCTGTGTTTTCTTGATTATAAACCTTTTTCAAATAATCCCACATTTCCTTAGCAGTTTTATAAGGCCTCAAATTAAGAATAAAGTGAGCCTCAACTGAGCTAAGTATCCAGGTCATGATTTGGGCATCTTTGATTTCCCATTTTGCCAAATCCTCTGGACTTGTAGGTGCTGGTTTTTTTCCATCAATATGACCCCATAATTCTTTCCCTTTGACAAATAATTTGAATTGAAACTCCCAAGAAGAATAATTTTTTCCATTAAACCGAACAAGAAAGGAATCAGACTTATCATAAGACATGATGGAGTAATAAGGAACAACAATTGAAGTAATGATAGAACACAAGAACAAAACCAGAAACCTAGGAAAATGCACAAATAGAGGGTACAGACCTGAAACAAAACCTGATTGCAAATCACGAAAACACTCACAAGTTCACAAGACAAGACTAACGTTTTCTATGGACCAGAACACAAGAGTTGACCACAGTTCAGAGTTGTAGCTCTGATACCATGTCAAAATATTAAGAGACCAGAAAACATATTACAATATGACAAGAGCTTTTTATTTTGGAAAAGTTTGTCTGCCTTTTGTGGCCTTTCTTTCTTAAATAGACAACAAGACATGTGCCTTTCAAGGAGATGAGAGATTACTGGAGTTATACAAGGAAGGGAGGGATTCTAGGAGATTTTCCATTATAGGAGATATACAGGGGAGAGATTATACGAGATTTCCTAACAGCTAGGATATAAATTAATACAGCTATAAACCTAGTAAAACAGGCAATAAATTACATTAATATACATTAACAAACACCATGCATGCCTCAGTTTCTGTTGGATTAGAAACACCTTATTTCCAATGAGCTTTTGCTTTTATGAGATTCCCATGTTCATCACGGATATGCAAAGGCCAACTCCAAAGCCCTATCGATTATTAAACACTACTGCATCCATGTTCAACTTCATCAATATTCCCGCATTTGGCGGATTCCAAACTTGATCAGATTGATTGAGAGGTTGACAAGGATTCTGTCAGAAACGAAAATTTTCGGACATTATAGACATGTGTGGCGACAGTTCAGTCAATTCCCCGTTTTTTTTTAATTCCTCCTTTTCCAAATTGTCCATAGAAAATAATAGCCAGTTTTTGTTTCCTTCACGTCATAATGAAGAATTCGCAGCAATTCAAACAACAATTCCTTTATTCGCTCAGACTTTGTGTTGAATTTAGCTCCAAATACCAGTTGTTTGCCAAATTGTTCGTGCCTGGTCACTATTCCGGTCTATATTGATGGCCGCATACTTCGCTCCTAATTGCGTCCTTTGCTTCTGTTCATCCTTTCTTATTACTCGGCACAACAATTGTCCAAAGGGTGGGATAACTGTAAAAGACACTACAACTCAAGTAAGATCTCGACTCGGAATAATAATTGTGAGTGAACAATAATCTTTTACCTCTAGAATCTCACTTCTATATATACAAATTAAAGTACAAACTTTATTGGATCAGGACCTTTGGGCTTTTAGAGGGTGAATACCATCTCAGATAATTTGTCTCTAAGCATGATTACAAGTGTTAATCCCCAATATTCCCTAATTGAAACTTTTCTATCTTGTACTTGACTGAATACCTATTCGGTTGTCCTTGTCGAACACCTCTATGATATAGTTATATCCAAAAAATAAGTGTCAATTATTTTCAAATTCCTGATGAACAAAAAGAACTTTCATTGGGGGCAATCAATTCCTTTTGTCAGCAAACGAGTTCTTGAAGGTAAACAAACTTGCAAGATCCTGCATAAAAAATACTTTATTAGAGTATACTTACTTTAAATTTTCTAGTATTTTTACTTTGTGTATTATGTTATCTGTTGTTTGGAAGCTATTAGTAAGCTATAAGTTAGTTACAGTTAAACTGTTAGTAAGCTGTCAGCTAGTTACAATTCTAAGTATAGTTCGTTAGACACGGATTGAGTTAGTTAACAGTTAGTCTCTATATATAGAGATGACACTATCCTTTTGTAACTTGTCTCTCTTTTTCTTGATCAATGAGAAATCAGAGTTTATCAAACTCTATTATGATTCACAGAGCTAGATTGCGATCAGCACCATAGATTTTTTTTTTTTTCGATCTTCATTAATTCCTTCTTCTCCTCTTCTTAATTTGATCCTATATCTTTTTTTTCCTCCACCACTACTGTTGTATACTCTAATATACTTTATCTTAGAAGGGATGTGCAATTTCCAAATTTGCATCCAATCACCATCCACCTTAAGATGTAAGATGTTCACCTTGAATAGTTGTCATGAGGCAGTGGTATACTGTGCGGGGCTGATTAATTAGCATCATTTCTTGTATATTTCCATAGAAGCTGATCTGAACATGAACTATTTAGCAGTGGGATTTTCTGAATTTCCTGCACATCTCTTTGACCGAATAACGGACCAGTAACATCCTCTAGCCATGAATTGGTTTCGTGATCAATGAGAGAATTAACAGTTAGATTCTCTTGTATTAATAGTTAACTTTAGTCCATAATATTTTAAATTTTGGTTAATTGAGTTCTATCAATTTACAATTAAGTTGTTAATTAATAGTCTTAAAATAAACTTTTTGATAAGTGGGAATCTAATATAATATTAAGAATTTATAATAACTCAATAATTTGTTCATTAAAAAAATCACAAAATAATATTTATTGGTCTCTGTGTTTATGAATGATTATTAACATAGTGACAGTCATAATAATTTTTAAAAATTAAAAATCACTTTGTTACAAAGAACTTGAAAAATTTAGTATTTGATTTCTTTCATATGACTCCATGAATCCTAAAATTATTTGACAGCTACTCTAGATCGATACATTTCAATCAATTTTGCAGCAAATGAGTGACTAGATCAAATTAATTGAGTGGATTATGTTAATTTTGTGCCGCTGAAAATAGGTTTCTCAAATCCAAAAACTTGACTCAACTTGTTCTTGATCGAAATGAAACAATTTTCAAATATGTCACTTGCATAGGAGAGACAACCTAAATTCTTCGATCAATTACAAAAAAGTAGACTCAAAAGTATAAATCAAAACAAGTTGGATTTCACAAAATTCCTCAATTAAACAAACTCATACCCTTCATCTGGACATCATGACGGCCTGGCATCATTCTTCTCAAAAGTAGAATGTTCGATTAATTTGTTAGCTGGGAACCTCTAATCTCGCTCTCCTGTTATTAAATTGAACATTGATGGCAACCCTTTTGGGAACCCACCCCACGAAAGCTGGTTATGGTGGCATTTTTCAGGATCATTTAGGAAATTGGATACCAGGATTTGCAAGTGTTTGTGGCATTTCTACTAGTCTTAAAGTTGAGCTTTTTGCAATGCTTCATGGTCTTCAAAAGGCATGGAACGACGACTACATAATTGTTGTTTGTGAAACAAATTTGAAGATGGCCTTAAAGTTGGTCAACAACAATTTGGAAGCTTTTCATCCTTACTTACCACTTATCATGAAGATTCAAGACCTGTTAGCCTTGGACTGGAATGTCTGTTTGCAGCGCACTCTAAGGAAAACTAATTTCTATGTAGATTGGCTTAATTGCTAAATATGGGACCAATCATGATGATAGTTTGCTTTCTTGGATGCATTGCCCATATGTTCTAACTCCCCTTATGTTTGCTGCTGTAATGGGAGTAATTCAACTTAGGAGCTAGTTGTCTTTATGCTTTTCTGTTTTTTTTATATATGAAAAATAATTTTTAAATATATTGTGGTGGTTAAAACCCCCCATTCTGTTAATTACACATGAAAAAAAAGAACACATCCAAGTTACTAAGTGTTGTTTTTGTGACCATTGTTAATTGTCTTTATGTTAAAATAAATGAAACTTAAATCATGAGTGCAACTTATGAATATATTTTTTAGAGTTTAATGGTTATGCTTTAATGGTATAAAATTGTTTTACATTGTTATCCAATTAAAAATTATCATTAATATGACTTTTAAAGTAATTATTATAAAACTTAATAATTTTATCATATTTGGTTAATTGTGATTGGATGATGATGATGTAAAACTTTTTAATATATGTACTATCCAGCAAGCTTTGGACCAGGGACGCGTCTATCCTGAGTTTTGTCTATTCTCCAAAGGTCCGTCAAATCCAAGATCCGTCATTGGCGAGTCTTGCATTTTCAAAGGTTCGACAAACCCAAAGATTGTCCTTCGTGAGCCTTGCCAAAATCCAGGACGAACACGTCCTTGGTTCAAAGCTCGTTTAACCCAAGGTCCGCCCTTGGTGAGTTTTTCCATTGCCAATTTTTGCCTTCACGGAAATTCAAGATATGCAAGATCTACCATTGATAAGATTTGCTATTCCTAAATTTTATCTTTGCAGGAATACAAGAAACCCAAGGTCCACCCTTAGTAAGCACTCTTACAAAAACCCAAGATACACCCTTGGTAAGTCCACTTCTTTGGAACTACGACAAGCATAATCAAGGATCCATGTTCCACAAGACAAAAAAAGATATCACCAGACTGGTGATGGAGTGCCTTTAGTTAAATATTTTTATATCATTCTTAGCCTATTTGACTTCTCTTGGACCTTTATTTTCCTATTCTAATTCAGTTTTTGTCTTAGGCTAGTAAGTGGGCTTAATTGCTATTTGTTGCGCATTTTCGGATTTTTGCTCACTTTACGTATCTGACTTGTGCAGGGCCTATAGAGTGCTACAGAACTCCGAATGGAGCGTTCTAGGAGTCCCTGGAAAGATAACAAAAATATCTACAAGTTTGTTAGAAATAGCCCGAGGCCAATTCTGTTATTTAGAGAGTCATTTTAAGCTTTGAAATCGGAACCTTTGCACTTGTAATTTTGGGCTGCGAATTTGATTTTATGGTTGTAAATAGCAAATAACTAGAATTGATGGGTTTTGTTCATGGCCCATTCTTTTCTTCAGACTTAGTCACTATATATTAGTGACTTTAGTGAAACTTGGACAGCACATTACATTTTGCACAAACAACTTTATTTTTCTCTTTTTAAGTTTTTAGAATCAAAAGCTTGTTCTTCATTTTCTCTCATTTGTTCTTCATCTTCTCCATTTCCACTTTGCTATTCTTCCATTTTTCTGCACTTACTTCATGGGGCTTTCCTTGGTGATCATCATGAAAGGCTAAATAATCACTCAATCCAAGGATCCAATCCAAGCAAGAGGAGAATTTGAGTTCTGGTTTAGTATTTCGAATTCTGTGTGAATGTTCACTTTCTTCTTCAATTGCTATTCTGTTTTCATGATTATGAATGCATTTAGAATTGAAAGCGGATTAGGTTATGGATTCATGTCCTAATTTCGAATATAAAGCACAGATTAATTGGATGATATTTCAATTAGGGTTTGTGGTTTCAATTAATTTAGGGGTTGATTCGATTGAACTGCTCCTAATGAAATTGAATGAACTTTCACAATAGGATAAATTTCTGAGAATGATGATGATTTGAATAGCTTGGTTTGGTGAATTGGATTGATGCTCTTTAATCTATTTTACATTACTTGTTATCAATTCTGTTAGTTTCTGCATTAATCTTTAATCGTAGTTTGTGTTTTTGCAATTTTCATTTAGCGCATACAAACTGTTTGATAAAAATTCCCCCATTATTTACTAGTGAATTGAAGTTGGAACCATATTGATTGTGTCTCTGAGTCGACCTAGGTTAATTCTGTGTTACAGAATTAGCTTAGTTTAATTGTTTTGAAGCCACGCGACAAACGCTTATCAACTGGTTGGCAAGACCTTCAACCAAGTGAAAAACAAACTAACTCCTCACAAGCATCAGGGGAGAAGCTCCGGAAAGCAAGCGTCACCAGATGATTGATAAGATCTTTAACCAAGTTGAAATCAAACCTGAGATGACCTCGTGTCATCTAACTCTCTATTTCATACAAAGTCGTCAAGGTCTTGTTTCCTACGTCGCCAAAATCTCACTCCCATCAAGACGGTCTATCCTTACTACCACAGAGCATTGTATAAACAAAAGACAACAACATATAAGACATACATATAGAGCAACAAAGAAAAATTTGTCAACAAAGGAAATCATATGTATTAAAGAAGAAGAATCATTGTCAACATTACAAAGCTTTTATGGCAAAAAAACTAACAAAGAAAAAATATAAAGAGAAGGCAACCTAAGCATTGGCCTCATCACCCTGCTCCTCACCAGCATCCTCCTCTGCGACAGTTATTTCCTCTTGTCAAACAATTCACCATCCTTGAATGGGTCAAAAAGACCCAAGTCCAGATCCTTGGCAAAGAACCTGTCCTTCCTTACAACCTTATAAAAGCTTTTTACATGCTACTCCACGACCTCTTTCTTGTACACCAACAGCTCTTCTTCAAGCTCCTTGCTAGCCTCCCTTTCATTTGATGCCCTGAGCTCGGACTCCTCCAGCCTGGACTCCGTCTCCTTGAACTGGGCCTCGAGGGCAGCAACCACTTTGGCAACCTCGTCCTTCTCAACAGCAGCCCTCTCCACCTTGCCAGCCAATTCATTCTTCTCCTTCATCAAGTCCTTGTAGGTCTAGCCATCTCGTCACCATCTAGCCTTGTGCGCAACAGCTTAGCAAGAGCATCGTCAACCTTGGATGACAACTGGTGATTGGACGTAACCGTCTCAAAGGCGATAGTGGCATTGGCCACCTTAGGGTGCTTCACTCTCCAAATAGTCCTAGCAGTAGCCCTCCATTTTGCAACCTCAGCCTTTAAGGACGCCACCTGACTTAGCGCCTCCTAGTGCCTTTGTTTGTTTTCCTCTAGAATAGCCAGATCTGGAGGAAGACCTTCGGCGAATTAATTGCATTCTAAATCCTAGCTCACCGAATAAGATTTTTTTTATCAAAAGAAGACATAAAGCCAATCGGGGTTTTTTGCTCCGGCTTATAACCAATAACCCACAGTGAATCAGTATCACGAAAAATGTAGATGTGATCTAAGGAGACACTGGGGTGAGAAGAGGAGGAAGAAGACATTGACGTCAACACAGTTGAGGGGGGAACCGGTGGAACTGAAGATGACAAAGGCAGCATTTTTGAAGCACTAGTAGTCATCACACTAACGCTCAGCAAGGGCGTATCCATGGTGGACGAAGGAGTCACGATAGGACCAACCGAAGAAACCGGTGCAGTAATAGAAGGAGAAGAAGCAGATACCTCCCGAACAGGCACAAAAGGAGGAGTTAAAGGAGCGGCGATAGCAATAGTAGCAAGAACAGAGAAGCAGTAGCCTTAACAGCCGACAAAGTCAAGGGAAAACCCTGCGAACTAGTAGTAGGAGGACAACCCAAACTGGAAAGTAACTCAACAGCCTACCTCATAGAGCGAAGGCTGAAAAAGAGCCCTTGACTTCTGGCGGCCTAACACCCCAACGCAGTCATCTCGCTTCCTCTTAGCCAAAACAGAGGAATGTATGTTGTGGGAGACCTCAACAATTTCAGCAACAGTAGGGCCAACCCTATCAGTAGGTTGACTCCCTTCTCCAACAGAAGGGTTGACATTAGAAGGTGGTACAATACCAACAGTAGGTCCTACCTGCTTCACCAGGGACCTCCATGCGAAGTCACCTATTATACTTGCAAAATAAGCAAAGCACAACAAGTGTTATTTCAGGCCAACATTAGACATAAAGGAAAACTAGGGAAAATATTTTATTGTCCAAGGCAGCGAGATGATCATCTACTGAAAGAAAAGACAATATGGCCTGAGCATCCAACGAGGCCGGCAACTGCTCCAAAATGGCCTTGTCAACCCTCTCCACCAGGGTCAGTAGATCCTCGTCAAAAGACTTGAACCTGGTAGGTCTGACTGCCATAAGAACGGGAAGCCGGGTTCCCTGTCTCGGTTAAACATTAGTGGCAACTCATCAGGCAAGATTTTAGTTGCCAGGACCTTGAAAAATCGGTCCTTGAAACGGCGAAACACGTTTGAGTCATACTCGAACAACTTCTTGGACACGTTGTTCAAGGACACCCAACCTATTTTCCCTGTCAATTTCATTTGAAAAAAAATACAAAAACACGACAACACTGGGCCGTATGTTGAAAAAAGGGCATAAGACCTCAAAGGCCCTCACCATTGCCCAATTATTGGGATAGAGTTGAGAGGGGGATACATTTAAATGTTCAAGCATAACACATTGAAAAGAGTTCAATAGTAGAATTAGACCCAAGACCTTGAAGAAATAGTGGTACATGAAAAAGAAAGGCGAAAACTCCAACATTGTCATCACTCCCACAAGCCTGAACAACCATCTTGCAGAAGTCCTCTGGATTGGTCAACTTCAGTTGACGCTTCAGAGCAGCGACGCTCGTCGCATAAGTAATGGAGGATTGATACTTCAACATAACGCTCTTACCCATTCATAGCCAACAACGGCGAAAGGGGACGAAGACAACCCAATACTGTGGCTATACCTGTTGCAGGGGAAACCCTAACATCCCCTCCACTACTCCTTCTCGCTCCCCCAGAAGCAGAAGGGGGAAGGATCGTGGTGATCGGAATGGGTTCCCCGTCCAAAGAAGCAATAGAAACTCGCACCCTCGTACGGAGGCAAGAAGTACCTTTGCGAACACGATGCAACTCCATCATCCTCTAAGAAGAAGAGCAATCACTATAAAAAACTCCATGGCATGTCTCCTCCCCTGAGGAGCCGCTAATTGGAATGACCTCTTGTTCCACTAGGGGTTGCTAAATCGAACCCCCAGAGTCACTTCCTGCCATACCCATGGTGGAGTCAGAGATGAAATTCATGGTGGAAAGAAAGAGTACCTTAAAGCGAGGAAGATAATCAGAGAAGAAGGGAAAAATCACAAATCGCGAGGAAAAGGCAATGAAGTTTCAGGAGAGAGAGAAAAGAAATTCAAAGTGGTGGTGATCAAAAATCAAATATGCACTCCATTTAAGTGGAGGCGTGACTCTTCGGTAATTGGTTGGAGCTAAAATGACGCCCTGAAAATTCGCACCACTAACCCACGCACCCCATCTGCAGTACATGTCTACTCCTTGAGTGACATGTATGTAAGAGTAGCATGCGTGCTTTACACTCACCCGTAGTAAAAGACAAACGAAATGTTTTTCTTCAATGCGTTCTCCAATGGTTAGAAAAGGGAAAATTGTCAAATACAGGGATTCCACTCACCTGACACGTCTGACTTTGTCTGCAAAACAAAAGAGAACTTAACAATAGCAGCTCGAATAACACTTGTCAAACCTGCAACTCTCGCACCTTTTGAGGTTACCAACATCGACACTAGACAACATTTGTTCATGCTTGAGGGTTGGACAAACTCGTTACCCTCTTACTTGTCAAGGCTACTACCCTCAACACTAGACAATCTCTCTCGCTCGCAAGCTAGTTCAGAGCTTGGAGGGTTTATGTATTGTCTAGGGTCCACAAAATACAGGTGACAAGTGACGTGGCGTTTCGTTACGCACGTCAGTCCACCATATCAATCCTGGCACATGAGCACAGATACCTCGTCCTTAGCAGTCAGGCTACTGGACCGAACAGATTATCTCTAATACCTCATTATTTGAATATTAGTGATAATGTTGCAATTTCTTTATCAAGTGACAGATGCTCAATTATCTATAAGATACATATTATCTATTAGTTGTTATCTACATGCTAGTAATTATCTGTAAATGTTGTTACATCATTGTAACAGTCCCTACAAACAAAGACTCGCAACTCTTACTCTACTCTATAAGTATCAGAATTTATTTCATCATTTTCATCCCTCTTTCTCACCTAATTCACGTACTTACTTAAACGTCAAAATCCTTTATTTTTTAGGTCCTCCTTCTTATCCTCTAACAAAGGATATATACAGTTCAACGTGCAAGATCATAAAATCTATCTTGACTACGTTCATATGAATTTGCTCCAAATTTTAATAGGTAGAAGACAACTATTTCTCTCTTTTCTTTTTTAATAAGAACATATTAATGTATTATATATTACTACTTATGAATGTATTACATCCTTCCAAATGGACGTCCCAAATAGACTTACATAAAATAATGATGCGGTAAACTTTTTTCATGGAGACCCCATGCACGTGATGACATTACTAATTAGTACAAATGGACGATCCAAATTTGGTGAGAATGGAGACAAGTGCCTCCTACAAATTTCAGATAATAATAATAATAATGTTTACCCCTTCGTTGTGCGGATAGAAAATATCTATCACTATTATAGTGCCCTTGAAACTCCAAAAGTGCTACAGTGAAATGACTTCAACGGTCTAACTACATTCATCAATAACTCAAAATATTTTTTTATGCACTATTAAATCATATTAAGTGATAGAGCCATAATATAAATATGCAAATGAAATTATAAGATTGTAATCAGGTAATAAAATCTATAAAAATGTAAATTACGTGCATGCCTTATAATAGTTGTATCAGTTGAATCATGTAACGCGATATGAGCACAACGCTTTGTTTTCATTAATTATACCAAAATAATTTATTTTTGAACTCAAAATTATAGATTAAGTTGAATTAATTCTGCACCGATTAATTTGTGTATTTTATTATTATATAAAACATTATATCAAAAAAATTATTATATAAAAATAATATAATTTAAACATGTAAAGTTGTAAAAAAAACATGTAAAATTAATAAAATTTGCATCAAATGCAAACACGAACCTACACGAGTGCAAATGCAAATAATTGTAGCAATGTTTTTGTTTTATTCCAATGGTGTTTTTACTGCTTACAAAATAGTTAAACTTTGATTTTAGTAACTAACTTTTAAAATCGTAACTTTATGATCTATATTATTAAATGAGAAGAAAATGTTAAAATTACACACAATCATTCCATCATAACTCCTCATATATAATAAATTTATTAATTTTTAAAATAATTATCTTAAAGTAATTAAAGTAATTCAAACAGTGAATTACACCCAAATGATTAATGCAAATGGACTATAAATTTATTAACAATTTAATATAATATTATAAATACATACATATTAAACTTTTTTAAATATTCAAATCTTAGTTTCTAAAGTTATTACTATTACTTTTGAGATGGATACTTATAATTTTAGATACTGAAATATAAAAACAAAATATTATGAACTTTTCACATGCTCTCTCCCATGTATATTTACTAACATTTAAGTTTAACTTACACGGATTAAAAATAATGAATTTATATATTTTTAGATTAAAATACCTTTATACCACTTAAATTTAATAAGTTAACTTAAAAATTTTCAGCTTTTAAATAACTTTTTAATTTTTAACTAATTTTTTCAAATATAATCTCCCTCAATCTCTTTATACCAATTAAATTATAGATGGCGACTGATATAAAAAAAATTTATGTAATAAAAAAAGTTATAAGTGATGTTTGGAACTTATAAAAAAGTGATGTTTGATTATTTTTACATAACTCAATTCATAAATTTTTTTTATATTAATTATTTTTCACAAAAATATCTTAATTATGAATTATTTTTCTTAGTACAACAAATAACATGAAATATGTTAAATATATTTCTTTTTCTTGTTTAATGAATATTGTGAAAACTTCTATTCACAAGAATTATTAGATGATCATAGACTATAAGTTAATGTATAACTCATTAATATGAAAAATAATTTAAAAAATAATAATGTAAAATAAATTTAACACTCAGTACTAGTGTAAGTCTCTAACTAATTTTCTTAATTTTCATAAATTAGTTAAGTATTTCAGTTATAAATAAACTTTCAGAAACCAGAAAATTATTAGTTTAAATGATACTGAATATGATCTTTTTAATCAAACTTTCAAATTCAAGAAACAATTAGAATGAGATAATCTATAAAAGATAATCAAATATTTTTTTTAATCTCATAAATATTTCTCTAATCTCAATATATAAAAACAAAACTTTTTTTTATATAATAAAATTTAATTAATTTTATCTTATTTAATATTATTATTTTTAAAATATCATTTATTTAATTGAAATTATAGTTTGATGATTCTAAATTTTCTTATATTTTGAACGAGACAGGGTACATGGTGTAATAACAGCATAACCAATAAAAAGAAGCATAGTCTTACGTGGCAATCAGCCAGAGCGCCAACAGAGCAGTTGCAGAGGGTAAACGGTGATGTCGAAGATAGAGAATAAAATCTGGATTGAATGAGTGAAAGCTCGTGATTCGATAACATATCCATCACATTCACATCGTATCTCTATGTAACACGATACAGTAACACCACCATCTCCATTATAGTAGACTCAACACACACTCGCAAACTCACACTTACACCCAACCAAGCTCGTGAACAAGATAAGAAACAAACAAACGAACAACGCTCTCTCTCTCTCTCTCTCATTCATTATTGATTTCGAGTAAAGAGAGAGATTCGAGATTTGCGATTCCGCAATGGCTTCTTCTTCCACAACAATGCGGTTCTCCGCGGCCTCCACCGGCGCCGAGGCGGCGCTTCCTCGCCGGAGCTCCGTCGCCGGATTCATCGGCGTCGCGGCGAGATCCTCCGCCAAATCGAGGCTCCGCTTCATCGGAAGGAACCCGAACTTGAGCCTCCGGATGAGGAGGATGAACTCTTTCTTCGTCGTGAAGTGCGTCTCTGGAAGCGAGGCCAAGGTGCAGGATCCTGTGGCCAAACAACAAGGTCTCAAGCTTTTGCTTCTCTCTCTCTGCTTTTTCATCGTTGTCGTCACGTTTTGTTATTGATTTTTGTTCAGCTTTCCTCGAAAATCAAATTGAAATTTAGCAACATTTAGTTTGGAGCAGATGTTAGCTCTGTGAATTTCTTCAAAATTTAAACAAGCATGTGAATTTGGTTGCTGCGAAGTGAGAGATGCAGTTTAGAGTTAAATTGGAGAGTGTTAACTGATCACAGGAAAACTAATTTGTGATCATTTACTTTCTTCACTTTTTAGTTTTTACGCTTTCATTGGACATGCCTTTATATGTATGCATATATGTAGGGTAATTAAGTGTAAATTCTTTTCATTGTGAGAAATTAGTACTAGAAATTTTAATCATCTTATTCAAATGGATGGTTAAGATTAAAATTAATTAAAATAATCATCCATTTATGATTATGCGACCAAGATTCATATATATATATATATATATATATATATATATATAATTATATAATTATATAATAGTAAATTATAACTCTGAACTTATGAAACTATGGAGAAGTCCTCATGGGTGCTAATATACTTCCATTTATTTTCTAGAAAATGAGTAGAATTGTTAAAATATCTACAACTTGCTGGATTTCATAAAATACTCCCAAAGATAAAGGTTGTTAAAATAAATCTTCTACAAAAGTGCAAATGTGTGTGTTTAAACTATTAAGTGAGAGAACTATTTCATCTTTTAAGAGTAAGAAGAGTAAATTGAGACCATACAATCTTTTAGAGATAGTCACGACTAAAAGCTATCAAAAAGGTCACATGATCATTTTAAAAAGTTTTTTGACTTTTATATTTTAATTTTGATCATTTTTTATGTTAGATCTAAAATGGTCAAGATTTGTTCTTTTCACCCTCAAATGAAAGCTTCCCTCTCATTTGACATGTGTGTGTGATATAACATGCATGCTCCTGCCTTGTGATGCCATGTTAGCATTGGAAAAGGATTAAGATCCAATATTTTCTTGTTAATGTTAAAGCACCCAAGTCATGCTTTTGAAATGAGTTCTTATCAAATTGGTTTTGATTTAACAACTGAAAAAGAAGTTTGTGAATTTTAGTTACTTATTTATTTCTTGTGATAGGTTTTAACCGCTTGCCCCCCCCCCCCCCCCAATTGATATAATATAATGGTTGAAAATTGTCTCATTAAGCTGCCTTATTGCTGCTTTGAGTCATGACAAGTTATTCAGAAGTTTATGGATTTGGATTCTTTTTTATGCTGACATGAAATGCATGGTTTATTGTTGGAACAGGGTTGCCTCACTAGCCTGTTGTTCTGATGAAATGGAAGAAAACAAAAGAGAGAAATTTTTTTAATTTGAAATGAAGGGAAAGCTTGCAAAGAATATTCTGCTTCTTGAATTTTCTTTGTTTGTACTCTCTTTATTTTCTCTTGAACCAAAATGTAGAAATTTTCAAATTTAAAAAATTTTATTTCTCTCCATTCACAAATGTAGTAGTTTAACATTATCCAGAGTTAATCATTAATATTTTTGACAGAAACTATTCCTAAGTCCTGACCTTTAAACAAGTTACCAATAGTTATATTGGGTCCAACAACTTCATTATGGCCTGATTAATCTTTTGTTTTTATTGTTTCTTTTAGAAGCTACAACCTCTCTCAGCTCCTTCACGCCAGATGCTTCATCTATTGCCTCAAGTATTAAATACCATGCAGAGTTCACTCCTTTGTTTTCTCCAGAGAATTTTGATCTACCACAGGCTTTTCTTGCAACTGCACAAAGTGTTCGAGATTCTCTCATTATAAACTGGAATGCTACCTATGATTACTATGAGAAGCTGAATGTTAAGCAGGCATATTACCTTTCGATGGAATTTTTGCAGGTTTGGTGCTACCATAATTATTTGAATAGCTTGGAACATTTCTGGCATCTAATGTTTGTTTCCATTTATTTTTCTATCTTGCAGGGTAGAGCATTATTAAATGCAATAGGCAATCTAGAGCTAACTGGTCCCTATGCTGAGGCTTTGAGCAAGCTCGGGCATAAATTAGAAAATGTGGCATACCAGGTGCGAATTTCCTACTGTATCTCTTCTTTCTCATTTTTAATTCTATAATGGGGAATGTTTCACTGCTCTCTAAACTTACTGCCCAGAACCCCATAAATCAACATCAAAATGACCTCTTCAGTTAAAAAAACTGATGCACTTTCCAAATTATTAGTCAAAAAAGGACCAATTATGTTTTTCTTCCAATAGAATATTTGCCATGGAGAAAGTCAATTGATGTGCTTCATATTCTTATCAAGCTCCTTTTTCTACATTTTCCCCCCAAAATGTTGCTAACTCACAAACCTTTTTATTTTACTGAGCACCTACTGCAACAGGAGTAATCTAATCAAAATTAATATTTGGTTGCACTTTCTTAGAGTTGAGCAATTCATTTTGTTTGGCCAATGATAGGAGCCAGATGCTGCACTTGGAAATGGTGGTCTTGGGCGTCTTGCTTCATGTTTCTTGGACTCTTTGGCAACCTTGAACTATCCGGCTTGGGGTTATGGATTGAGATATAAGTATGGTTTATTTAAACAGCGTATAACCAAAGATGGGCAGGAGGAAGTTGCTGAAGATTGGCTTGAAGTATGTTTTATTATTTATTGACAAGTGCTATTGGCATACATCATCAACAACACCTTTAACCCAAGCTAAAAATCAAATATCTAAATTATGGCCCATGCTATTGGCATGTACTTAAAAATTAAAATTATAATGTTTGCACCAACACCAAAATCTTTCAGTTCTGTTAATATTTCTTTCTTTGCTTGTGACCTCGTCAAACAGATGGGCAATCCCTGGGAGATTATTAGAAATGATGTTTCATATCCTGTAAAGTTCTATGGCAAGGTTGTTTCAGGGTCAGATGGTAAAAAACATTGGATTGGAGGAGAAGATATAAAAGCTGTTGCACATGATGTCCCCATACCAGGATATAAAACTAAGACTACAATCAACTTGAGACTTTGGTCTACAAAAGCTTCATCAGAAGAATTTGATTTATCTGCTTTTAATGCTGGAAGGCACACTGAAGCATCCGAGGCTCTAGCAAATGCTGAAAAGGTTTGGATGATATAGCTAGTGTAAACCCCTTTATTAATGGTAAAAGACCCTATGAATCTATAAATGGACCAATTGGATAATGGTGTGAGAATAAGTTGCAAAAAATAAGTATCGTAAAAATCAATCCTCTCCATGAGTATAATGTATTATTTCATATTGTCTTTGGAATCTTTATAATGACCTATATGAGTCTGTATGTTCCGTGTAAATTTTGTGGAAAATATCTGAGTTACTTTTGGATGATATGGAGGCTTTCCAGTTAATTTCAATTTGTTAAAATCTGAATGAGTTAATAAAAGGACATTTTATATGGTATTTCTTTTTCAAATTCAGATATGCTATATACTCTACCCTGGGGATGAATCAATAGAGGGCAAGATCCTTCGTCTCAAGCAACAATATACTTTATGTTCTGCTTCTCTTCAAGACATCATTGCTCGTTTTGAGAGAAGATCAGGAGCAAATGTGAATTGGGAAGAGTTTCCCGAGAAGGTTGCAGTGCAGATGAATGATACTCACCCAACCTTGTGCATCCCAGAGCTCATGAGAATTTTAATAGATGTTAAGGGCTTAAGTTGGAAGGATGCTTGGAATATTACACAAAGGTATTCTCTTTTATTTATTTTACTTCTTGTTTTAGGTTTTGGGGGGATAGAGAGATGACTGCTGATCTCTTATTATCTGTTAATGCATGATCTGAGTTGGATGACTGAATATATACTATCTGCTACTGTGTTCTAGGACTGTAGCATATACAAACCATACTGTTCTTCCAGAGGCATTAGAGAAATGGAGCTTGGATCTTATGCAGAAACTGCTTCCACGCCATATTGAGATAATAGAAATGATTGATGAGGAGGTAATACTGAAATATATGCATAAACTCTTTTCTGTTGGGTTACAGGCATTGAGTTGCTGCTGATATCCATGCTTTGCAGCTGGTTAGGACCATAATTGCAGAATATGGCACAGAAAATTCAGACTTGCTGGAGAAAAAATTGAAGGAAATGAGAATACTAGAAAATGTTGAATTGCCTGAAGAATTTGCAGATATACTGATTAGGTCCAAAGAGGCCATTGATATTCCTAGTGAGGAGCTGCAAAGTTCTGAACAAGCAGAAGTAGAAGAAGAAAAAGATGATGATGAAGTGGAAGCAGTTGCTAACAAGAATGGAACAGATGAAAGTTCCGTTGAGGATGAGAAAGAAGAGTTGCCTGAGCCAGTACCAGAACCAGAGCCAGTACCAGAACCACCAAAATTGGTTCATATGGCAAATCTGTGTGTTGTGGGTGGTCATGCAGTGAATGGGGTTGCAGAGATACATAGTGAAATTGTAAAAGATGATGTTTTCAATGCATTTTATAAGGTAAATATTTCCTTGGTCAATGCGATGTAGTGCTTGAATTGAGTAATGTTTCTAAATATCTGCAATCCATTTGAAATCACCAAATAACTCTTAGCAGTCAACACTTGTCTCTGATCAATGGGAGGAAACAACTTTTTCTTGCCAAAAGGGAATAATAGCCATATACAATATGGATGTTTCCACATTTTCCCCGTTTCAAACTGATTGCTCCATGCTCTTTGAATGTGGGTTATCAGCCAAACTCAACCCTACAAAATCAGCTTGCAAGATGAGGGTCGTTCCGCACTTATATTAATTTGGCCATATCACTAATCAGTGTTGGATCTTGGATACTAGTGTGCACTACAGTAACTGATATACACTAATACATGCATACTGCCATTAAAAGATAAAAGAAACTTCCCACACTTTTTATGATATGTATTTAGTATATGCACCATAATAGCACTTGGTCCTTTTCTGTTTTCTTTAGATTATGACAATATTTTAGAAAAATTGTTTATATCGTTGACCTCTATGCCATGTTTCTTGTAGTTGTGGCCTGAGAAGTTCCAAAACAAAACAAATGGTGTGACACCAAGGAGATGGATCAGGTTCTGCAATCCTGATCTGAGTAAAATAATAACCGAGTGGATAGGTACCGAGGATTGGGTCCTAAATACTGAAAAATTGGCCGAGCTACGGAAGGTAGTTACTATTATTTAATTTATTGTTCTCATTCTTATCCTAGTCTTGAATTTTTCCTTCATAAAATTAAAGAGGGGTTTGCAATTTCTTTTTATATGAATGTCAAGTTTTTCTGCACCAATTATACTACCAGATAGCCTAATGCTCCTTGGAAACAAATTTTCTCCAATTTTGGAATTTTATAATTCTTGATACAAGTTTTCCCAAAATAACCAACTATAAATAAAAAATATAATTGCTTCTATCTAACCTCTAAAATGTAACTTTCTTGCATTTGTTGATCTCCTTCAAAAAATTATTTTTCAATGAAATAAATTGTGTCTTGTGATTCACTATTCAGGAAGTTATGGAATATCATTTTAAATCAGAATTCCTATGAATTCCAGGATTAGCTTAATTTCATTCAGCCTAATTAGAATACATATTTAACGAAATTGTAAATTTATTATTTATAATGCTATTAAAGGTTTTATGGGAATTTTGTGAAATTGGTAAATTAGCATTTAGCATGTTATAGACTAAGTTGTGTTTTCATTATATGTCAAAAGCATCACTTGATCATATTAGTCTCAACCTATTTGCCAAATCCCTGTAATTAAAGCTGACCATACTAGTATCATTTATTACTAGTTTGTAGACAATGAGGAGCTACAAGTGCAGTGGAGGGAAGCAAAGAGGAGTAACAAAGTTAAAGTTGCAGCATTCATCAGAGAAAAAACAGGGTATTCTGTCAGTCCTGATGCAATGTTTGACATCCAGGTAAGATTTTTTTAGATTGTTTTTTTTTTTCTTCTTTTTCTTAACCACCAATTTTGATTGGGCTGTAACTTTTAAAGATGGAGTGGAAATTGAAAAATGTTGTAACGGTCTCACATTGGTCATTGGTCATATTGTGATTATTGTAATTTAGTTTACAATCAAGGCAGGCTATTAGATACCATCATGGTTATCAAACTCTTAACTTTGAAACTCTTACAATTTTACAAGTCTAGGTAAACAAACGAGTTAACTCTAGTAAACTCTTTTTTGGGTAAACTCGTGTAAACTCTTGAGTCAGATAGCGAGTCAACAATTTTGAAATCAACTATAATTCTTACCCCCTATAGACCAACACCGACAGTGTTTCACCATGACTCAAACAATTTGAAGAAATTAACTCCTTTTTAAAATGTTCACTTTATAACCTATGTTTTTATGAATTTATAATATAATTTGGTCATATAGATCTAGCCTTATTTTAGGAAAGTAATGATTCTGTTTTGCCTATATAATGTGCAAAGTAATGAAAATGTCCTTTTCAAATGCCTAAGCTTTCCTTGTTTGATGTATAGTCTAGGTCAATATAGGCTGAAAATAGGCTAGGCTGTAGGTCATTGATAGGCCACCTGTCATATTCCCATTTCCCTACCCAATTATAAATTACTTTTAAACATCAAAATTTGTACTTTGAAGATACAATCCTTTCTCCTGACAATTTTTTTACTTGTGAGTTCAATTTCTACCCAATCCATCTGTACTCCCTATATAGTTTTGCTAAACTATTCTCTGTTGGCTTTATTATTGTTGTTTAGGTGAAGAGAATCCATGAATATAAGCGACAATTAATGAACATATTTGGAATTGTTTACCGATACAAGAAGATGAAAGAAATGAGTGCAGCAGAAAGGAAAGCAAATTTTGTTCCTAGAGTTTGTATATTTGGGGGAAAAGCATTTGCTACATATGTGCAAGCCAAGAGAATTGTGAAATTTATTACAGATGTTGGGACTACAGTAAATCATGACCCTGAAATAGGAGATCTACTTAAGGTACAGATGACTCTGTTTTACAACAGTTTTTTTTCATTTGTTGGTTTATGTTTTGTTAGGCATATTGTTGTTGAAAATAAAGATGTAAAGCATTATTCCTATACCAGTACTTTGGCCTCAGGATCTTTTTTGGGTTTTACATTTGACTTTTATGAGCTATAAGAAAGTTGCTCATATGTTGTTAATTTGAAATCAATTTGCATTCTGTATAGAAATAATTTTTTAGTAAACTTTAACATGAAGACCACATTGGAAATGTAAGTCCTTATGGTATGGCATTCTACTATGCAAATATAAAAGAAAAAATATATGTACCCAGAGAAAGGAAAAGACAAAAAACAACTGTACAGTAACATAACATATCATCAAACTGTGTACACGTGCAATATTCCAAAATATACATACATATAAGTACTTCTGTTGACTATTAAAACCAACAAATTTCCACCCTGATCAAAGTTGTTGTTTGGTCCTATGACACTGTTGTTGGCATCCTTGGATACATTTCTCTTAGTGGATAACGTTCATCCTATACAAGAAATAATAAAACAATTCTGGGATATTCTTGCATTGTATATCCCCCTGCTTCTGTGTACAGAGATCATATTCCATTCAGTTGTTTTAATTTTTGCCCCTCTATAAATAAGATTTGCATCATCAGTTTTCTAAGAGCAACTTTAGTGCAAGATCTTGAGCAAGGATCTTGAGCTCAAGATCTGATCTTCACTAGATCTCCCACTAAAGGAGGTAGAAAGATCTCCAACATGTAGAATGAGTTCTTGTAGAAGAACCCTTAAGATCTGCACATTATTCAAAAAAGAATAAATTTTTTTCTTTTTTCTCTCTCTTTAAGATCTCAAAATGAGATCTACCACTAAAGAACAAAATGGAAGATATCTTGAGAGATCTTAAATCCTACTTGACACTATGGGATTTACTAAAAAGTGATCTAAGATCCCAATTTGGAATCTACCACTAAAGATGCTCTAATATACTAAATATAGAGAAGAAATTGCTCTATTTTTGCCATTTATTTTATAGAAAACATTTAATCATCTCAGAGGGGAGTGAGTGGAAGGAATGGTTTACCAAAAAAAATTTAAAGCCTGATAGTTTTTTTTTTCTTTATTGTTCCCTTTCTTACTGGACAAAACTTCTAGAATTCTTGGCTACTTTGTTAATTTCCTACATTTTTTCAGTAAGGTCAGATTTTTGCAAATAGATGGTACAAAATATTGTTAATTTGTTATTTATTTGGTTGTTTATGTTTAATCAGGTTGTTTTTGTCCCTGATTACAATGTCAGTGTTGCCGAGATGCTTATTCCAGCAAGTGAATTGTCACAACATATCAGGTAGTTATATTTCATATAGTTGGTTTGCATTATTCTTTGGATTGTACACTTTTACTTAAATGGTGATCTACATGTACTAATTAACATGATTCTGTCATTTGCACTGATTGCAACTGTTCAATTTTTGACATGAATAGCTTTAAATAGAAAACATAGAGTCAATTACATCAAATTGTCTAATATTCATATGTAAATCAAGATGTAGTTCATACGAACAACTACTGCTGCTTATTTTGTGTATGGAAAATTGAGCATGTTTTCTTGAAGAAAATACTTGAAAAATTGTAACAGGTGTTTCTGTTGTGTCCAAACATATTACATATTCAACCTAGGTTTGTTTAGAAAGTATCAAGAGAAGTTTCTGGTATTGATAGTCTTTATCTTGACATATATGGCATCTTCACGATGTGAAAGCAAAAATTACTGGTGTTAGATCAGAATCTCAATGTAAACAACTTCCTGCCTTGAATTACTGGAGTTGTATAGGAACGTATGAGAGAAGTACTGGCAATTTCCTGAATTCCTGTATAGATTGAGATTAGCTTGAGTAATCTCTGGCAACAAAACCAAGATTGCTCCAATAGAGAAAATAATACATAATTTTGAACCCAAACTTGTTTTAAGTAGCTACACTTTTAACTAAAATTGATCCTATAAAGTCAGATTGAGTTTACAGGATTGTTTGACGAGAATGAGTCTGAAAATTTCATTGACAACTAAGAACTGATATATTGATATTGACGGGTCCTTTTCAAGTACGTAATGCAGAGGATAGTCATACATTCAATTGTGAATGGAATATGTATCAAGTATTAGGGAAAACATTTTAATTTTGGTAAAAAATTTACCAAATATGATACAACCATTCATATACTTGCCCCTAACAGCTTAAACTTTTTGGGTGATTGGTTCTTGAAATGTAATAAAAGTCTTTATGGCCAAAAGGTCAACAGTATGATTCTCACCTCTTTAACTCCTCTTCATTGAAATAAGTTTCTTCTCAAGGTGTCGGTGACCTATGCATTGTTGCATCATTAGAAGGAGGAGGGGGGCTTACAATTAAAAGTATTACGGCATGATTGATTCTCTGATCAAATTTTGGTTTAAAAAACAGTTTTCTAAAGCAATTTTTCCTTCCTGATCAGTTAATTTTCTACTCAAAATCTATTAGCTTGTTTTCAAAGTTCAAATCAACTGTTTTAAAAACCAACAGAAATAACTGGGAGATGTTTTCCCATTCTCTTGTCCAACTGTCCCTGTTTTAACTTTCTCCATTCTTTTAACTATTTCAAATTGTTGGACAAATTATGCAGTCCTCTGTTTTCAATATATGATTTTGGTCCATCAAACAAGGTTTTTGAAATTCCTGAGCCTATATATGAGGGTGGTTCTCACTTGGTATAGAATTCAGTATTTGTTGATAATATGGCCCATCAAACAAAGGTTTTTTTTAGTTTTTAAAAACTGAAAACAGTTTTTAAAAAGAGAAGTCAAGCACACCCTTAATATTTCTTTAAAAATAACTGTCATTTAACTCTTGTTTTGAAGCTTTGCCAATTAATACTGTGTTTGGAAATCCATCCAGTCTTGACCAATGACATGTGAGAGTGACATTGGCACTTAACGTGAATTGGGAAATGGGATACAGGTAAAACAGACATACACTAATTTGTGTTCCCTGTTTCTCTCGTGTAGTACTGCTGGAATGGAGGCAAGTGGAACTAGCAATATGAAATTTGCAATGAATGGCTGCATATTGATTGGAACTTTAGATGGGGCGAATGTTGAAATAAGGGAAGAGGTTGGTGCAGACAACTTCTTCCTCTTTGGTGCCAAGGCTCATGAAATTGCTGAGCTGAGGAAAGAAAGAGCAGAGGGAAAGGTCTGTCTTAATACCCATGTTGTGAATTTTACTTACTGTGAAACATAGTTAATGCCATGTTGTTTGGGTCATACAAGCATAGAACAAATATTCCACTGTTGAAGTTTCTAATGTTAGTAATAAGAAATTCACGGATCCAATGACTTCAAAAGAATTGAACGAGGAGCCATATGAAATGAAAATCTCATGTATGGTTCTATAGAGTGACAGTAAGGGTGACTTATCTGTCAACTTTTCCACTTCTCAATGGATTAGCGTAATTTTTCTACTGCATGTACATTCCCATAATGATGTTTTTCCAAAATCAAACTTTGTTGTTCAGCATCTTGGACTAGCCATCCTTTAGAAGGTATTGTTAAAAGATCATCAATTCCTAATGAAATGGATGTATCCGTACCTTGACGGAATCCCTGAGTCTTTACTTGATCCAGGTATTATTGACAAAATTTCTGAAACTTAAATGATTATAAGCTAACCCAGTAGGTTATTTTAATCCAGTTTGTGCCTGATCCACGATTTGAAGAAGTTAAAGAATTTGTCAGAAGTGGCGTTTTTGGATCTTACAACTATGATGAATTGATGGGATCCTTAGAAGGAAATGAAGGTTTTGGTCGAGCAGATTATTTCCTTGTGGGCAAAGACTTCCCCAGCTACATAGAATGCCAAGAGAAGGTTGATGAAGCATACCGTGACCAAACTGTGAGTTTGTATTTTCCTATTTGCTGAGGAATATTTGTTTCACATGCTATAGCCTGTTGGAACCATGCACCAATTCCATCTTTATTATAAGCATGTTTCATCTTATGAAAAATAATAGCAACACACTCTTTTGAACACTCTTTATTATTGTTTGAAATTAATTAAAAATCACAAGTTTTAGGTCTTACTTTATATTTAACGAGTCTTACCCATGATTTTGTAGTTTCTTATAAATTTTAGCCAATAGCAAACAGTGTGCTTTTTTTTTTGTTCAAAATTAGGGTCTTTGGCTCTCCGGTGGGACCCGAGGTATCCCCATAAGCTTCGGTCTTTTGGACTGGCCATGAAACTAATCTTTGGTTCGGAATTTAGGCACACTTAAAGCTCTCCGTCCCTTCCCAAGAGGGTATTCTGTGAGGATCGAACCCAATTTCTCCTCTACAAACTCAACATGTGTTGTTAACTGAGTTACACATATTGGATTAGTGTGTTTGAAGGAGTGTATTAGTGTTACGTGCACTTCTTTTCATCTGATATTCACTCAACTTTTCTTTTGGTCAAAGTATTTTCCTCATTTATCTATTATGAATTGTATTCAGTTGGCATAGCTCTGTTGTCCATGGTTGTTCTGTTCCTTTATGATAGTTGCTTTTGTGGTATCTTTGGCACTAATATTTGTAAATCATATGGATGCAGAAATGGACAAGAATGTCAATATTGAACACGGCAGGATCATACAAGTTTAGCAGTGACCGCACGATTCATGAATATGCCCGAGAGATATGGAACATTGAACCAGTCCAATTGCCATAGAGGAGTATAGAGAATCGGCGCCACGTGGTTGTGATGATCACTGCTTAGCTTAATTCCTCGTAGCAGAGAATAAAATATAACTTCGCACAGAGACGCGCTTTAAGGGTGCGCTCTTAGTCAAAATAAGCTTGCAGTTCTGTAATATATATGTTTTATGGGTACTTCGTTGGTGTAAATCAAACCTTTGTCTTATAATAATAAATATCAAAGTTTTAGCTTCAAACTCAGTCCTATATTGTCTCAAGCTTCATTTCTTAAGCCTGCCTTGGATTCATAATTTTGAGTTTAATTTTTATATACCGACATAATTAAAAAAGTATACGTTAAACAATTAAAATAATTGAGATTAATTTTTAATATAGTCTATATAAAAGTTATCAAATTTATTATATATTATAATATATAATTAAATGATAGTATAATATAAGCGTATTTAATTAAATTTTAATTTTTTATTATACTAGTAAATATATATTGTTAGTGTAATTTTTTTACATAAGCTAATTAGAATTATATCTTATTATAAATTTTTTCTATTTATTAATATTATGTGGTGATAGGGAATTGATATTGAATGCTTCTGTAAAAAGTTATGCATTAATGCATATAAATTAGATTGAGTTTAATTTTAATGCACTATTAGTATAAAGAGTTTTATATTGTTAATTAATTAAAAATTATTTTAAATGGTCTTATAATTTATAATTAGATGATAATAAAAAAATTGCATTGTCACAACTATATTCTTTACACTAAATATTTCAAAGCTTGTGGACTACTGATTTCAAGGTACTTTTTAAACTGTTGGTCTGCTGTTTTAAATAAATGTTCACTTACAGTATATAGTTGGGTAGTCATGGTCTTCAACTGTGGTTCACACTTCACAATAATTCTACTTCAGTATCAAACTTTTTTATATTTTCATAGTCGCGTCGCGCTTACTATTATATTTTTTTGGTGAGGACTTACTATTATATTTGTATCTGAACTTTTGTAATATCAAAGATTGCTCCGTAACTATGATTACAAGCCCAATTTAAATTTAAATATTGTTTTAATAGGATAATCTTATTAAAATGGAAGACAATACTTAACAAAAAATTTAATTTTTATTAGAAAATTAAGAAAATTACTAAAAGACTATTTAGAAAGATTTGGAGTTATATGTTAAAATCAGATCCCAAATTGAAATTTACATAGATAAACATACCCTTTCATATTTTAACATTAATAGAAATTTCTATAGTTAGAGTAGGTCCAAATTTTTCTCATGCTGGAATTTTCAAAACATTCATCAAACTGATAGTAACACCATACTAATCAATAAAATAAAATTTTAAAAAAATAAAAAATAAAAAATAAAAAAACTTACTTCATTGTCCAATAACTCTAAACTATACGCAAACAAAAGGAAGAGATATTATACCATACTAATCAAATCAAATAAAATAAAATCTTTATAAACTCAAAACATCCAAACAGTAGTGAAGAATTACAAGGAAACCCAAAACATGTGGCCTCCTACTTTCCCAAAATTTATACTCATTTATGCCAACTACTATGGGAAAGTGAAAAATGGCAACCAAGAAAATTGTTCCAAAAAATAAAATTATTAGTAGTAATAAAATTGAACCAAACTGAATAATGCCTCAAAATCCTGGAGATGAAATGTCTCTATTATGCCACAGCTGGCATGTCCTTGAGCCATGGATCCAATGGCTTGCCAATTGAGTACACAATGAAACCAATCTCACGTAGCTTCTCCACATCCACAATGTTCCTTCCATCAAAAACAAATGCTGGTTTTCTCATGCCGTCATACACCTTCTGATAATCAAGACTCTTGAACTCATCCCACTCAGTTAGAATGCAAACACCATCTGCATCCTTTGTTGCCTCATAAGCATCCCAAACCACACTAACTTTCTTCTCAGTTGTAGGACTTGTTGGCTGCAAGTGAATAGGGTGGTCCCAATCAAACTTGTTCATCCATAAATCCCTCTGAATTTGGTCCTCAGTGACCTGTGGATCATATATGCTTAGGCGCGCCTTGTCTCCGAGTAGTCCCTTGCACACATCAATAGCTGGTGTCTCCCTTGTGTCACCAGTGTCCTTCTTGAATGCAAACCCAAGAATTGCTATCTTTTTGGTTGCAACAGTGTTAAACATTGACGAAACCACGCGGTTCACGAACCGGCTCTTCTGATAATCATTGATCTTAATCACTTGTTTCCAGTACTCAGCCACCTCTGGAAGGCCATTACATTCACAGATGTAGACAAGGTTCAAGATGTCCTTCTGGAAGCAGGATCCACCAAAACCAACACTAGCATTGAGGAATTTTGGTCCAATCCTTGTGTCTGTGCCAACAGCATAGGAAACTTGTGTGACATTTGCCCCAGTGGCCTCACAAAGTGCTGACATAGCATTCACAGATGAAATTCTCTGTGCCAAAAAGGCATTAGCAGCAAGCTTGGATAGTTCAGCAGACCAAAGGTTTGTGGTTAGGATTTTCTTCTCAGGAACCCAATGAGCATACACATTTTTCAATGTTTGAATTGCTTTTTGGCCTTCTGGGGTCTCCCTGCCTCCAATTAGGACTCGATCCGGGTTGAAAAGATCTTGGATTGCAGTTCCCTCAGCAAGGAATTCAGGGTTTGAAAGGATTTGGAACTTTATTCCCTTTCCATTGTGAGTCAAAATCTTCTCTATGGCCTCAGCAGTTTTCACAGGGACAGTGGATTTCTCCACCACAATCTTGTCACTCTTGGAGACATCAGCAATCATGCGTGCTGCACTCTCCCAGTATGTCAAATCTGCAGCCTTTCCGGCTCCAAGACCGCGAGTTTTCGTCGGGGTGTTGACGGAGACGAACACTATGTCGGCCTCATAGACATGTTTCTCAACATCAGTGCTGAAGAAAAGGTTCTTGCCACGACATTGCTTCACCACATCATCAAGGCCTGGCTCATAGATAGGGAGCTGGTCACTGTTCCATGCTGCAATCCTGGATTTAGAGATGTCAACAACAGCCACTTCAATTGAGGGGCATTTCAGTGCAATGACTGCCATTGTTGGACCCCCCACATATCCAGCCCCAATGCAGCAAATCTTCACCATTTTTTCTTTTCTAAAACAACCTGTCCAATGAGGGGTTCAAATGCATCAGTACTTAAATACAAGTATAAATTTAAAATCATATATTTCATTTTCTTTATGAGTAAATAGTCCATGCATTGACGATGCAAAAGTTTTCCACATTGTCATCTAATCACAAATTGTTATGTATGCTTAGATGGTAAGTTTGTTGATTTTTACAATAAAAAACTTAAAAGTCATGTCAATCATAATTGTTTATTGGTTGACAGTATAAAACCATGTATACTAACAATGCTTTTCTTATAGTACTAAACACTGCAAAGTGGGAAGAACAATTTGCAATCATTTCTATTTTAGAGGACTATGAGACAAGGCACATAGCTTGTCTTCAGAAGTTCAGAAAAGAATTCATATTTGTTGGTGGAAAATTTGAACAGCACACATCAAATTTCTGTGATGAATCAACAGACCAACTAGGCATAGCCTCACTGGTAAGACTAGCCAACAGAAACTACATGTTACTTTGTTACAACAGGATACAAAATGAAACTAATCTATTTCAAAATTGGAACCGACACCTTGTGGAATCTGAAAGTGGCATGGCATAAATGAAATAGTAATCAACTCATTTTCTTCTTATCATACAGCAAGTACTCAAGAGAAGAGATTAAGAGTATGCAGATCTAACAGATGCACCAAGGGTTGATGATTTAATGATTAACTTATACATGACTACAGGTTGGATCAAACATAAAATTTGAACAACTTACCATACAAGAAAGAGAAAATGGATAAAGATGTACACACTCATACATAAATCAGAATAAAACCCATCATCCGCAAGAACTAACTACACCCCATCACAATTGTTAAGACCAAATTTACAGCCACAATGATTCAGCTCATAACATGATACCACAGTAAAACAAGATTTAAAATTTGACATAATCTTGAACATAAGATACCAAATCAGGAAATGGGATGTCAAGTAGTAACCTTTACCTGCTGCAGAGATGAATCTCCTTGACTAAGGAAAGAAATTAAGGTAGAAGAATAAAGAGAAAGAGAGAAAAAAAGCTTATGTGGAAGAAGTGCCAACAAAGCTTATTATAAATACTATAAGCAAATCCTGGTTTGGTGGATGTTTTTACCAAAAGGGACAGGCTTTCTTTGTGAGAGAGATATGCTTGGTGAAGAGAAGCTTTCTATTGTATATTGGTGGGGCATTGTTCTAGAGTGAAAGTGAGGGCAATGTTGGAAACATAAGTGAATTCACACAAGTGCCCATGAACGAACATGTTCGCACGTTTCCACATTTTTTGTTGTTGTTTGTGTGTCTCAGTTTCTGTGTCAACTTCAAGCACATTGTCAATGTCACTAGTCACCATCATCACCTCACCTTCTTCTTCCTAAGACGCTCTCTGACTGAGTAAATTGGATATAATAAAAAAATCTAACACTGAAAAATAATGTCTAAGAATTCAGATTTTGTTTTAAACCAGCTCATTAGGATGAAATATTCACCGATTTCGTCAATGACTAATATAATATTGAGAAAGAGAAATTGACTTATCATTTTAAGTGAGATTCTTCTTTTATAATTACATTTTTTTCATCCACAAAACTAGAATCTGAAATTTTGCTTAAGGAGATCGAGTCCAATATTAGGCAAGCCTACCACTTGTTAATTAAGAATTTAGATTTTAATTGAGTTTAATAACATGGTCTTTTTAATTGAGTTTAAGAACATGGTCTGATTTATTAGTGGAATAAGAATATGTTATTGTTGTTGTTTGAATATAATAAATGCATTTCGTGTGGGTTTTCTGCTTTTTGTTTTTCCTTTACCCCTTTTGGTTCAAACTTAGATTTGTATTTTTATTTTCACTTTTATTTGAGGAATAGTTAGTTTTTCTTTATTTGAAAGCAAGGAATAGTTAGTTTTTTTTTTTTTTTACAGCAGGAGTAGTTAGTTATAGCTGTTTTGAGTTGTAAATTCAAAAACATGATGTCAACTACTTTCTGTTGATCGCACTCCATAAGCTAAGAGACTATAACTAATAGTAATAGATTTAATTTATTGTGAGTGTAAAAAAAATATATGGTCATTTACAAGTTTTTATATTTGGTAAGATTTTAATTTTTATGATATTATTTTAAATATTGTATTAATGATATTTTTTATTAGTTGATAGTATTAAAAATACAGTAAAAATATATGTGAAAATTGATTTTTTTTTTTACTGTGGTTGCAACTTGAATAAATGTAGTTATGTCATCTTCTTCAAAAAGTAAATTACTCCATCTTCTTTAAAAAGCAATTTACTCCAATAATCTCGAGGGTCAAATTCAAAATATAATTATTGGTAGGGATTTTATGAGCAGGACTATCATGTGCGCTTAGCTAGATCTAGGTTAAAATATTGTGATTTTAAGAGCTTTCATTGAATCACATAGTGCAAACTTCAAAATCAAGGATGCACTTTGCTTCAAAAGTTAGAAAATATTGAGTGCATGTGAAGCTAGAAAGAGGAAACAACCAACAACTCAAATATATATAAGCTGAAAGAAACAAGAATTATGAGAATATCTGGTCGTGATGCCTTAAGCAACTATGTAAGGTACGAAAATAAAAGCTAACAAAATAAATAATAAATAAAAGTCTTAAACCAAAAAAATTAAAAGCTAAAAGCCAAATTTAACGGATGAATTTCGTTTATAGCGCACACGACCCAGAAGAGTATCTAAGCGTGCAAACGCTCGTGGTGGATTGAGTATAACAAGAGTAATTAGGAGAAAAATACCAGTAATACATTTCCTCTAATATACTCTTTTAACTATTTCACCAAAAAAATATATATACTCTTCTAAGTACACTATTTTTTCCGTCAAAAAAACTACACTATTTATAAACTAAAATTTATTGTGTAATTTTTTATTGGTTGTACTTATTATCTATATTGAGTTTCTTTTACGATTTTGTAATTTTTAATAAATTTTAATTAATAATAAAATGTATTAGAAGAAATATATTAAAGAACTCTCAAAAATCAAAATATAATCCTTCTAAAATATTTGTGTCATTTTCAATTTTTTTCCTCATAAACTCACCAATGGTTCACCTTTGTCTCAAACTCCCAACTAGATAATGTATATGACCAATTATTAGTAGGATTGACCTTCTTACAGTATGTTTGGTCTAATTTATTTTATTTATAAGTAAAAGTTAGGTCAAATGCTTATTAATAAAAGCTCTTAAATAAATAAATAACTTATTTTTTGAACAAGTTTGATCGATAATACAATGACTAAAAATATATTTTATCCTTTTAATTGTATGATTTTTTCATTATCAGTTTTATCAAAAATTAAAAAGATAAATGGTATCGTAAAATTAATACTAATTTATTCTCTCTTTTATCTCTTATAATTTTTACATTCATTTAAAGAAAAATTATGTCATGGGGGAAATACCATTTTTATGGGAATAAAAATAAAAGCTATGGAGTATAATCAAGTAAAAAAAGTCTTATAGGGATAGATGCCCCATACAGATTAATGTAGATCTGTCACTTGTTATGAGCCTAATTTAACCCTACAAAATTGACTTGTAGGAAGATGATTGTATATATATATATATATATATATATATATTATAAAACATACTCCCTCCTCTTTTATTTTTTTACCCTATTCCTCTCCTAATTCCTTTGTTTCAAGAACCCAACCCCATCTCTTGAGCCCTCCCTCTTCATCCCCATTTTCATCTCTCATATTTCCACTCTTTATCCTCCATTATTCCAAAATTCATCAAATTTATTGCATCCTAGTGAAACTCTCAAGCATGGGAAGGTGTTTAGAGTAAAAGGGAACAACAATCATCTCCTTAAAATTCTCTATTTGATCTCTTTAAGGTAAATTTATAACTCATTGAGCTCATTGAGTTAGATGAGTATTTTATAGAATAGATTAGTTATAGATTGTGTGAGAGGGGTAAGAAAACTAAGTATTATAAATTATTGTGGTTTCCTCAAAATCCTATTTATGTTAAATTTGGGGATTTTGTCTAATTTCTTGTTCTTTTTATTTTAAATGCTTAGATCCCATGGAAAATATGGTGGTTGATCCTCCCAATGTCATTGGAAGGCAATGTCATTGGAAGGCATTGATTGCATTCCTTTTTTTTGTGAGTAGCTAATATACTTAGTGGCACTTTTAAATTCTTTTAGGAGAAGCAAGTAAACTCCAAAATATACTCTTTTGTGATCTTTGATTTCTAGGAGTACTTGAGAATGAAGCAAAATATTTATTTTCACTTGATTGAAAATTATTCTTTGAGATTCTTAATAGTTTTGATAAGGTATTTAAAAGTGGATATTGAATTTTTCATCATGAGTTTATGATTGATTACCGTTAGCTACAACGAAGAGATAATATAGTCTGAGTTGAAAACACTCATCGTATAGATATGTTTTTCGTTTGCTACAACGAAGACATTCGCTACAACAAAGAGAGAATGCAACCTATGAGCTGAATATCCATAGTTTCTAAAGATTTGTTCGTTGCAACGAAGAGATAACGCAACCTACTAGCTAAATGTTGTAGTTCTATAATTATTGTTTGTCACAATGAAGAGATAATGTGATCTATGTGCACATAGTAAAATGAAAGTTTTTACAAAGTTGTTATTCTTGAATACAAGTTTATATGTAGTTCTAAAAAAAAAATTCCATGGGAGTATATAATAGTTTGTAAAAGTGAGTTGTATTTATTTCACTTTTATTTAATATAATTTAAATTCTTTTTGGATGTAAAAATGTGTGCTATATTTCTTGTCCACTTTGTATTTTATGCTCTCACTAAGTCTTCGTAACTTATTCTTTTCTTTCATTTTTCTCCCTCGGATACAGAGGTGGTTGAGTAGTTGTCTTGTTGGGATTTGCTAACTTATCCAGGAATTTGTTTATCTTCTTGGTAGGCCTCTATTGCGTTTGATGTAGAGTATTTTTATGACTCCAATATAATGCAGCTATAGGGATATGGGTAGTAATAGATATAGAGAAAATCCCTTTTATTTTGATATGTAGATGATCTTATCTTATAGATATGCTAATGGTGTAATTATGATGTTTTGAGACTTTGATGATTAGCATATATGACCAATATCACTATTAGTTGATATTTTTGATATTATGTCAATGGCTTATGTTGTGATATGTAACCTTGATATCTAATTGTTGGATCTAGATATATATAGATTTGTATGGATAAATGATATGTTTTCACAGGTTATTCAATATGGAATTTGTCCTGTTTTTAGGGGAAACTTTGTTGGATTTTCGATAATCCCTTTTGGTTGGTCTTTTAATTGTGTTTTGAAGTGAGGTATTCTTAGGCTAACAGGCTAAGAAAATTATAGTTTGTGCGTCAATCACAGACTAAGAGTAGGTCGTGACATATATATACTTAATTGGTCATATTTTTAGTCTATGTGAGATCTCCAACACATCCCTGTCACACCAAATACTAGAAATCTCAAGCGTGAAATTTGCATGACTGAAAAAAACCTAAGTCACATAATGACTAAAGATAAGACAACAATACAACATTATATGTGTGTGTTCCATAATCTACCACCCATGCAAGCTTTGGTCATCAATATTGAGAGCCCATTTAAAATTTGGATTTTTTAAGCCCAAACAAAGTTCATTTAAGATGCATGCTTAATGGGTAGGTTATGCGAATGTGAACTTAAACAAATTGACTTACCCATATACTCGTGTCTATTATGTGCTAGCTTTTTTTTTTTTAGACTCAAACTCATTCTAATATTTTCCTCCACAAAAAAAAATCCACCAAATTCATCCAATTAAGTTTAATTTAATACTGAAAAGAAACAAACTTATATACAAGAATTATTATTTTTTATTTAATCAAATAGTAAATCAATTATCATTATTATATGATCAACCCGATTTCACTAATTAACAATAAACGTAACCCATTACTATTAGATTTAAATATATTTTTAATTCTTAAAATTTAATATTTTTTAATTTTTGTACTTACAAATTTTTTTATTTTATTTTTAGTCCTTATAAATTATGTTTGTTTTATTTTTCATCTTTCAATTATTTTAAATAACACTTTTAATAATGAATAAAGTATTATCCAAAGTGTTATAAGAGCGGAAAAAAAATAAAAAAATTTACAAGAATAAAAAAAAATACTAAATTAAAAAAAAAATTAAAGAGATATTTACGCCTTGATATTGTTAATACAACGGTCCAAACCCTAAATAAAAACAGAATTTCAAATCATTTGTATAAAAACCCAACTCACACGAAAACTAGCCGTTACAACAAACAGACTCTGACTCTCGAGATTCCACTCCGCGCAAAGAATCTTCATTTCTGTTTCGCTTCCACCACTCCAAATTCCATTTCATATTCATCTCTCTCTCTCTCTCTTTGTATTTGATTCTCAGAACAAAATTCGATTCCGAAAATGGCACTAGCAAGCACCAACACTGATCAATCCACAACCACCACTCCTTCAAAGAAACCCTCAAAAAACTCCGAGAATCTGAACCCTAACGTGCCTCATCATAGAAGCCCTTCTTCAAAGTCCCCTGCTTTGCGATCCTCCAAGCCAAACAATAGCAACCCAATTGCGCAATCGCCGCAGAACAGGATCCGGCAGAGGAAGTTCGTGGTGGCAAAGAAGAAAAATCAGAAGGGTACCCAAAACGACGCCGTTTCGTGCAAGTGCAAGCACAATGGTGGCGCCAAGTGTGTTTGTGTAGCTTTCCTGACTCTGAGGGCTTCTCAGGAAGAGTTTTTCCTCAAAGAGAAGAAGGATTGTGATTATGATTTTGAAGAAGAAAGAGAAGAAGAAGCAAAAGCTGTGAATGCTATTGAAATCAATGGAACAAAAAGTGAAACAGTGCAAGAAGAAGAAGAAAAAGAAGAAAGAGGTTCCACTGTGAAACGAAGGAGGGAGAGAGATAGGTTGTTGGAAGAGGCAAGGAATAGTGTTCCTGAAAATGGGTTTGGGAAGGTTATGCATTTGGTGAAAGCCTTTGAGAAGCTTCTCACTTTACCTAAGAGTTCAAAGGAGAAAGATCACAAGGAGGAGCATGATCATGAGCATGAAGAGCAAAAGAATAAGAGCAAGGTGACGAAATGGGCATTGCCAGGGTTGCAATTTCAACAACATCCTAAGCCTAAGGCACTTGAAGCTACTACTGATGATGCTTCTGTTTCGGGTTCTTCTTCGTTTTGTTGTACTTCTGATTTGGTTTTAACATCCAAGAACCTTGGTTTTGGTAAAGGGATTTCAGTTTCTTCATCTTGGGATTGTAGCCGTGCAAGGTTTGACTTTTGGTTCTATTTGATTAGGTTAATGAATAAGGACAAAACTTAGAAGTAGTTCCTTGGGTGCTTGTGATTAGATTAAGGACAAAACGTAGATGTGGTTCCTTAGGATACTTTTGATGCACAGTATTGTGATTAGATTTTTAAGGATAAAACTTCTCCAATCAAAATTAGAGTTTCACCTTAGTAATCCTCGTAATAAAAGTTTGCATTAATGGTCAACATATATAGATTCTTGAGGTAAAACTTCAATTCTGATTGTAGGGTAGCACTAAACACGCCTATGGAACTGTATCTAAGTTTTGTCCTCGGATTGATGTCTGCACTCACTTTTCTTTATTTGTCTGTCATTTGTTATTATGTTGGTTTTTGTTGATTTGTGTGTTGTTGTTTTTGTTGGTGCTGCAGTGTGTCTAGTAGGACTTCTGGGCATAGAAGGAGCAGGAGAAATGTAAGGCTTTAGATGCTGTTTTTATTATATCATTTAAGTGCTAATGAAGAATGGTTAATGATTCACTAATGGGATTTTGAGTTTTGATGATTGGTTTCTTCAGAGCTCGGAGTCATCTGGGACTTTTGGGGGGAGGAGGTGGAAGCAGAAGGAGAAGCTAAAAGTCACTAGGCAAAAACCATTTAAGTTAAGAACAGAGGTAGTTTATGAGAAATGATTGGTTTTTTAAGTAGTTTTTTGTTTTTAATTTTTCATTGACTTTGGAGTTTGGAGAGTAACATTTTTTTATGGAGTGACAATGATACTGTAGCAAAGGGGAAAGTTGAAAGAGGAAGAATTTGTGAAGAAAGTACAAGAGATGATGACTGAAGAGAAGATGAGGATACCAATTGCACAGGGGCTTCCATGGACAACAGATGAACCTGAGGTGAGGTTATTTTTTCATACAAGTCCTTTGCTTGGGGTCCATATGCCAGATTTGGCCTCATGTTTTCTTAGCTTAATATCACTCATTTGGTGTCACTTGTTACAATGCTAGTCATGTTTACTTGCTAATTGTAATGAATTACTTAGCTTAATATCACTCTTTTGGTGCCACTTGTTACAGTGCTTGTTAAAACCTACTGTTAAAGAAAGCACAAGGCCTATTGACCTGAAGCTTCATAGTGATATTCGGGCAATTGATCGTGCTGAATTTGACCAACAGGTGCCTCTTTCATCCATTTCCTCCTTTCTCTTTCTTTTTATTAGCTAGTATTTTCTTTAGCTTTATAAATTATAAAGTGGAATCTTTTGTGGTTGTACATACCACTACTATGTCTTCATGATTTTAACTGCCAAATTCAATTGAGCTTCTGATATCTTTCATTTGGGAAAAATACACGATTGTTAAAAACACAACCAAATACTTTCCTTTGATGGATGTGTAATTGTGTAGGTGGCAGAAAAAATGAACTTCATAGAACAACTCAAGTTGGAAAAGGAAAGACAACAAAAGGTACACTATCTATTACCTTTCTAAAACATATTTCCATGACAAATGACATGCAGTAAAACATTGATGTCTTGTACTTCACTCCCTTGTGTAGTTAGAAGAAGAAGAAGAAATCAAGAGGTTGAGGAAGGAACTCATTCCAAAAGCTCAACCAATGCCTTATTTTGACAGACCATTTGTCCCAAGGAGGTAATGGTTGACAAATTTAATAATCTTTTAACTGTTTCTTTTTGCAAGGTGGGTCTGTCTCATTTGTTCCATTGTTCTTTTTAGAACATGTTTCACTGACACGGTATTATTATTCTCTCTGTTTGCAAGGTCAATGAAGCATCCCACTATACCTAGAGAACCCAAGTTCCACATACCCCAACATAAGAAGATCAAGTGTTTGGTGTCGTGGAATGACATGAACCCCAGAAATCAATGAATGATTTCATTTCTCCATCATTCTCTCCACAATATAATTATAAAAATGCAAATTAATGGTAGTGTATTAAGATATTATAAAAAAATACAAACTAATGTGTTCCAAACAAGTTCAAATTAATAAGGATTAATTATGTTTTCATAATTTTTTTCGAGTTTTTACTTCTTAGCTTTGAACAAAAAATTGACTAATTTTGGTTCCTAAACTTTTGGGCTGTCCATGTTTTGAATTCTTGTCGTCAAATCTCGCTGTTAAATGAGTATGTGGCACTAATTTTATTATTTTTCTAATTACATTTTACAGCAGTTAATTTTGTGGGGATTAAAAACATGTAAAAATGTATGAGAGTTAAACTCAAATTGAGATATTAAAAACATATTTATCATTAATATATTCATTCATGTTTTCTTTTGTTATTATTAATTATTAATATTATGTTGGATTAACACTACAAAATGAATTCATGTTTTCTTTTGTTATTATTAATTATTAATATTATGTTGGATTACCACTACAAAATGATATTTGTATAATTATAAAGATTAGCAAAAGATTACATACGATAACCTAAAAATAAAACTCCTTTCCGTCAAAAATAAAACAACAAAACTCCCGAAAAACTTTTTACCTTGTCAGTTTATATAATCTTTTTTTCTCAAAAAATATTGCATAACAAATTATTTATAATTAATTAGTCATCCACTGTAAATGTTATAAACTAATAATCTAATATAACTAAAATATATGAATTCATAATGACATACTATCATTGTTAACACTGAGATGTGATTTAGGTAAGGATACTTTTATTCAAAAACAAGAAAAAGTAACATAAGTATAATACATAGTTTAACATACAAACTGCAAAAAAAAAATAATAATAATAATAATAATAAGTTTTTTCTTCTTTCAATTTTTGATTTTTAAGTTATTCACGACAAAAAAAAAAAAAAAAGCGTTTTTCATGCTTGATCAGCTTTTGGATTTTTACGGTTTTGTATAGTTTTAAAACAGAGTTGCTTTTGAAACACCAAATATTCTGTTCCTGTTGAGCATTAATTTTTTATTGGATAACAATATTTAATCTCAGTACTGTAAAAATTGGTACTAATTCTCATACTTTAACTTTTGATCAATTTAATTCCCCTCTTTTTATCAAGTTCAGAGACTAAATTCGGAAACTAAAATCAAGTTTCACTAAAAATACAAAAACTGAACATATTAATCCTTATTCCATTGCTTTTCTCGACTAGTTTTCTTAAAAGGATTGCTTTTCTCGACTAGTTTTCTTAAAAGGCCAGTGTAATAGAGAGATTGAAAAACGAGTAACAAAAAAAATCCTTGCTGAGAAAGGGCAAGCATCACTATAATTCATATCATTCAATAATGTGGAGATTGGAGAAGATAATGCATTGAGAACTTAAATCAAAACCTTAAAGACCAAAACTCCAAACTAGAATAAAGGTTAAACATTTAACAAAATAACAAATTGTAAAATTCTCAGCAAACAATACTTAATTTTTCCTTGATGCCATCTACTAATAAGCAAACATAAATCCTAGAATATGAATCATCAGTTCTCAAAGAGATGTTCGATCAGGCAGCAACCACAATCCGCCCAGCAACTTGGTCAAGATCCCTTCGACCACTAGAAGTGATTTTCCTACCTCTGCAATTTAAATAAAAGGCACAGAAAACATTGAGTACTATAACTACAGAATAAGCTACAATGTGGTTAACAAATACTGAAAGAAACAATGAAATGAAAACAATCAATTGGTGTCTCAAACTTAATCACAACATAAGGTCTTCTGAATCGATCTCAAAGTGAAGTTGAAACAGCTGGCAATTGTTCCATTAGCATTTTTGGCATTTAATAATTAAGACCACAACACAACTTACCCTTTTGTATCAATCTCAATAATGCTCATGTTTTGCAACTGTTGCAGAATGTGCCTGGCAATTGCACCACTGCTCTTGCAGAAATGTGGGGGACGGCTTCCGTTTCTTTTGCTTCCACCATAGATCCTCTGGAAAGCACCAACACCAAGACCGCCTCTCAAATAGATCTTTCTTGCCATCGAGGCTGTAACCAAGTTTGAACACCATTAATCTAACAGTAAATACGACAAAAACATTTACTAACACAATGACACAAGTGTAGAATATGGCAAACTTGCACTTAGTGAAGTGTAAACTCACCAGCCCTAACGTAGTACCAGTCAGGATCATATGGAGCCAACTCCTTAAATTTTGCTGTTTTTACAATATCGGTCCACTCAGGAAGCTCCATCTGTTGAACACCACACACAAATCAACTGTTAGAAGGGAAACTATAACCTTCAAGATTCAAATGCCCTAAATGAGAATATTAATTCACCAGAATATCTGCATAACAATGGAATCATACAATAAAAAGCCGGGTAGTAACCAGTAACTATGATTTTTCACTCATAAACATAAGCCAAGCAAAAACAAATTGATATCATTACTAATAATTCGAAGCATGTGTAACCCAAACACTCAACAAAAACAAAACACAAAGCAACACAAACAACGACAACGACCCAGATGAACATGAAAATTGAAAAGAGAAGAAAGAGTGAATATTTGAGAGACCCAGAAAGAGAAAACGATGAAAGAGGTGGAAAAATTGAACCTTGCCGGAACGCTTGAGGTGGGAAGCATACGCCTTCACGAAATCGTGAGGTGAAACATCCTTCACGGTCCTCGCTGTTGCCATTGATGAATCAAAGAGAAAAGTGGTTATCTCGAAAACTCAATTTCTCTCTGCGCAGTGCGTAGGCAAAAGGGCATCGACAACTTTGCTCAGGGTTGTTATATAAATCGATCTCAGAATTAGGGTTTTCGCTTATGTTTGGGTCATGCCCGACCCGGTTCTAAGTCCATTGGGCTTCACTCCTTATGGTTTTAACTTATGTGCCCATTCTTGTGCTCAATTTTCCTTAGGTTGTGCTTCATAGATCATTCCTTTTTCTAATACACCTAGAGTGTAATAGTTAATTTCCTCAAATATCCTTATCTATTAGGTTTAATATTTCGAGTGCATTTGGATTGTTTTGTTCTGCACCGCGTTCTGCTTTTTCTGCTCCTTTGATCGCTTTCATTCTCCGACACATCGTCGAGGTCTTTGGTCGCATTGGTTGGCGTTCGTCGTGGTCGTCTTCTATGTATAAAAATATATTTAAAATTTTCTTTTTGTAAATTTAATCATAACAAAATTAATATCTAAAAAGTATACTAAAAACATTTTATTTTTAATATTTTAGAATAAATTAAATTTACAAACATATTTTTAAATACAATCTAAATCATAAAAAATGATTTAAATTAGAAGACAATACAGTTGCAAAAGCTTAAGTTATAAAAGATCTTGAGTGTATGATTTGAATATTCGATTTAATTGCATTATACTTTTCAATGACCAATAAATGTATTAATATTTAAATTTGGTTTGCAACCGAACAAAATTATTACGAACCAGCAAATAATGACATATGTTATCCAAAACTATTTTTGGATTCTCAAATTTAATATTAAAGATGTATAAGTCTCATTTCTTATATTAGAGATCTCATTTTTTATTTAATAAGTCTTATTATTTTACAATTTTAATAAACTTCAACTAACAAATAATATAAACAAATGTTATTAGTAATTTTCAAATTATCTATAGTTTGTTTAACACAAATTATATACATGTTTATCACATCATTGTACATAACAGTGTACATAATTTGGATTAGGTTAAGTTTAGTTTATCAGCCTAACTTAATAAACTTAATTGGGTTGTGTTGAGTTGGATTTATCTATTATTTTTTGTTTTTGCTATATCCACTTTCACTTTTTACTAAGTACACTTCTCTTTATTTATTTTTTAAGAAAATTACTATCATAAATACTCCATGTATTGAAAATACCTTTATATTATGGGTTAACTAAGTTTTTAGTGCTTAAAGTTTTTTCAAAATTCATTTTTTAGAGACCTTGACTGGTCAAACAAAAGTTTAGGGATTAAACACTTTAATGAAAAAAGGTTGAGATACATTGACAAGTCAAACAAAAGACTAAAAACCTTAATGCAAAAGAGTTGAGGAACCTTGACTAGTTAAACAAAAGTTTGGGGACTAAATATCAAATTTCAAAAAAGTTTAGGAATTAAAAACTTTGTTAACCCTTATCATTATTAATGAGTTGTTACCCATTTCATAGACTAATTGTAAAGCAAATTTTGAAAATATTCTTTATTATTTTTGAGTTAGAGAAATTTTTATTTATTTTTTAAATAACTAAAGAGGAGGTATTTTTTTAATGACTCAACCCAACCCAATTAAAGTTGGGCTGGATTTGGTTGGATTGAAAAAAATAGGACACATGCTATATTTATTCTCCTTTTTCTAGGTACACCCTTCTTCTTCTTTGTAAACTCTAGTGACTTACATAACCTTCTTATTTCAAATCATCTTATTTTCCTCACACAATCACACATTCCCCCAACAATGTACTCCTTTCATTACAATGAAACATTCTCCTTGTCTTTCATTAGAATCCTTCATCTCTTTCACTCCAATTTGATATCTTACCTCTTCCTTTCTTTCTCACTTTCTTGATTTTATTGATTTGACATATTTATTCTCTTATCACAAACTAGGAAAAGTTCTTACAAGCTTTGGATATCCTTACATGATTTGCACGTGCTATGTATTTTAGTTAGAGATTCAAGAGGTAGATAAAGACACATTAGAATGTTTTCTTTGTGTGCCACTTTATGGTTGTCTTTTTGGATTTTCAAACAAATGCAAAACATTTTTTATTAAAATTTGAAAATTACTCATTGACAACTTTTGTCTACATTTTTTACTTTTGAAAAGTATTTTTTGTATTCCAAAAAGTAATATCGAAGAAGTTTAGGCATTAAAAACTTATTTAACCCTAATAATAAATCTTAAACATATAAATTGTTTAAATAAAAACTCATTCATAATGATAAAATATAAAATTGTAAGTTTGTAACCATTTTAACAACTCAATGTTTTAGAAACGAAACTATCTCTATCTCTATCTCTATTAAGACTTATGAGAGTGATTATGATAGTGACTAAGCTATGAGAATTTACTTTAGGTTTATGAATTTTTTTTTATATTAGTAGACAATTAGTACTTTATTATATAACTATTGTATATCAGGTTGGGATTAAAGATTTAGATTTAATTGCACTTTTTATTTCTAATTTTTTATTTTTGATGAATTTAACCCCAATATATTAATTTAGAGTAATTTATTCTTAAGTTTTTAAAAAAAAAACTTGTGAAATTTATCTTCTACCAATGTCCATTAATAAGAGCAAAAGTTAGAGGGAAAAATTTGCTAAAAAATAGAAAGTTGGAAGTAAAGTTTGTCGAAAAGTAAACAAAAAATATTAGGAGCAAAATTTGTCAAAAAAGAAAAAGTTAAGATACAAAATAGAATTATGTTATGGGTAAAATGATAGAAGATACAATTTGTAAGTCTTTTAAAATATAATAAATAAAACATTAAATTAATTTGTTGGGATTAAATTTATCAAAAATTAACAAATTAAAAATAAAAAATGTAATTAAGCCTTAAATTTAAAAGTGCCGAACTATGTGGCCATACTCTTTTAGTGAAAGTGTTTCGTACCGGATCTTCTTTCAAGTGTTTCTTATAGGGTCTTCTCTCAAGGATTTTTCAGTTACCAAATTTTTAACAAAAAGACTTGGTAAGGTTATAAGATCTTATAGACTATAAAGGAGTGTTTCAGAATCCAGTTCAAAAGTTTGAATAGTTGGTTCTTGAACATAATTACATAATTCTCTCATCAATCTTATTACTATATCATATGTATGTACTATATTCTGTTTAAAGAAAATTTTATAATAATAATATAGAAAGTGACAAACCACATTAATTACTACACAAACTGTATACTTATACCCATACTTGATGAAACAACTAAACGAAATACGAAACTAATTATGTCTCCTTTGTTGTTGTCTCTGTAATTGTAATTTGAAAATCATATTTATACTTGTGTTTTTAATGTTTCATTCAGAATTTAGTCTCTTCAAACCAAGACAGATCATGCATCTTTATGCATTCGGAATTTAGTATTTTCAAATCAGAACATCAGGAAAACTTATGCACCTTTATGCATTCTGGATTTAGTCTCTTCTTCAAATTAGAAACGATCATACACCTTTATATTTTTCAACATCACTAGTCGATATGCTTTTGTTATTGTTTAGATATTATATTCCTTCTAATTTATTTATGCTTTTTGGCATCACTGAATCTCACTTTTGTAATTTTATAATTTTTAATAAATTTTAACCAACAAATAATATAAAAAAGTTACCACTATTATTATTTTCTGTATTATATCTATGTTTATTACATCATTATACATCATGCACAAAATCAGGGTCGTGAAGGCCACTACATCATTGAGGCAATGGCCTCAGGCCTCCGCCTCAATAATTTTATACATTTTTTTATTAATTTAAACTAATGAATGATAAATTCTGTCATAGTATAGTATGATATATTATATACTTTTATTTTTATTAATAAGATCACAAATATTATTGCTTCAAAAAAGACCACGGCTATTAAATATAGATGTAAGTATTATTATAAATAATTTAAGTATAATTTTATTATTCATTTACGAAAGTTAAGAAAATTGTTTTACATCTTGGACCCTACCACTTTCCTTCCTAAAAATTATTGAAATTAGTATAAAGTTTAAATTTACTAAATAAATCTATAATTGATATCATTCATCCCAATTAACTTAGGTTAATTGTTATTAATGTTGACGTTGAATTTATAATTGATATACACGGAAAAAAAAATTTGCTGCAATGATGTAAAGATCATATACATTTAATTAAAATTCTATTTGTATCAACCATTTTGTATTTAAATGTATATCTTTAATTGGAATCCAATTTAAATACATTTTTAGGAAAAGTGCAAATATTAAATCATGATCAATTTTTATTTGAATTCTAAAAATTGAAAAAAATAGTATATCAAAATATTATTTTTCTAAAACATGCATTTATTCTAAAATATTATTAATAGCACTTGTAACTATAATTATTGTTGACAAAAAATTAAAAATGAAACTATTTAAATCTTATATAACATTACCTTTTGTCAAAAAATAGGTTGATTGAATTTTTCGTTTTATATATTAAAAATATTTAAATATTAAATTTTGATGAATATAGAAAAAATAATTAAAATAATAATAAATGTAAATTTTGCTTAAGCGTATTGTTTGCCAAACACGGTCCTGCACAAAATATTTCCTGGTGCACGTTATAGTTAAGTCAAAAAGTGTACTCTTTTGTATATACCAATGATGATACCATTACCATATTGGTAAAGTCAAGACCTACTAAATCGGCCACAATAATAGCAAAAGCAGTGGCTATAGATCGATCGGTGCACTTGGAAGCTCTTTCGATCGTTGATCTTGTAAGCCGAAGACACCAACGTTGTGCACACTTGGCTCTCGAGGCTTAAAACAAAATATCAAACATGTCTCCGAGACAAATGCAAAATCAGTGACTACAAGCCACAACAACATGGCTTTTTTGTTGTTGTTTGTTGCAAGTTAGTTAAAATTGTGTCACATCGATTATTTTTGCACCCCTTGCATCGTAATCATCGAAGCCACACTTGTAAAATCTAAACTAAAAGTCTAAAACCAAACCACTGTGTTCCCATTCTTCTTCGAATTCTCCATCCACCCTCATTGAACTTTTTTACCCTTTTGGGTGTCTTCTCAGATTCCTCACACGCACACTCTCTTCAATCTCAACGCCTCTTTGGCTTATATTCTCACCGACACACATTGCCATTCTCACCATTCTTTGCAGATCAAGCAACCCTTTGGGAAGAGAAGAAGGAAAGTCTAGTTTTTTTGGTTCGTGGGGTTGGTTTTGCAAATGGCCTCATTCTCGGTTCCATGCCCCAAGTGTCCTACAACTTCTTCTTCTTCTCTCCCTTTGGGGTTGAAATCTCAAAAGGTCTCATTTCAAAGTGGGTTGAGCTTGAAGCCTTCTCTTTCATTCGGATCTTTGTCTGCTGAATCTGCTGAATCAAGGATTCATGTATGAGTTTTGATAAGAGAAAGAGAGAGAGTTCTTTTGCCTATGAGTCCCTGTTTGTTTGTTTTTTTATAAATGTTAATTGTTAAGTTTTGATAAGAGAAAGAGAGAGAGTTCTTTTGCCTATGAGTCCCTGTTTGTTTGTTTTTT
>CM023942.1:4319627-4395081 GCA_013407115.1 Glycine latifolia
ATAAATGTTACTTGTTAGTTTGTTATTTGTTACTAGCAGGGATCAAACCCGCCACCTTTCCCTCCTTTCTTTCTTAACCAGTCAATCAGCCTTATATTGACGAGTTCCCTTTTGTTGTGATGCAAATTTTGAGCATCTAACGTTTTAAGTGTGTTTGGGTGAATATTTGCAAAAATTGCTTTTGAAGTGACATGATTTATGTATGTTTCGACGTTTTTATGTTTATTTTGAAAGTAAGTTAACAGTAAAACTTAATATAATTTTTTTATTCAATATAAAACTACTTAAAGTTTCAACCCCGAATAGGGAACATTTACTAGCCACGTTAGTTGATATTTCAATGTAATTCTAGATCATCTAACGTGAATCCAACCATGTTACTAAGGATACACATTAGTAATCCACAGAAAGCATAGTATTTCTTCTCTGATTACTTCAGTAATGTTACAGTTTTTGTTCAATTCATTTATCAAGATACCCTTTAGAATTTCTAAATGTTCTGAAAGAATGAACATGTTGAATCTAGTTTTGAGCATAAATGGCCTTTAAGTTACAAATACAGAAATACAAAGCAATATGTTAGGCGCAATTTTGCTGTAGGTGATCAATGTTTTTGTCAACAGTTATGACAATATTTGCAGTAATATACAAGCATCTATATCTTGAAGCCTGGTAAATATCATAGTCTATGATGCTTATTAGTTTTGTATGATGCTCATAAGTCATAATAATTCTTCCATATTTTATTTTCCGACATGGGGACTACAACTGAAGTTTTTCAGCATGAGATCACTTGCAGAAGTTCAATATATTCACGGCTATTTGATGGCTTTGAAGCACAACTTCAATTAAAAGTTCAAATTGTTGAGCTTGTAATCTTAAACATTAGGTTTTGATGAGTTTAAAGTTGAAGAAATTATAACATGTCAATTGCAACTATTTCAGTTCATAGATGGCTCATCCTTCGCTGGATAAATAATAAATGTGTCAAATGCTTCGCAGATATAATTTCTTTTTCTTGATTAATTAATTATTCCATTGCTATTTTTTGTCTCTTGCAGTGCCTTAACAGGAAGCAATTTTCTGTTCTGAAGGTCAGTATGCATCGAGCCTTTTGGTTTTCCTGTTTTTTTTTTTGTTAGCAGAGTTCACATTGAGTTTTTTTCTGCTTTCAAATGTGTTCTTCATTAGATTAAAAAAAATTTCACCATAATTTACCCTGCTTTGTACATTGTAGGCTACTAAAGTTGAAAATTCCAACTCTGCCCTTGTATCGGTCAATGGACCTACTGTTGCTTCATCAAAAGAAAAAGAAGTTCATAATGGAAAACTCTCTGGTAGTACTATCCCAGATGAAGCTTCAATTATTGCATTCATGTCTCAAGTTTCAGAACTTGTAAAGTAAGATTAACCACCTTTCACTTTACATGCAATCACTTGTTGGGGCCTGCATTGTTTCCATAGTTTTTCTTTTAATATAATTTCCTTGGCCAGACTTGTGGATTCGAGAGATATTGTGGAACTTCAACTTAAGCAATCAGACTGTGAGCTCATGATAAGAAAAAAAGAAGCATTGCAGCCTCCACCAGTTATAGCCCCAGCATCACCACCAATGCACTATGCCACTTTTCCTTCTCTACCTTCGCCGCTACCAGCAGAAGCTGCTCCTGCTAGCTCTGCACCTCCAAAAGTAGCTCCTGCCTTGCCTTCCCCCGGAAAAGCAACCACATCTTCTCACCCACCACTGAAATGTCCGATGGCAGGAACCTTCTACAGGAGTCCAGCACCTGGTGAACCTGCATTTGTCAAGGTATGTAAACATAGTAACATACATGGTTTAAATAGCACTCCTCTTTTTCTGTTGAGGTGTCAATTTGCAAAGGATAATTTGTGAAACTAAATTATTGCCATGTTCACCAAGCTAATCAATGAAGAGACTAATTGTTTTGCCGTTGCTTCAGGTGGGAGATAAAGTGAAGAAAGGCCAGGTTATTTGCATTATTGAGGCTATGAAACTGATGAATGAAATTGAGGTATGTGAATTTTTTTGCTGCTTGTTTGTTCTTGTGTATTATTACATTTGTTTTTCTCCTTTTACTTATCTTGATCGCGTTCCCATATAGTTGGGATTTTTTTCCCATTGTATAGATTATACTCCCATATAGTACTATACAGAAATCTTTAATACAAGGATCTGGCAGTTTAAATTCTAAAAGCACAGAACTGGTAAAGCTGTTTAAAGACTGTTTCTGTTTCTGTATTGCTATATGTTTCGGCTGCATTAGCACGCTCAGTACAAAGTTTACACGGGGAGTGGTATGAAGGGATTAGGAAGTAAGTAAATTATGTGGTAGTGAAGAACATGGGAATATTTTTGTGTTAGGAGATGAATAAAATGAAGGAGAGACATTCAGAGTGAGTTATGTGGAATATTTTATCAATATCTGGGAGGAAACAGGACCCTCTAACTCTAAGAGCCGGTTGGACTCAAATTTTTCTACTGTAGTATAAAGTTTCTCCTTCTGAACCAATTTCTATTGGGCTAAAACCAAATCCCCTAATTTCTTGGTTACCTTTCATTGCTTGGTGGCAGGCTGATCAGTCAGGAACAATAGCTGAGGTATTAGCTGAGGATGGGAAACCAGTCAGTGTAGACATGGTATTCTCTCTCTCCCTCTCTTTCTTTGTGTGCGTATTTGTGTGTGCATGTTTGTCTACAAAGTACAAACAACATTCTTGGTTTCTCTAACTGATATACTTCTGCTTCATGCAGCCTCTTTTTGTAATAGTTCCATGAGTACCGGAAGGGACCTTACTTCAAAGTTGATGTGAAATATCCCTAGGCTTGTTGGATAGCAGCATGGTATTCGATGTCAGATATTCTGTTCAGAAATTTCTTGAGTGATAATGTTTGTCTCATTTTAAGAAATCCTTGTCTTCTTTAGCCCCCACCCCTCCTCTTAATTTATTGAGATATTTTGGACATAAAAGCCCCCAGCATATCAGAATGAATATTGGACATTTGTAGTAGTACTTATGTTTTCTGTTTTTGTTTTCTGATTGCCCCTTCTTTCTTGTATGAACATACTTGCTGGATGTTACATTATCACAGTAATGTATTATATACATCTTTGTGGCCAAAAAGATTATTTATCTTCAAAATAATCTTCTTCCTTTAATGAACATTAGGCCCATTTTTTGGGTTGTGGCATCCCAACTCACCATTGTGCTCAGAGCAGTTCATGAACTGAAATGGGTTCATTTCAAAATAAATTGTTTAGAATTTGAGTTCTTGTTGAATTGAACCATAACTTCGAAATCACGGTGGTGATATTGACTACTGATTAATATTGTTTAATCTTGGATGGGATAAGATAAATTTGTTCAGATATAATTGAACTTATATTACATGTTGCTTGTGAGATCTGCTCGCATACACTGGTGCTAGTTGCAAAAGAAATTTACCAAAGAACAACAATGATGCCAAATATCTTTAAAATTCTCATAATTAAGTTTTTAAATGAAATAAAAAGATTAAAAGAATAATCGCTAAGGAGTATGCAGTTTGAACTTTAACTTCAGATCAACGAAATGGTTTTTGAACGTCTGATAAACAATATACAGATCTAGTTTCATGTGTAATTAAAAGTCTAGCAAAGACAGTTATCTGAATGTGACTAAGTGCTGGAGAAGAGCACTACCAGTCTTGAAAATGAAAGCATAGTTGAGAAATTCAAAAAACCTCCCATAATTAGTAATGCTCCTTCCCCAGTATGGATAATTTTTATAAAAATAAATTAAAGATGCCACGGAAAACCTGTATCTCTATAAAACATCAACTCATTGCATTATAAGAAGATATAAGGTTGGCGTGGTGATTATGAGAAGAGGGGTTGTAGATTCAAATTTTTCACTAACAAAAAACTGACAAACTAACATCTAGCATTTGCTGATAAAATAAGAAAATCATCACCACTAGACAAACTTGGGATTTTGCATTTGGTTAGCTATTTTTATCTTTTTTCTAACATGGCTGGGACTGAGAATAGATCAGTCTTTGCAGAGATTTTAGATAAACATGGAAGAAATCTTCTTCTGAGAAAAGTGTTTCCATCATCAATTCCACAACAAGAAACACTCAGTACAAAGTTCAAGCTAATTAAATTAACCGTTAATTAAATATGTTACATGTTAAAACTTGGCACATCATTTATTTCCCTTTCTCTTGGATTTCAAGCCCTTTATTTCAATTACTTCCTATAGTTTTTAGAATGGATGGATGTTACTGCAAGGTTGATAATTCTAGTTCTAGCATTTGCTGGACAATATATATATATAATTAACATAAGCTCTTCTGTAACCAAACTAGAACATGAAACACGGTTCTACCTGTTTGGTTGAGATTTTTTAACCGATGTAATTAAATAAAATAAAAAAAAATTGATATTATCATTCACATCCTAGTCAGCCCACTCAAGAAATATGGTTGGAATTATCCTCCTTTTTTTATAATATAATTATAGAATTATTTAGGTATTTAATTATTAATTAACATCAGTTAAAATTGTATTGGTTTGAGATTTTTAAGAGATGGCATTGGGCTAGGATAAAGTGGAGGTCCAGCCCACTAATATTCCAAAACTTTTATAAGAGTATTAATATTAATTTATTATATAATTTTTTTATTAAAAATGTATTTTCCTCTAATATTTGTAAATTTTCATGATTTTTCTACGTCCAGAGATTCCTGTTTAGACCTTTACAATCAACTAGGAGCATTTTCATCTTTCTAGAGAATAATTTTTTTTAGAAAACTCCTAAATTTATATTTTATTATTTAAAATATTATTTTGAATTAAAAATATTTGTTCACATCATATTGGCTAGTTATACAAATTTTTATTTTAGTGGGTTCCTATAAGAGAGGTGTTATATTATATCCTCCAAAATGAATACCGACAAGTTGGTAGTAATGGTACTGGAATCTAAATAAAAATTAGACTTTATAATGAATCTAAATAAAAACAAAACTCCCAAATGAATCTGCGGAATGATGCCCGACTAAATAAAAATTAGACTTTATTGTCAACAAGTTGCATCCTTAGAGATAAGTACAAGTGTGATGGTTTTGATTTGGCTGCTGTTAGAAATGTGGAGGGATGTTCCGATGTTTGGAAAGGAATCACATCGGTTTGGGAATCGGTTATTCTCAACCATTTTGTTGCTGAGGGTTTTCTCGAGGAAGTCAATGGTTGTGTGCCCCCTAATGCTGCTAGGAAGGACTGAGTAATGGTCATCCTTTTAAGTTTATGGTGGATTTCCAAGGAGTGGCTGACTTCATGCCAAATCTAGCTCATAACTTTAGCCTAGGTTTACACTTGTTTTGCAAAACCCGCTTGTGGGGACGTCTTTATTGTTGTTGCGATATACCAATGTCATGCCTTACAAATTGAATACTTTTCTTTAGCATAAGGATTACAAATTCAAACCAAATACAAATTTTTAATACAATTCATTTAAAATTTGTCTCAAATTAAAAATCCGTTTGATTCACACAATAAATTCAATAAATTTTTCATTAAAAAATCAATAAAGTATCCTAAAAAAATCTTCCAATTTGAAAATAATTTTTTATGATTACATTTTATAAAAACTTGTTAGTACAAATTGTATCACATTAATGATTATATGAATTTTAATATTTTATTTAAAAATTAATGTAAAGCTGAAATATTTTTTCTATATATTTTATTTTTATTCATACAAATTAATAATGTGACATCATGATATAATAATATTAATATTTTATTTATTATATCATTATTTTTTAAATAAAAATTTATTATGATAAAATAAAATAATAGTTATAAAAAAATTAAAAATTTTAAAGAAAAAATCCGTAACACTTATACAGATTAGGTAATTTATATGTTTCATATGGATTAGATAATCCTTATAAAGCATACGAATTAACTTATTCGTATGAGTGTTACAACAAAACAGTTACCTAAAAAACATCACAATGATGAAGCTAAATACAATGAAGGAAATTACCACCAGTCAATAGGAGTTTTGTTAACAACAAAATACGGATGCCAGACAAAAATTAAAGAAGAAGCAAAAAGGAAGACACACTGGATATGCAAAAAGGAAGCAGCTTCCAGCAACAAGAAAAAAGAACGAAGGATATTTTGGAAATAACTGAAAAATAAATGATGTATTAGAAAATGGAATGATATAGGAAGAAAACGTTTTGCTCCTAGTATTCTTGGACTTTAACCCTCCTTAATACCAAAAAAAAAAAAATTGACGTGTTAACAATTTTACAACAAAATACTTATTTAACATTTTAACATAAAAATGAAACATTCTAGTATTCTATAACCATACCTCAAATTAGTAACGCTTTTTATTCTCTTTCAAGCTAACAAATATTATTTCTCCTATAAAAAAACATTATTTATATACCTTTTTTTTTTATCCGTGAAAAATGAAGACATTGTAAAAAAAATTATAATAACACACATCTTATTTAATCAATTGAGTTAAACTTCCTTAACTTTTAAATAGACCATGTCTTCAAACTACAAATAAATTGGTTAAGTACTTGACTATATTTTAGGGTACGATACGACAGTCTAATTTCAATCATTATTTTTTATAACTTACTTTTTCCTTCTCTTACACTACTCATCTTTTATAGTGCATCTTAAAAAATTTGTACATGTTGTATGAGTATCATTATTTTTCCAAGAGGGTCGAGTATTTTGTTGAAATTGTTTCCATTTAAACATTTAAAGAGGCTGTTCGTTTTAAGAGAATACTTTAATATATTGTCACCTTATTTTGTATTTTAAAAAAATTTATACAAGAAATAATGTTAATACTTTTTTATTTCTATTTTCACTCTTCCTAAACAAAATTGAAAACAATATTTTCTGAGATCAAACTACGCTAAAATATCAATTCAACAACTTATTGTCTACAGTGTACTGTATCTAGTTGATAATTGATTACCAGTAATCCTACAATATTTGGACCTTGGGCGAATGATTAAGATAATTTTTCAGTTCATTATTTTCCGTCGTAGGCAACTTAATTTGTAGCAAACCATGCTATAGATAACAACTTCTGTGCTATGGGGGCAAAAGCAGAAGAAAACAACCAAATTTGACATATAGATAACTAAGATAAATTTTCATCAACAAAAGAATGCAGCCACTATATTATAATGCAAATTACAGAAGGAAACAGACAAAAATCATAGTCATCTAAGAAGGCAAGGAGTATCCCATCCAGGGCCATGCTTCCCTACATCCTGTTTCCTTTACCCCTATATTCAGTTGGCTCTCATCCTATTCTGTATTTTTTTTCTTCCTATTTAATGTACAAGTTAGCCTATCTATCACGTACTTTACATCAATCAATATTGCCTTGAGTTTTTAAGGCTACTCCTGCGGCCACTAAAACTTATCTTGCGTGTCGCACTTCCGCCAGCATAATCCTCATCATCATCCCCATTGTCGTACCCACCTGCCACGTATACAGGTTTCCGAACTTGAAGTCTTCTTGGTGTAGTTGTAGGTCGCTTTCGTTTTATATTTGCAGTGTAATGTGAATAGTCCACAGTGTCTTCCCTCAAGGAATGTTTAAATTCCTGGTGCAACAAATGAGAAATAATGGCTAAAGAAACCCTCAATTGAATCAGGTGCATCAAATCAAAGCTCACAAAGCATATGAAAGAGAAAAACATTCACTCAAAAGCCACAGTACCTGATATCTTTGTATCAATTCTTGCGGACTTGTAGGCAAACTGAACTGTGAATCACCAATATTAAAAGCAATATTCTGTCTGGAGATAACCTCTCCAGGTTTCGGTTGTTCGGTAGGAGAATAAGCCTGAACAGGTGGGAGCACATTCCAAAGAGAGAACTGTTAGTTTTCTACTCCATAATGTCCTAGCCAGGGATACACAACATTTACCTGTAGGTTAAGTGATGATAAGATGTGTTAATATTACCTGACAACGGGCATCATCGAGACTATACATGATTTTCAGGTGTCTCTTAAGCTTCAAAAGAAGCTGCAATGCAATTGCTGATAAACAGTCGGCCTGTACAAGCACAGGTAACAAAATAACTACATGCGAATGAATACAATAACAACTAATCCAAACGTGCATCTTCGAATATTCAGGCAGCATTAGGAAAATATTTGATATTTGGCATTCTCACTTTGAGCTGGACATTCCATTAGCAAAACTTTAAACGTTCTTGCTCACAAACAAATCATTACTGACAAAATATTAATGAGTGCAGGTTCCAAAATACCTGAACTTTCTCCAGATCATCTTTTGCGCAGGAAAAAGGATCTGTAAAACCCGCAGAATGCAGCTTTGCTTCTGAGCTACCGTTAAACGATAAAGGATAATCTGGCAGTTGATGATTTGATCCATTTAAATCCAGGGTTCTCATGTCATTCATATTGGGCTGAAGATCTACATTTTGCGGAAATGTTCCATTCAAATCCAATGGCATTACTTGGCTTGTAACAGTAGGCTCATCGGTCCCCTGTTGATACATTCCATTCCCATAAGGTGTGCTATGACGTGAAATGCTTGAAGTCCAGGCTTTAAAGTTCGCTTCCAGTGGTCCAGCCCTTACTTGAACTACTCGATTGATAGCATAGATTAAATAAAGGGGCTCGTCAGGTGAAATAAATGGCAGCAATGCTAGGACTTCCGTGCAGTATCTGCGGGAAAAAAAACAATTAAAAGGTCATTTATGAACCCTTATAAGAAACAAAGAATAGCAACAGATAGTACTTACATTAAGAAAGCTATTACTAATTTATTCCATCTTGGATTATCAAATTTCCGCACGATCGAGGACAAAAATTTGTTCCTTGACACCCGGTTCCCTCGGATGAGCTTGTAAATTCGAGAAACCCCAAGTTTAGCTTGAGCAAGGGAGCCAGCCTCGGGCTTCCCTTTTCCAGAAGTAGGGGTCTTAGATTGAATCTTATGATCAACATTTTCAGAACTGCCACAAATAGATTGCATAAACATAAATGACATTTGAAGTCCGTCACCCAAGCGGCTTTCAAAAAATGCAGGGTACCTGAAAAGATGCTTTAATTAGCTAATACAACCAAGGTCACATGTACTAGATCAACAAAACTATATATAGGAAATATACTTTTCATTCATATTCATCAGAAGATGATGAGCCAACTTTGAATTTGACTCCAGAGGATCTGTTTCAAGTGCTATAAGGTATGGAACACAGGTGATTGGATGAACAAGACCTTGGCGCAGCACAACTTCAACAATCTGCAGTATTAAAAAATCTCTTATTCTAAGTATTCGAGGGCAAAAGAAAACTAGACCATTTTCACTGGAATGCTTATGTCCTGATTGCCTTAGAGTTGCAACATATTCAAACGGAACTTGGTCCACAACAATAATTTTTTTCTTTCAGAAAAAGTACATTAGAAGTCACACTTCTCCGTTTGCAAAGCTAAACAATGCTAATACAAATTATTGTTGTGGAGGATAATGTTTCCTCCAGTACATTATCCTCACTTCAAAACGATAGATTATTTAAACCACATTCCAAGAGACTAACTTGCAACAGCAAGATTCACCTTTAAACTACTCTGAAAAGCATCTACCTAATTTCTCATCCCCTTTACCTCACTTCATCAATCCAAAAGATTTGGAGGAATAGAAACTATCATAAATACAATACACACACGCGTGCTCTCTTCTGTTTATTAACTCTTATTGGTTCAAAGGCAAGATTCTAATTATTCTGTAGCATTTGACTCAAGAGTGTTGAATCTGATAAAAAATAGAAGCTAGATTCTGACCTTCAGGGCTGATTGACGAACATGTTCACTGAAATCCAAACATCTGCCCAAAATATTATCCCAATACAACTGAACTATACCCCCACATATGTTAGTATCCCCAGCACCAGCAGCAACAGGTACACTCTTCCCAGCTCCAACTGAGTAACCAGCAACATTTTCATTTTCTTTATCTGTTCCCATTTGGCTTTCAGCATCTAGAAGATACTCAAACATGTTTTGCAATCCTTGAATCTGATTACCAGAAAGATTTAGTACACGCAGAATAAATAAATAGATAAATATATATATATATATATATATATATATATATATATATATATGTATGTATGTATGTATCAAGACAAAACACATTACCTTAAGGCGAGTATCAGATGCAGAGGATAATGTTCCCTCCAGTACTTTTCCAACATCATTTTCCAACATATATTCAGGCCTAGCAATTAGTACAAACCCTAGTGCCTACAAGAGTTACAATAAAACATTAACAGACTTCAAGATGAAACCGGGATAAGAACTAAGTTACAAATAAATCTTACCTGCAATGATCTAACCTTGACAACAAAATCCTCCACAGAGAGATACTTCATAAACAATTTGACACTGCTTCCAACATCAATGAGTTTATTACTGGAGCTTGCTAACAATCTATTGCCATAACGGATTAGCAACCCAAGACAGAAGAGAGATCGTCCGACTTTCTGTAAATAGCAGGGAAGCCAATTTTTATTTTACACCCCATATAAATATAAAACAACCTTCATCATCAAGCTAAATAAAAGATAAGTATAAACACTTCACAACACAAAATTACATTATAATGTTCATGTCCATGCTAAATATTCAAAACCATAGTTCTATACACGAGCTATAATCTACAAGAAATAACAAAACACTAATTTAGTTAACACTTATCAGATGTATAGTCCACATAACAAGAGTTCATAATGCATAAACTACCTCATGCATCATTTAGCAAAGTCCTACAAACTTTTAATAAACAATAATTGAGTACTGAAATCAACTCCACTTGATGTAAATACAAAAAAAGTACCAATCTAGCTCCCTTCTCTGTAAAAAGAAACATTAGAAATGAAGTAGGTCTAACTCAACCCCAAACGTTAGCTCAAGGAGAGAGGATTGTCCAAGTCACAGGAGTATGACCATATTTTCAATAAGTTGAAAAACATCGCTACGAATTGCAGTTGAATAAAGTCTAATAACAGATGTACTATATCAGAACATAAATTTAAACATTAATCTTGCAATAAACCTGCTTGTTATCAACTGCCTGAGTATCCAAACATTTGAAGAAGAACTGAATAAGTTGTTCAACTACAGCAGCCCCTTTTCCAGACATCTTACTCACAGAGCAGAGGCATCTGATAAAGAAAAAATAGTAAGATCCATAAGTAGCTGAAAGGTCAAGCAAACTCCCTTCTATTTAAGGGGAGAAAAACAAATTTTCTACTAATCCTAATCCACAAAAGTAACACATAATATAATTGCATACTAGAATCTTAGATGCAGTTTCAAGGCTTTCAGAAACATTTCATAAAGTACAATAAATAAAAAAATCTGTTCAAAGAAACATGCTTTTGCACTGGTATTTATTTACTACATAAGAAAAATATTTAGATATTCTCACGTTATGCATAAAAATTTATGCAGCAACTACAAACTGTTAAGCATCAGGAAAAATTCAAGAACTTCACGTCACATGAATCTATCAGCAGGGCAATTCCAGGATAAAGCGGAACAGAAGAAGTAACAGAACAGAGCTAACTGAAGAAAATAATGGTAAGAAACCATAAGTACTTGATACAGGCATGGACAACTGTCAAGAAAGAATGCCGGACAATCATCTGTTTCAAATCTTGTTCGAGTTCCCCAACAATACTCGGAGGCAACTTCCCAAGCATGGGAAGCACAGCATCGATTATGAATAGTATACTCTCAAGTAGCTGTGCAACCGTGCGGTTGTCAACCTGAAAACAAGATACAGTGCATTTTTGTCATTTTCAGATTATACTTTCTTGTAGGCCAAAAAGGAAACTATGAGAGAAATATAATGAAATATCAGATACCAGGACCAATAATAAATATATCTAGAGTCAAGACCAAAGTAGAAACAATGTGCCTAATAGAATTATGCTCAAGTATGCATGTCCTAAATATACAAATTAGTACATGTACACACCTATTGGGAGTCTTAAATGTGACAGTAAGAGGGAGAGGACAAGGGGGATGAATACGCCTTGCCCCAGCCCAGCACCCTGCCACAACAATTTCTTTTTACCTATAAGGCTATAATATAATACTCTTAAAAAAATTTAAAACAATATAATAAAATGAAAGTGACTTGGGAGGGTTTGGTTCTATGGGTTGGGATAGGTATGAAATATCTATAATCCAAAGTTGGGTTGAGTTGTGGGTTTGACTTCCCCAATCTAAACACACATAATTACATTTTTGTCGTTAATGAAATGACACCATTTGCAGCCAGATACCATCTTGATTCTTGAGCCAGGGTTTATGGGGAGAAAATGATCTTCTATCTATAAAAGGGATATTAGACTGATGGGATAAATTCTGATTTAGCCAGTCACAATTCTGCATTGGAGTTATTAGGCAGTTTTTTATATTAATTTCAGATTAGGCATTTACAGATAATGATGTGACTCATGTGACAAGTGATATAGAAAATGTTATAAACTTGTTCAAAAAAGAATTAAGGAGTCAAATTGTTGTTCCTTGTGTTTTGAAGGATGAGATTCCTTGTTAGGGGCAACCCTGTGTGTATGTAGGGGGGGAGGGGGGGTGGAGGTTGCAGAGGATTGGTCTAGTCAGAAGACAAGTGGGCCCATTAACTAACTAATGAGTAATCAGTTTGACTTTGGATGGGGTCAAAATAATAAATAGGAAGGAAAAGGGGAACTAGGTAATGGGTATATATATATATATTGGAGATCATAAAAACATTTGTGGTAGAGTCCTGAATCTATTGAACATCCAAGGGAGATTTATTATCGTATCACTGAACTTCTGTTAATTCTCCTGCTAACCCTGATTCTATTACCTCATTGATATCGGATTTGGGTATAGGAATTCCATCAACAAAAGCAGTGTTATTAAAACTGGATCAGTGATCGACCCGGTCAAGGTTTTGGGTAGGTGGATCACTAATTGAACCGCATGAACCGGTGTATTATTAAATATATAATTTTACATTACAAATATAGTACAAAAATAATTTTTATCAACTAATTAATAAGTCAGTTAGTGCAGAGGTAAATTTAATTTTGAGCTACCCATGCAACATAGGTTTGATTCCCATTCCCAAGCAAAATTCTCACACCCTTTTAAGTAGGTTCACATGCCTCACAATCAAAAAGATGGTTACATGTCACAATCTGGCAGCAGGCAGCAGATGGGAGGGCATGCAGCAGCAGATGGCTTGATTCCCAACCAGCCTTAGAAAAGTGTTCCTTTCCCAAACCTGACATGTCACTGGTTCTGACCTGGTTCAGAGCCAGGTTGATGACATCATTTCGGGTGAAATGCATTTCCGATCTGATAAGAGGACCAAACCAACTATGGGCCCGGTTTCTAATTCAAACGGTCAGACCAGCTGATCCAATCCAATTAAATAACACTGAATAAAAGCATCAATTCTTTTCTCTCTTTTCATCTACTGGTCCAATTTTATCAGATGGAGTATAAATCTCAGCCTCATAGCTCATCCAAAGTTCAAAACAACCACCCCAACATGGACATGACACAGCAAAGCTGAACATTACCTTTCAATACATGTATGGAACTAATTTAAAGCAATAAAAGAGGAACATTACATGATTCATAATTACTCTAGAGTTAGTCAATATATAAAAGTTATAACCTGACTCTTGAGATATGGCTGCAATGTAACAACAAATTGGGAAGGGTTTGAAGCAGGAGCACAGAGAGTTGGGTCCACAAGACAAAATGCATGCAAGACTAACACATATGGAAGTGCACCCACTTCCACTCCGTCATTGTTCATTTCATCAACCTGATCATTAACAAAACCTGTCATTTACATATCAATGTAGACAAGCATAGAAGACCGTGGCATAAACAAAATACTATCATACCTGCAACATCTTCTCCAGCAAGCATTTGCACATCAACTCACAACGCTTACGCACTATTGCAAGGGACACTGGGTTTACCCCAATGGCTTTTGCAGATTGTGGCAAAAAATCAAGTGACAAATTGCGTTTTATTACAGTTACAAGAAGTTGATTATTGGGCATTCCTCTCAACATTTCAACAATTTGCTCTGTTTTCTTAACTATCTCAAGTGGAACAGTACTACCATCCCCATAGACCTGAGTTTGTGATGCAGGAGGCTCCTCAAACCAAAATTCACTAAATGTTTTGCAAACAAGGTCCTGCAAAAAGCATAACAAAGAGAACACTCTTAGCAACTGAAGAGAGTGAGTGTTGATAAATGAATTAGCAAACATATCATAGGTTTAACATCAAATACATAGTTTACATCCAATGACTAATAATTTACATGGATTGATGAACTAACCATTTAAAGAGTACAAATGAAAGTCATAAATATTATCATCACCAATGCTATAAAACAAGGCCATGTTTGGAAGTTAATCTTCAAACATAATTATAATTTACACTTACAATTCTCGACAGCTAAGTATGAAGTATTTAAAAATACATAGTAACATATCTTAGAGGATCAAGCAATAATTTTAAAATACCTGGATGCTTGCTTCATCATCACTAACACGTGAAATTATCTCCATGCAAGCTCTTGTAAATCCAGAGAAGTTGGCATTTGAAGTGCACATATCTCGAATGATTTTTATAGCTCGTTTCCGAACACTTACTCCAGTATCTTTGATTCTCTCAGCAATCTTCTCAAAATACTACAATACACAATCGAGAAAACTGTTTTAACAACTCATCAACCCTAAGCAAGAAGTGTCTCCATACCAATGAAGTTTATAAGAAAGGACCAGTCTTGTTATTGACCATTAAGGAAAGATCCAGTGACACATACCTTAAAACCCACACCTGGATGTGAAGCTATATGCCTACCAACAAGTTCCAACGCTGCTTCTCGAACAGATATTGCGGAGTCACAAAACCTTCCTTCAACAGCTGATTGTACTCGCTTATCACCCAATACCTCTGGATCAGCCTCTACAATGATACTAACCTGCTCATCATAAAGACGGAAGAAATTTATTTGGTGCAAAGAAACAATTATGAGCATCCCATTTCACTCGAAAACAGGAAACTTCAAAAAAGTATTTTAAACTTACTGCTTTTAAAGCCTTAGCCCTAATAACTGGAGAGTTCTCCCTCAAGCTTGCCTGTACACATCATAAGAAAAAGTTAGTAAAGTACAATTTTTTGACAAATTGGGGAGAGGAAGAGTAACAACAGACCAGAAGCGTGTGAAGAATCTTATCAAACCCTCGGCAAAATGAACTGTTTTGGCCCAAAGCTGAAGTAATCTTCTTGACTGAATCCCTAGTCAATATAGAAGACACAGTACTAGAATCCCGTACAATGATTTTTGATTTCATTCTAGCAAGGTAGTAACTGGACTTCTGCTGACAATTTGAATCATCTTTGTACCACAAGCAGAGATAAAACCTGCATATCATACACATGCATTACTTTTGCGCATATATAACTAAAATGTCAATTAGAAATCTGTCGTGAGTACAAACCAGCAGATGAAAAGATGCAGATCATCAGCAGAGGTAACGTCTTGAAGGTAATTCAGAAGTAACTGTTGAACAATCTCTTGCTTAGAAACTTCAGAATCTGTATCGTGATTCTTTTTCACATCATTCTTTTGCTGGGAATTGCAACATGATTGTAATACAAGTAGTTGCTTATGACAGACGCATGTCTGGCAAGACCAGTTTCGACTGGAAACTTCATGTTCTTTAATGCCCAGGCAATCAGCATGAAAAAGCCTCTGGCAACCATGACATATGAACAAATTTTCTACCCTTCCTCCCAAACAGACACAACATGTATCTTTTGGATGATGCTGAGCAGCAGCATCCTGACTAAGTAAACCCTGAAGTATCCAAAAAATTTCCTGGCTACAAACCAAAGCATCACGCTTCAACCTTGCAGCAATTGTACCAAGAATATCAATCGCCAGGGAACGAGCAGAGACATCCTTAGATTTTGGCCCAGCATTCTGAAGTAGTAGGACACATAGAACCTGAAACAACTCTCAGAAGTAAACTAATCTGATGCAATTACCAAAATAATATGTACAGATATGTAGATCCCTGAAAGAACACACCCACACATGATCTACCTCTAGAATAGGAGCTGAAGCAGGATATTCAGGTAAATTTAGAGTTGTCAGTAAATCTGTAACAAGATTCTCTATAATCGATTTCAGCTCAGAAGCATCATGAGTCTTCACACTTGCAAACCGCTGAAGTACCCTGCTCCAAAACAGACAGCAGGCTTCTGTCGCTGCCTCATGGCATTTAATTGGATAACTAACATCAACAGAGGCTTCTAATACAGCATTACCATTTGAAGCCTTTCTTAAAGCATCAGGGAGGTTAGCACTACAATGAATCAACTGAATCAGCAAAGCAGTAACCATTTGGATCTGCCTTTGCTCTTCCTCGCGTACATGATAAGATCTTAAAGCTCGTTTTGAATATGGTAATTTCCACAGAAGCTGAACCACTTCATCTATCACATAAGTGCGATGTTGTGTGTATAAATAGAATATCTGTACCAGCATATTGGAAAAACAACAATTAGAGCATATGCTCACCAATATAGAAGAGCATTAGTACTATCATATGAGCATGAAAGATAACAATCACAGAGCTATAAAAGAGAAGTATCAGTACCGCACTGAGTAAACTGATTGCCTTCAATTGCAAAAGCTGGATATTATCAACCAAAAATGTTGTAATGCTTGTTTTTACAAGTTGTAGTATGCAACTATCTGATAACCTCTCTATTAACAACAAATCTTTGAGTAGCCCAAGAACAGTGCACAACTTCTGAAGAATAGTATTTACAGCAGTAGAGAGCCTAATAAAGCGAAGACCAACAAGAAAATAATAAGAAATGTATATATTAACAAATCTAACTATAGATGCACAAAAAAACCAACTTAAAGAATGCATAATGTGGACAAAAATACTCAGACCTGCTTGACGCTGATTTCTTCAACTTCGAAGTCTTGCTAGTACGCCGTTTCTTGCTGGCTGAACCAAATTCAGCATCATTATCTTCATATTCATCAACTGGAAAAAATATAAAGATTAGGCGTTTGAAACCACGTAGAGGAAATAATCCATTTTCATTCTCTCCCTAAATTTCCATGGTCCCCAATGGGTCCTATTAAATATTATCTTTGAAATCTGCCATTCCCATTAGGGGTGTTCACGGGTATGGGTCACCCGTGAACCCGAACCGATCCAAACCGATCTGAACAGTTTGGATTGGGTCATTTATATATTTTGGTCAAAACCGAACCGAATCGATCAAAACCGTTCATGTATGGGTTGGATCACAGGTTTAGATTTACAGATCCGTTGATCCGATGACCCGATCCGTGAACCCGTAATAATAATATAATTATTATTTATATATATATATATTAAAAATTAAAAAAAATAATTTGACAATAAAAAAAAAGGTAAGATATTATAAATGGTTAAGATTGCATTCAAAAATAAGATAGGATATTTTTTTATATTGCATTAAAAAATAGGATAGAATATTTTTAAGATTGCATTGCATAATATAATAGAATATCTTTAAGATTACATTGGATAATATGATAGAATATATTTAGGATTGTATTCAAAAATTGGTTAAAATCACATCTTTAAATTAGTATAAATAGAAACATATTTTGGTGTTCATGTATGCATTCCATTCCAAATAATATTAGAGTATTAGAGAGTTTATGTTTGCATCATTGAGAGAATTGTTGTGAGATCATATAGAAGCGTTTGACAAGTTTGATTCTTCAACTGATTTAAAGATACCTATTTGCTTAAGGAATATAAGCGTAAATGTAACTATCTTATTGTATTCTTCTTCTTGACTTTGAAAAAGGTCGCAGCTGGGAACTAGGATACCAGTTTTGTCTCTGTTCTTGATGAATTGAGACATGCAACTTCTGGCTGGGAAACTAGGATACCAGTCTGATTGGGAAACAAGGATATCAGTCTATCTCTATTCTTGGTGAATTTAGACTAGAGCTTTTTGCTAGGAAACAAAGATACCAACTGGGATAATTGTTGTGTAAGGGTAGACTATTATAGTAAATATTGTTCACAAATATTTTGTTTTAATTTATATTATAAGTCTATTTTATAATATTATGTTGATGGTATTAAATGAATCAATTTTACTACTTTCATACATTTGATAATATTGTGTTAATTGTATGAGATATTTGAAAGAATCGTGATAAAATAGTAATTCTAAAAAAAAATTAAATGGGTAACCCGGTGATCCGAACCGAACCGAACTGTTCATGAACGGGTTGGGTTGGGTTGGGTTTCAATTTTTTTTTTCTGAAAACCGAACCGAACCGAACCGATCAAATTTGATTGGGTTGGGTCCTAAATTTGACCAAAACCGATCCGAACTGATCCGCGAACACCCCTAATTCCCATGGTGCACTCAGAGAAATTGTAATACATCATTAACTACAAATAAATTATACTCAGAGATACCATTTAAAAGGAAAGTGTTCACTTCCAGTAGCATTTTCATCCTCTAAAATGTGAAATTAAGAACAGTATAAAAAATGGGTTCTATTCAGCACAAAAACTAAAAAGGCTAACCTTCAAATGCAGTGTTCTCACTAGGTCTATGTAACGCACGGTATGATGGATCACATGCACACATGACATCCATTATTTGATGCCTGGAAAACTCCAGAATTCGCTCAATGATCTGACATGGATAAATTACTTTCAGACATTACAGATTAATATTTAAAACAAAAAAGGTAACAGCCTACACAAGTTATGAAAGCCAAATCAATAAAATCATTGATTTCACGCATGTACAACAATACTTTTCTCCTGCTGAAGGAGCTTTTTCTTTTTATACACTTGCTTTGCATAAGAAAGATCCTAATAAAATTTTGTTATTCATATTAATAATATTTGCTTTAAATTATCATAAACATAGAACGTACCTCTTCGTTATAGAGTTGCTTTGGCATATCAGTATGAGCCATCACTGCTAGTGCAGCATGAATGGACTCCAATGCAATTAAAACCGATGAAACTAATTCTGAATCTGACTGGAACAAAGAACAATAACAAAAAATCACAATAAGTTTACTGTGTAAATTATGATTAAAAAAACTGCATACAACTATCATGCCTTAATCCAACATCAACTACATGAACCAAGCACTACTGTTGGGCTCTACCAAAAGCCAAATTTTAAATAAATCCATCTATAGCAAGGTCATTACTAATGGTTTCTCCAAGTGCTTTCTTCTGTCTTCCCTGACTTCCTTAAATCTAACATGATCTTGAAAGGAAAAAAATAGCCTATAAAAAACATATAATGATATAAAGATTCTGGGTTTAAATATTATGAAAAGTTTGCTTGTGAATGGAAATGAGAATAGTATATGACAAGGCAATGTAGACACATTTAAAAGATAAATCATACTACCATATAGTCAGATTGACCATGACTGTTGAGAATTGAGCACGTGAAGCTTCGGCTACAGAGTTACCAAACTCAAATCTACATATATATTGGTGGAACTTCACAAGTACTGACATATATACTCTAAATACAATTTTTCACCATACAACCTTGCCAAACTTGATCTATGCACTAAAGCTCTTTGAATATTAAGTTTTTGTTTGCTACCCAATAGCAAATAGAAACAGCTTTTATTAGAAAAATTGAAGTCATATCCAATGTCAACTAAATCAAACAAGCCTAAAAAAACAGTATAGACTAATACAACAGAATTGAAAATTGAACTTACATTATCACATTCCTCAATTGACAGGCCTTCTGCTCTATGTATCTGATGATCTAGAACTTTTAATAGTCTAACAAGGACTTCTACAGGAACCAAATGCAGAAGTTTCTTTTCACGAATAGATGTTATTTCGTTGACAAGTAATCTAAGATCTGTAAGAGGCAATGGCAACCATTCTGCTTCATCTCGATCATCACTATGAAATTCAGAATTGTTGCACAAGTCCTCCAAAAACTCACGAAACCTTTCAATGTAGGTATCTACAAAGATTACAATGCTAGTTGAATATACACGTAAAAACAGCATGTGTGTAATGTGTGCCTGCAGACATGTACTTACATGCATAGAAATAGAGAACAAACAAAGACAAAAGGTAGGATTTTAGGAACCAAGCATACACTAACCTTGAAGCTCGGCAGAATCAGGAGGTGCTAAGGATATTCCATCACCACCTTTCTTTTTTACTTTTAATTTTTTAGAAGACAACGAAGAGATATCCTGCCAAATCCATTTTCAAAATTAACAAATGAAAAGAATCAAAAACCAACTGTAAATATTATATATATTATACTATATTATATTTATATTTATATATCTATACATTTGTGGAAAAATTATCAAGCTGGCGACTATGTATTGCATTATAGTCTTTTTGAGTCTGACTTTGGATAGGAAAACTTGATTCTGATTGCTTTTTTTCAGGTACTGCACTACCAGAGATCTGCTCTTTGACAGGACCTGAGAAACTTGACCAATACAATAAACAATAAGCAGAGCACCATTAAATTATTTAACGGAAAGCCATAAAACCAAAGTAAAACAAAAACTTCAGAAGGAAAATGTGAACAGCTATAAGTTTGAGATCAAAAACCAAGTTCTAGTTTTATCAAACAAGCAAATCACAGTAAGTGTCTTGAAAGTTATAATTATAATTGACAGTAATTTGTCAGCATAAAATCAAACTTCATTATATTATAGCAGTTTCACTTCATAATAAATCTCATTCATTCTAAACTTTCCCAAGTGCAAAGGTATCACACCCTCAATCTCTGTCAGATCATTATATATAGAACAAAATCCACAATGGTCATATTCAGGGCAGTAACCAAGTACTCTGTTTACCTGCAGTGCTGTATTCAAATGCTTCAGGATTGCACCTGAGAACTTCATCATGGAGTTCTAAAGGCTCAACATATATACAGGGAACACCTTTGGCTTCATCTCTTAAATTCCTGTAGAAGACAAAATAAACAAAGTTGCATTAAATTCAATAATACATCTATCGGTAATGACACAAACAACATTGACGATGATGACGACAACAATATGTATCCCTTTGCTGAAATAACAAGATAAATTTGAACACGAGGAAACAACTTGAATGAATGTTGTTTCATTTATAGCAAATGGCATGGCAAATAAAACTCCACGCTGGTTGGCATGAACTGTGCTCATAAAGTATAGTTACTTATTCTCAACTAAAACCTCTCTCATAAAGTTTTAAAAGATATTAAATTCAATAATAAATCTATTGGTAATGACACAAACAACATTGACAATGATGACGACAACAATGTGTATCCCTTTGCTGACACACCAAATTTTAACAAAACAAAATAAATTTGGACACGTGGAAACAGCTTGAATAAATGTCGTTTCATTTATAGCAAATGCCATGGCAAATAAAACTCCATTCTGGTTGGTGCAAACTGTGCTCATAAGGTATAGTTGCTTATTCTCGACTAAAACCTCTCCCATAGAGTTTTAAAAGATTAAAAAAAAAAAAAGTTAAGTTCTCACAAACTATAGATTAAACCAAGCACAAGGTTTTAATGAATGGTCCACAACCATGATTTCCGCCACAATTCAAGGTTTTTGGAGTGTCGGCAACTGCAATTGTGGCAGCCACATTTGTCCATAATTTTCTGGAATATCAAGGATCGCGACATGACACAATTAAAAACCTTGCATGTGCACTTATTGTAATAGCATCCAACACTAATCTGCGTGTGACCTAATATGCAAACTTCACATGAACAGGCAATGAAAATTAAAAATAAATTAATTTATTATTTTTTAAAGAGAGAGAAGTATAAATTTAATGGTCTGTTTGGTATGTGAGAAATAGAGTGAAAATAGAGGAGATAGGAAATGGTGTGTTTGGTTGTGTGAAAATAAGAGAGGAGAACATGCTATTTCTTTACTCGTGAAATCATTTGTTTACCTAAAACAACCAATTACGAGTGGCTCATAACCGATTATTTTACTTAAAAATTGATTTAAAAATATTTATTTAATTCTTTCTTTCCTATTCTAAAAACGAAACAGAAGCACTATTTTCACTCTATTGATCGCCTATTTCCATTCATTATATTTCTCTCTTCTCTATTTTCATCCGCTCTGTTGCTCACCTATTTATTTCCTTCCTACCAAACACATTGTAAGCAAGTAAGCAATCAACTATCTAAGTCGCAAATTTCATAAGAGGACCAAAAGCCACGCCTAATCACATATGCTACAGTAAGTCACACGAAAATTCAATTGCAAGTAACTTCATCTCACAACCGCGAACTTCAAGTGCACGAAAAAATTAACAACAATTCAAGCAAAATTTCGAGCCTAATTCGGCATATGTTTACGAGATTCATTGATTCAACTTCCTAGCGACTAAAACCTCATCGTGCCAAAAATGTAGAACGAGGACGGAAGGAGAAGAGAAGAAGAAGCTCACAAGTACGACACATCGGTGTGGCGGAGCAGCTCGGCGACCTTGGCGGATTGCGCGAGCACGTCGACGCGGTTGAGGCGAGCCGGCGAGTCGACGAGGCGGAGGTCCTGATCGGAGGCGCCGCAAAAGACCGGGAGGGACGGCAGCGGGAGGCACGCGGCGAGCTCGGAGTGGACGGTGTTGGAGAGGCCAATACCGCGGTGGCCGTAGGACGCCAGCGCGGCGGAGCCGGAGGTGGCAGGTAAACTCATGGATTTGGTCACGGGAAGAGCATGAAAGCGCGAAGAAACGGTGAAATCTGAGGGCGAATTAGGGTTTTTGCGGAAGAAATTTGGGAGAAAGAGGAACGGAGTGGGATCCCTAGAGGGACAGATTTGGAAGAGAAATTGCCAAGTGAATGGCGGGGAAAAGAGAAATTGTGTTGGGAATGATTATCGAGAGAAGGGGACTTCAAAGTTCAAAGTGGATTTGGATTTTATGATGTAAGAAAAAATTGAGTCCAGTCGTGAAATTACTTAGATACCCCTACCGTTTTGGGAAAGATTGTCACGGAAGCTAAAATACGCACGCACAACGTTAGAGGAAAAGGAATTGGGGCTGGCGAGGCATAATAAACAGTGAAGAGATGTGTCTTCTTTCAAAACTAGTTGAGTGACCCTGCAATGTACGGACAATACTTTTTTTGTTTTGTGAATGTTGTTATTGTATATTGATAAATATTATTATAAACATTTAAGAGATTATATTGTTAAAATTATATAAGATTTATTATTTATATTAAGAAAATTTACTTATAAATATAATTGATCCAAGTAAAATAAAATCTTAAGAAATTTCATGTATAATTGAAAAAATAATAAATAAAAAATTGATTTAATATATTGACTTCACAAAATTTATAAACATAGAGTTTTACATATTTTAATTATTTTAATGTATAATATCATAACAGTAACAACTATTAAAAAATAATAATTGGCATAAATTGTTGACACATTTGTCTCGCCAAGAGATGCAGCCCAAAAAGATTTAAAGTCAACAAATAAAACTTAACTATTGAAATGAAATATCATTGAAAAGTTTTCATTAAGATTGTAGTTATTATTAACACAATAATCGAAACTCGAGTCACTTACGATCTATCCAACTACTAATAATGATTTTATGTTACTCTAACATTCAGATTTATGAATCAGCCATAAAAGTTGCAAAATTATAAATCCACAATTTTGGAGATAAAAGCCAAACAATTATAATTAACGTTTGCATTTAAAAATATGATTGGCTACAAAAGCAAAACATCAAAATAGAGAGTTGTATCAATAGAAAATTAGGCAATATGACCCCATATAAAAACATGACATCACAGCACACACAAAGATCCTAGAGCTTCCTTACAAAGTTATTAGAGCCCATAACAAAAAAATAGTTATAACTTTCCTGCTATTAATGCGCATCATTCATCCCATGTCCTATAAAATATATACAAATAACTATACTTTAGTGAGGATCCTTCAACACCACTACTATCAGAATTAAATTGTTTCCTTAATGCCAAAACTATGCACGAAAAAATCTTGGCTTGAGCAAGAACATGACTCTCAAGCACGTACATTATTCACACAACTGTCAAACTTATTGCAACCATGCTGCAAAATAAGAAATGTGCACTTATAGTCACCAAAAAAAGTTTAAGGAAATTAGTCTTGTTTTTCCATATCTTTCATTTAATTTGATCAAACAATGTTGATGAAAAAATAAGGAATATTCTAACCATAAACAAAAACTTAAGTAACCACATAGAAAGAACCAATAATATATTATTTTATGATACAACATGTCAACTACACACAGATAAAATTAAAACATAATACTCGAATATGACACATACATAACAAAATATAAGCTTAAGAAAATGGAAGTTTAATATTGAAAATTTAAACAAAGCATAAAAGGGAAGTTATTGTATACAATAAAACATGAAAAATATATAATAACTACAACAACAATCAAAACTTGCACATGAATATGTTTAGCTAGTTCTCACCATTGAACTAATTGCACCAAATATGCCAATAGAATGGCTAACTCTGAATTCCCACGGTAAAATAAGGACAAAATTCATTAGTATTTATTTTCAACGCCCTAAAATTGATCGTCAGTCAAATTGTTACTCAGAGTTCCAAAGAAATTGACACCATAATTGTAAGCAAGTGCTTGAATTTTGGAAGTAAGTAAAACCTAGAAGAAAAAGGAGAACTTTAGTATGTATCTATGGAGAATATTAACTAACTCTACATGCCACTTTTGCAACCTTTTTAACATTTGATTTTGTTAGATTCAATACCTAAAAATTAAATGTGCCTTCAACATTACCGGCCTTTCATTAAAAAAAAAGTAACATGTATAAATCTAACAATATATATTCAAAGAAGAAATGAAAAAAAAAACATGGAGAATATATAGAAAATTTGAACAAAACATAAAAGGAAACTAATTATAAATATAATAAATACAACAACACTCGAAACCTTCACACGAGGGATAAATCTTGCTAGTTCTCACCCCCGATGATTTACTAAGAAGCAAATCAAAAGAGTTTGCAAATCAATTTGGTACACTATGTCACTATCTCCTATAGGCATATAACCAAACCATAATGAGTAGATGAGAACACCTTATGTGGACTATAATAACTATATAGATTTGGTCAGTCATAATTCAATATATTGTCTTTATAAACAATTTCTAATGAATCAATGAAAAATCAAATCTTCATGAAACTTTGAGTCATGAATAATTTCATATATGTACAACGAATAATTGCATATGTTGTGGTTACTGTGTTTTTTTCATTAGTGTTCTCCATCATATTCAAAACATGCTCCTACTTTTGAACATCATCTTCATAAAAAAAAATTTCTTATTCTTTCAAGGATTTATTTTAAAGTGCGTACCTACCTGGGTTAGAAGTTTTCTTCACACCATAAGAGTTCACAACTATATCTCAAGGGAATGAACCTAAACAAAAAATTCCCCCATGGAAACAAAAGCAACCATCATTCCATATGCACATTTGCATTTTCTATTTTCTTGAGTTGTTAGCAACTAGCAATTCTAAGTTGCTTTATCAAGTCTTTTTGTGGATGCAATAAAAAGTTAAAAAAAAAAAAAGGAATGAGCATCAAGTGCAAGTGGTGTATTTTGCATCCTTAGAGTTGGATGAACTTGTAGCAAAATTGAATAAATCAATCCTAGCAAAATATATTTCTGTCATGGTTTCTTATTTGAAGAAAGTTGTTCTTTTGGTGTAAATTGCTTCAATTTATGCCTTTGGGCGGCAGGTGGCGGCTAGAATGAGCAAAAGCAAAATAAAATTCTTGGAAGTGTAACTCAATCACTATTTGTATACACATCAACTTTTGGAAAACTATAAATGTAGCATATGACTCAATCAACCAAATCATAGATTATTTGCATCCCACTTAATATAGATTCAAAAATAGATCCTGATTTCCTTGAACCCTACCTATTATTTTAGTAAATTATAATTTTTGTCAAACCTATAGATTTAGAATTTGAAAAACAAAACAAAAAAAAATCAACCTCGCCTCAAGGGAAGAATAGTGAATATATTTTTATTAAACATTTATTGACCTGTATTATTTTTACATCCATTTTCATATACCCTAGAATACCATCTAACCTTCAATCTTCATAACCAGTGTCTTGTTGTTATGCCTATATATGCCTAATATCACAACTTGAATCTTCCTTGCAAGTGTCACGTTTATGTGCTCAACATAGAAATTTTTGCTAACAAAATTCGTTAGATCCCTTACTTAAGACAACATGATAAAATGGTCACCACAATCCGATAAACTATTTCTAAAATTTAAATATTGTTATAACTTAGAACTACAAAAGATGTAGACAAATGAAAGAGCACAATGAGCAAATGAAATTCCTGAAAGTCAACTCAAATACTTGCATATTGCTTTCTTAGGATGCAACACTAAAATGTATACTAAAATCAAACCTTTGCAAACAAAAATTTATAAAGAAATAAATAACCATGATAAAATGGTAACATGTTTACCATTATTTTAGCCAAGCTGTAGAGTCATGTCTTCATTTAAATTGCACGTCACCTAAGATGAATTAATACAAAAAATGTAACAATCAACAAAATAAATGGGTAAGGAAGGAAAAAAGAAGAATAAGGAAAATAATGGGCAAGAAAGATAGGGACCAAGGAAGAGGAAGAAGAAAGAAGATCACAAAAGGATTACCAAGTTAAATTTAAATCATCTTCTCACTTTTACAATACCTTCTTCAAATGTCATTACTCGATAAGGAAGATAAATATGCCCTTGGTGTTTGGTAGATAAACTAAGTTGGAAGCAACTACTGAGTCATCATGTTCAGAATCGTAGGAACCCCAATAACGTAAAATATGAATCGTGATTCTCTTAGTTATACTCCTCACTTAGTTACACCGTATCGAAGCTCATTAGGGTCATCAATGATATGCACCAACATCACCAACCATGGCCACACAAAGAGCAAAATCATTGTGTCGCACAATGAAGGACCACTTCTATTCTCCCTTGTTGATGTTGCTCTATGAATTCTCTTTTTTTTTTTGGAATAACAATGGCTTGATATAATCCCTTTAGATGAGAATAAAAAGCAATAAAAGCATAAATAAATACTAAGGCAATCAAAGCTCCTATCTCGTTTTTCTCTCACATAAGAACAATAGAGCTTAGCTTTTGTGTAAAGATAATAATATCAATTAATAAAAAGTTTCATCAATAGAAGAAAAATGTTTGTCTCATTTTTGCTGCATTTTTTGGGTGGGAAAAGGAGTTGGAGGCTATTCAAACTTTATGAGATAGTGGAGCATTTATGATTATACAAAATGCACAATAAATGTAGATTTTGTTGAACAACAATGTCACTTATTAGACTTTGGAAGTAGAGCACATATTTGGCCTCTATTTGGGTGCAGTTTTAGGTAGGAAAATTTGTTACACACTTAGGTCGCTTTAGTATTATCAAGATGCCTTGTTAGTTGTCAGTTAAATTGATTTACAAAATTGATTTTGAATGATATTATTAATGTTGAGATATTTTTGGTTAAATTTGATTTTCAAAAATAATTAATTAAGTTTAGATATTTTTATTTCAAGAGTAAATTAATAGTGAAATTAAATTTAAAAATTTGATTCAAAGTATAAATTATTTAGAGTTGTTTAAATTTATAATTAATTTTGGATTCAAAATTAATGTTTTCCAATAATACTATAATTTATGAGAAAAAAGTTATATATTGAGAATATAAAATATTTTTACAAGTTTTATACTATATTTCAATCACAACTTTTTATGTATACTAAGTTTATTGACATTTATTTACAATAATCATCTTACAAGTCATATCAATAATGATTTTTATTGATTGACAATATTAAACTAGTTATTTTGAATAATCTAAGGTAAAATCAAATGTTATGTAGAGAGAGATATATAAAAAAATTGTTAAGTAGATAATTTATTTTTTTCCTTGTCAAAATTCAAAAAAAAAATTGTTTCATCAATTTATATAAAAAAAAATGTAAAGTCATGTTAACTATAGTTATTATAATAAATATGATTTTATGAATTGAACATTTAAATTGATAATTTGTCCAAAAAAGCACATTCAAATTGATAACAGCACGAGCACAAGTATATGTTTTGATTCAAATTGGTGAATAGTATTAGTCCCATTCAAGTTTATAGTAGTTTCAAATAAATAAATAAAATCTAGCAAGATTTAATTTCATTTCATAGGAAAAACATATAATTGATTACTTAAAAAATATACTCCCTTTCTTTCAAAATCTATGACATTTAGGCACATTTAGTAGAGGAAAAATATTTTTATGACTAGGAATCATGAATTATGTTCCTGAAAATAAATAAAATTTGTTTAATTGGTCATTGAAAATGTTTAAATAAGTTTTTTAAGAATCAAAGAGTTTGTGCATATTTTAATTTTATTGATTATTTTAATTATTTTTTATATTATATAATAAAGAATAATATAATGTTTTTATTATTCTAAGAGAAAAAATTTAACTCAAAAAAGCAATATTATCACCTTTTCTATAAAAAAAATATTCCTAGGAAACATCCTTTTTATGAGGAATGTTATTTTTTTTAAAATGTATATCAAACATGAGAAATTAAATTTCTCAACTTATATTTTCTAGGAAACCAAAAATTTCTCTCCTACCGAATGTTCTTAAGATTTTGGTAAAAATATTAAAAAATGTAATTAATTTGTTGAATTTTAAATAAAATATTAGCTAATTTATTCTTTTTTTTAACACAAAAATCTTAACTCATGTCATTTAAAATATGTTGAAAGATACAAATTGGAATATGATGAAATACTTTGACACTAGCATAAGATACAAGATACAAGTTGAATTGAAGACATTGTCTAATTTGGAAGCAGTCTCTCAATGAATGCCATAGGAAGTGCTTCACTTTTGGAGGGATAGAAATTTGCCAAATGAGATTCCAATTCCCATCCACTTTGAGTTCATCATTTTGCAGCAAGGACTCCATAAGGTGGTGTTGTTCGAACAGTATAATCCTCGTTCCTGCTAAGTCTCCAAAATAAATTAAATGGTCATTAGAAGTAACATTTAAAAGATCGAGGAGTGTTTTGAATAGCAATAAAGCAGGTTCACTGAAAATCTGATGCACCAAGTCCATCTGCCAAGTTGAGATTTCATGATGAATTAGGAAAGATACTCAAAGATTCTCAAGATCATTTGGAGGGTTGGTCGAGACTAGTAAATTAGGTAGTTATTTAATGTATTATTTATCTCTCTTAATAATGACTTATGTATTCTTGTTATATACTATTTTCATTAAGTATATTAACAATATAGTCTTGAAAAAAGTATTTAATGCAATATTAATTTTATAAAAAATATTTATTAGAATAATTTTCTCCCTCTAGAATATCATTGTAATCTTAAATGGAGAGAGTATATGATAATATATGGATGAAAATCTCAAATTATTAATAATTTATAATATATAATTCTCTCTAAGATGGAAATACTTTTATTTTTTTAATTAATAAAAATGTAAACTGATATTATTTAATTTTTTTATACAAATTAATGTAATTTAATATTCCAAAAAAATTATATTAATTTAATGTGAAATGTATTTAATACAATTGATTAAAATTTAATTATATATATGTAAAAAAGTAATTAATTATATTCTAATTGAATGTAAAAATATGTTAATTAATAATTTAATATTAATCAACATGTGGTGTATTGTCATCCATATAACCAATCTCATTAGTCTGAATACTCATATTGCATTTGTATCCTCGCGGTTCCAATGAAGATTTATTATTGCTTTTGACAAAAACAACTTTGTATTAATACGATAGTCGACTAACAAACTCATTAGGAGAATAAGAATTTGTTGTCGGTATGTTAAGGTAATTATAAAATGTATAATTTTCATGAATTAAAAATTTAAATCGCTAAAAACAAATACATATTTATATTTAAATCAATTGATAATTATAATGTGTGTACATGTTTAAATTAAGAAATCTCAAAAATTATTTTTTTATTTCTTGACCATATCTCAAATTAGGAAGGTTCGTGATTTGAATATTTTTTATTTTTAAAAATATTTAAATATTGTTATTATAAAATATTTATTCCATAAAACATGGCTAAGGAAAAAAAATCTAAAAGCATTTAATTTAGCCTTGTTGGGGAAATAATTGTGGCATATGAAGGAAGAACATAATGTATTGTGGTATAGGGTCTTAAGGGCAAATAAGAGAAGGAAGGTGGATGTTGAGCCAATAAGGGAGGAAGATGCTCAAACTGGTGAAAATATATTCATTTTTTTGGAGGATGAGGAGTGTTCTTTAAATCCAAGATTATTCTCAAATCCTATTGTTAAGAAGGTAGGAGAGGGAAAATACATCTAATCTAATATCTATTTATATCTATTTAAGAAATCTTTAGGCCAGGTAAAATACATCTTTACCCTCATTTTATATGTTGACACCTGTCTCACTTCTTAGATAAAATGGTAAATTTTAAAAAATAGACTAATGGGTCCTGCTTTTCAGAAAATGCAACAAGCAAAGCCAAAAAGTTATGTTGTATGTGCAGTGATGTGAACTAAATTCTCTCCCTTTATCAGAATGTGAATGAGAGAGGAAAATGATATTCTCTCTTCTTCTCCCTTCTCTCCTTCTTCGCCGACCCATTTTCTTACTTTCCTTCACACTCACCCTTTGTTTCTTCTCTTTCTCCATTCTCCTTCTCTTTTTTTCTTGAATTTTTTTCGCTGTATTTTTCTGTTGTTGGCTTTCCTTCACACTGCATATTTTTTTGCAGAGCTTCATTCCTTGCGCGAGTGTTAGAGAAACCTTAGCTGACACATTGATCAAAGATTGTTGACAAGAACAACAAGGCTTATAAGCGGAAAGACGATTTCAGAAAATATATAATGTCCACTTGCTCGGTTGAGTTCCCTGTGAGCTATCAGCTTTTATTTTTACCCTTATTCAGAAAATATATATTTGAAATTAATCGCTCTCTCTTTCTCTGTTTAAACTTCATATGATAAAATTGTTCTTAGCTTTGTTTTTTCTTTAGGAATTAAGTTGATTGTGTGGTAATTTAGCGAAATGGAATAAAATGAACTGTGAAGTCATTTCTAAATTTAGCAAGAGAAATGTGGTCTGTGTTGAATATGACTGTGATTTTAAGTTTTTGACATTAATTTGATTTTATGGTTCTGGCGCTGTAAAACAATTTGTATAAATTTGTTGTATAATTATGCTTTCTCTAAAAAAAATTAGCTTGAAATTCTTATGCACGTGTTGGCATGCTCTGTCTGAATTTGTTCAGTTGTTTTTTGTTGCTTTTTTTTCTTAATTTGGATCTCCTTGGTTATCAATCCTAGGAACTTAGCATTAATTTAGTTCCTCAATAATATGAAAAGAAATCAATTTAATCTCAATATCTCAGTATTTCGTTTGTGCATGGAAGAATGATTTTGATTTGAATTTCCTGGAAGCCCTGAGATATACAGCTGAACAAATATAAAGCATCAAAACATATTCCACTCCGATGGGAAGTGTGGGATTCTATTTTAAAAATATAAAAATAATCTTCCAAAAAAGATTAATGATTATGATGCACAAGAGTACAGGGTTATTGCTAAGCTGTATTACTCCTCAAAATTCGGAATAAAATGGGATGATAAAATCAGTCTCTGATACTGAAATGATAGGAGCTCTACATTAATCTCAGTTGAACTTGAGATTTTCTAATATTCGTAATTTGATTTGACAAAATAGAAATATCCATTTTCTTCATCCATTCTCAACTCAATCTTTCTGTTTGTGATTTGATTTTTTCCAAACTTTGAAAACCAAAAACTTGGAGTTTCTTCTGATGTATATGCTACTTTCATCCATAAGCCACTCTTGCTGTTTATTGTTGTGTTAGGTTGTGACAATCAGTAGTGTGTGTGGAATATGTTTAGTTCTATTAGTAGTTTTTCAACTTCTCAAAGCTATCAGTTTGAATATTTGTTTATGTATTTTGATGTTGACAGCACTTTCTTTTTATTTATGATTTTATTCGCTCTAATCTTCTTTGCGTCTATATTTAGTATTGAAGTGTTTTGTGGTGGGTAATCATTAGTTTTTATCTTTCTAGATCAAAATTAACAGTATTGATTTTTTTGTTTTCAAAGGTCAGGTTGGCTGGCAAGTTATTGAAATGAAGAATAAAAAGTAAAAACTTAAATTGACGTTTGAGAAGTGATACTGCCGTTAGGATTTCTATTTGTAACTATTGCCACACTAAAATCTTTATTGAGCTTTCTTGGTTCTTGATGTTAATCTCTATAGTGTAGCAAACAATTGCATGGTAGGAATAGGAATATTGTTCAATTTTAGCAAGTGTTAGTGAATAAGACGTTCTTGATGGTGAGCTTTGGCATGAATTCTGATGTGTGCTTCTGTTTTTCTGTGCCTATAGTGGCTATGTAAAACTAATCGAAAGTCATTGCTTGCAGCTCTAGAGAATATGAAAGAAGGTGTTGTGCATTAAATTATACTAGAACTAGAAATTCTTTTACATATACACAAGCATTCTTTTTTATTAATTTATTAATCTTTACTGATTTTACTATGTTGTAAGGTAACGTGTTTCCAATAGCTAATTGAGTTGATTAAAAAGATACAATAAAGCACAGGACAAATTCTTCTTTAGAAAAATGTTTAAAAATGGAAAAGAGGTTTGAGTTGTGGTATTCTATAAACTGCAAGATCCTTACTCACTTGACCTGGGAAGATTTTTCATAGGATATGAAATTGGAGTTATCTCATTCGTGGTAAATGATAACTAACTACAACATTATAACCATATTAGGAAGAATTATCATGTTTGTTTCTTTCACTAACAAGAATTATTGGACTAAATGTGATTATCAAGTACCATAAATTTAATGTGTGATTGAACAAAATCAGTTACCTTAAATTTAACTCAATTCCTTTCTCATTAAATATTCTTTGATCATAGAAAATAAGATCAGATAAGGTGGTTTTGGACCTGTATACAAGGTCATGATTCTTTAATCATTACAACCAAATAAAAGAAATAAATAAAAATATTATTATAAATATAATGTTTATCCGAATATTAAACCCATAAACACTACCTCTCAACGAAGACATTCCATTCTTCGAGGTTGTTTTCGGCCTCCTCAGGTAACTCTTAGCTTGAATTTCTTCTTCTTCTTCTTGGTTTTGATCCACATGTATTTGCTAAGGCTGACAAAGTATGAGCTTGAGTCATGATTATGTAATGTTGTAAGGCTCACAAAGTATGAGTCAGTCATGATTATTTAATGTTGTAAGGCTCCCAAAGTATGAGTTTGAGTCATGATTATTTTCCACAACTTCTTATTATGATAATAATAAGAATTATTAGCTGTCACTTTGTTATAAATGAAGCATGACGTACATGGAAGTCGAGTAAAATTTCTGTTTTATGAGACCATTCCATGATGTGTTTGACAAAATGTGTTTTGCTTATCAAGTGTTTGACAATATTGATGCTTGGTACATTTACTAAACCATCATCCCAATTTTGGGACAGTTTAGCCTTAACATATGTTTTTTTACTTTGGGTTAGTGGCCCCATCTTACCTTTTGCACCAAAATTTTTAATTACACATATATTTCATGCTATAAAAATTAATACATACTAAAAACTAAATGAGATTCACATTTACCCAGTAACAGAGTCTAGTTTTACAATTATATAGCATTAGAAATGACAACTATGTTGTGCTGGAAGCTAGAGCTGCATTTGACAATATGAAATTTTATAAGTTCTACCCTGTGCAAAGTCCAGATGCATAATAGGAATTATTATCAAGCTGAATACGATATCATCATTAAACAAAATGAACTTGGTATTACATCCCACAATAGGAATTATTATCAAGCTGAATGTAGTATGGAATAATGCATAAGCTTCCTTTGAAGAATTATTGGTTGGCTGCCTATATATATTATGAGATAGGGAGTCAGAAAAGGAACCTTCTCCTGTTTATTGTATATGTCCCTATGATTTAGCTTTCTCTCTATTCTTATAACTTAAAACATCTTATTGATATAAGCATATATTTCTTGAACAAAGATTATCTAATATTTATATTTTATGGTTCAGTATGCAAAGATATTGAAGTTGATTTCAAATGCTAAGAGTGAGGGTGCAACCATTTTAATTGGTGGGTCTCGCCTAGAGGTATGATTATGCATTTATACTTGCTTTGAAGGTGTGTCTTGGTTATGTGCTTCTGCAATTGTTGTTAGAATTGATTTTTTTTCTTTCTCAAATTCAATTGTTGTGCTTCTGTTTTCTTTGAAGTTATCTAACTGCTTCTTCCTCTCTATTTTTGATACAGCTTTAGTATTGGTTGCCATAATCTACTACTATTGTCGACCTTTGCATGCAGTAACATAGATCCGGGTATTGCTGTATCCTACTTGCTTGCTTAAGAATTGGATTTTATTATTGTGATAAACAATATAATTGAGTATTCTTGATCATTTCCTTAACACTTTGGTTTTCAGATATTGTGTTGTAGCACCCACTAACTTAGGTGGTCAAATTGATCCTCTACTCTTTGAAGCTCTGTATATGAGTGACAATTTTATGTTCAACATACAATTACTTATGCTGCTGTAATTTTTCTCCAACTGAAGCTGTCATGATCCAACTATCCCAAAAGTTTAAGTTGTAGCTTAAAACACTTGAATTGTTTTATATTATATTTCTAACATGGCCCCTCACACAAGAGTCCTTTGGGCTTAAAGCATGAACAATACACAAGCCCACCTACCTTGTGCTAAAATTAAACTTTGTTCATTAGACGAATGAGGGTGGGATCAAACTCAAGACCACTTGGTTGTAGAGGCTTTGATACCATTTCATGAATGAAACATTCTTAAAGCTTAAGTTGTTAGGTCATACTCATAGGTAAAGATGCACAAATGATTTTATATTTGTTTCTAACAGAATCTTTTGTATGACTTCCATGCTGCTGAGCATTTTAGCCTTATTTTATAATTATTTTGGTTACTAGGTTCTCATTGCTTAATATTTTTTTGATGTGGATATGATCTTTTGTAGGCATCACAGCATGCAATCTTTCTCTTTGCAAGGATCCCACAAATATGGCAAAACTTTTATGTAAGTGAAAGCATAAACTTAATTTTTTTGTACTTGCATACATTTGATTCCTCTTCAGTAATGACTAAATGGCTCTTTCATTGTATGCTGCATGATGGATTACTTATTTACTTGACACTAATTTGATAAAAGGAACTTGGCTTCTCAGTATGCCATAGTTGACATCCTACTCTTACCTATGTAATGAAAAGCTAGGATGCTTTGAACTATGTTGAAGTGGTTATATTGAAATTTTTCTTACTATGCCTCTACGTTCCTTATAGTTGTTTTATGTCTAAAATGTTTCATTTGATGAAGTATGTTGACATTTTGTTTCATCTTTCTTATTCATCATTAGTAACTTACTATGTTTGAGTAGAACAAAAGTACAGGTGAACCCAGCTTCATAACTTCTTTTATGAATTTTGGAGGTTCAATGGGTAAGCTATTATGAGTTTAATAAAATTTAGATTAAAGTTTGTGTTTGTTTGTGTACTAATGCATTTGTTTTATTTGTTGCAGTTAGAGTATTCACCACCATCCAAGAAAGTGCACCAAAACGTGGTAGGCTTGCTTCTTAATTTGTTTTCATCATCATTCTTCTGTCGTTGTCATCATTGTCAATGAGTATTAACTCTGTTTTTGGTGCCAATAATAGTGTTTATATGTTTTGAGAAGCTTAGAGCCTATTTGATTTAAGAAAACATTTTCTGTTATAATTTTTTGTTTTTACAAATAATCACAACTAACTTAACAGCCATAGAAAAGGGCAGGTTCACTAAAAGAGCATGTTCGTGATAATGAACCCTTAACTCAACCATTATTGTAAATGATAATGATCTTTCACTAAAAAGGCTTGAGGAGTATCAAAATGAGTTGCAGAGACTTCACAATGAGAAGGTACCTAAAAGCCGTTTATGTTTTTTACCCCATCATTTAGGGGTCAGTATTCTTCAAACTTGAATATTTTCATATTATTTATTGTGATTTCATTTGTAGAATGAAAGAATCCAGCAAGTGGAGAAATACATAGACATAATACACAGATTGTCCATGATCTTGGGAAAGGATTCTTCGGCAATCATCATGGAAGTTCATCCAAGCTTAAATGATTTGTGTGGAATAACAATATAAATCTTAGATAAACTCAATATCACAGTGGAGACCATTTTTTAAGACAAGCAAAATCGGCTGGAAAATATAAGTTCTATTAGAACATATTTTTCAATCATTCTCACAGAGACTGCCCAATCTTGCAAAGTTATTCTGGATATAGTGGATCTTCTCTGAAAGTTGTTGATGAGTAGATAGGATCAACACCATGTTCATGGTTTTTTAATGGCTTCTAAGATTTGTTGTGAGAACTCTGCTCTTGATACAATGTTGATTGAGGAATAGTACCACTCAATAGGCACCACCAAATTCAGAGTAAAGGTTTTGGTTCTGGGAAGAAGCTATATAAGGTTTGTTGTTGTAATAACTTATGCTGATTGAATATTTCTGAGTAGTGGGCCTTTATTCTTGTTATTAACTGTTAGAATTGGATGAATGTAGTCTCATGAACCTTTTGAATTTATAAGAATTTTGTGATCATGGGTTTGTTACAAAAAAAGGAAGTGTCCTGATAGTTTGTACCTTAGAAAGTGAGAATATTGGTAGGAAAGTAATTGTGAAAGTACTGAAGATTTGATCACCATTTTGCAAAAGTAGAAAGCAGAATGCATAGAGTTCCTCATAGACTAAGCATGTGTTGATGAAGCTTTTTGATGCATGGTACACCTTTAAGGCATACTACTGCTGGGTTCATATATTTATGTGAGAGTCAGTATGCCTTCATAGGAAGTTTGGTGGAAAGTATTTTAACTATTTATTTTAAATATGTAATTCCCCTTCAATTGAGCTTTCTTATTCTTTTCCTTTAGAATTTGAATAGGACCACATCCCTTTCAATAGGGTGTTAGGTTTGTATGGGTTCTACATTCTTTAAGTGTCATAATTTCAAATCCATTATTTATTATTCTACTGTATCTCTATCTCATCTTTTGGAATATCAACATAATGTAAATTAGTTTTAACAAAAGCCTTAGCATCATAGTGAATGGTTTTAAATAATGTAATATTATAGTCTTAACATCTTGGAAATATAGTCATTAATCTGAACATTAACACTATATTATAATATAAATTAGTTTTAATTTTATTTTTTTATGATAGAAACTATAATTATCATTTACGTGAAATAATTATTTTCACGACCATTATGGGTGAATGGTTATATGGAATTTTTTTAAAAAAAATTATTTAAACAGTTACATATCAAACAATCAACAATATTTAATTTTATTAAATATATTATTTGTTTTTAAATTTTCATCATATAAAATAATGGGTAAATGGTTAGTATATTTATTAGAAAATTATAATTTGTTTCTTTGTTATAGGACAACCAAAGTTAATTAATTTAAATTATTTTATCACTAATATCATAAATAAAAATATTTTTCTTTAAAAAAGAGATAAAAATTATAATTAACTTATAAAAATTGATTTTTTTCACAAGGAAGATTTAAATTACTTATTTACTATACCATAATGTAGTTTTCATTTTATTTCTTATGATAGAAACTACAATTATTATTTACGAAAAATAATTATTCTCTAGACCATCATGAGTGAACGGTTACTATGGAGAAAAAATTTGTTTAAAAAAATAATTTAACATAACTACATATTAAACAATTATCAATATTTATTTTTATTAAATATATAATTTGTTTTTAAATTTTTCACATATAAAATAATGGTTTAATAATAGTTAAATAATATAATGACATTTTAAATACATAAAAACATTTATAGTTTTATTAACTACGCTTAATCAAGCATTTGGAATTGAGAAATTTTTTTTATTTAATTCAATTCTTACCATAAATAATGCAATAACAATCAGTTAAATATTTATTAAAAAAATAGTTTGATTCTTTGTTATAGGACAACAAAGGTTAATTAATTTAAATTACTTTATCAATAATATCATAACTAAATATATTTTTATTTATGATAGAGTTAACAATTAAAATTAATTTTTAAAAATGATTTTTATTACAAGAAAATTTTAAATTACTTACTCATTGTATCATAATGTAAATTAGTTTTAATTTAATTTTTTTATGATAGAAACTATAATTATCATTTACGGGAAATAATTATTCTCTCGTTCATCATGGGTGAATGGTTACGAGGAAATTTTCTTTAACAAAAATTATTTAACACAGTTACATATCAAACAATCAATAATATTTAGTTTTATTAAATATATTATTTGTTTTAAAATTTTCATCATATAAAATAATGGGTAAATTAGTTTGTATATTTTTTAGAAAATTATAATTTTTTTATTTGTTATAGGACAACTAAAGTTAATTAATTTAAATTATTTTATCACTAATATCATAAATAGAAATATTTTTACCTATGATAGAGATAAAAATTATAATTAACTTATAAAAATGATTTTTTCACAAGAAATATTTAAATTACTTATTCACTAATGTAGTTTTCATTTTATTTTTTTATGATAGAAACTACAATTATAATTTACTGAAAATAATTGTTCTCTAGGTCATCATGGGTGAACCGTTACGAGAAAAAAGATTTTTTTTTAAAAGTATTTAACACAGTTACATATCAAAAAATCAACAATATTTAATTTTATTAAATATATTATTTGTTTTTAATTTTTCTTCATATAAAATAATGGATAAATAACAGTACAATAAAATCAGCCATTTTGCTTGGTCTAATATCTCATACTATGAAAATCATGTATTTTGCTTGGTTCACATTATCTTTGCCCTTATCAGATTTTCACTAGGTTTTTTAAAATGGTGACATTTTAAAAAAAATATTTATAGTTTTATTATTTAAATTTAATAAAGATTTGAAATTTTTAAACTCTTTTTATTTAACTTAATTGTTATGATAACAAGTATAATAATATTTAGTTAATATATTAATTAGAAAACAATAGTTTAACTCTTTGCTACAAGATAACCAAAGTTAATTAATTTAAATTACTTTATCAATAATAGCATAAATAAATATATTTTGAGTTATGATAGAGATTAAAATCATAATTAATTTGTACAAATGATTTTTGTTAAGAGAAAGTTTTAAATTACATACTGTATCATAATTAAATTAGTTTTTATGTCTTTTTTTATGATAAAAACTACAATTATCATTTACGGAAAATAATTATTCTTTGAGTCATCATAGGTAAACCGTTACGGGAAAAAGATTATTAGAAAAAGTATTTATCATAGTTACATATCAAACAATCAACAATATTTAGTTTTATTAAATATATTATTTGTTTTTAATTTTCATCATATAAAATAATGGATAAATAACAGTAAAATAAAGTGGTGGTATTTAAAAAAATATAGTTTTATTATTTAAATATAATAAATATTTGAAAATTTTAAACTCTTTTTATTTAACTTAATTGTTATGATAACGAGCATAATAGTATTTAGTTAATATATTAATTAGAAAACAATAGTTTAACTATTTGTTATGAGATAACCAAAGTTAATTAATTTAAATGACTTTATCAATAATATTATAAATAAAATTATTTTCAAATATGATAGAAATAACAATTAAAATTAATTTGTAAAAATATTTTTTGTTACACAGAAGTTTTAAATTACTTATTCACTATATCATAATGTAAATTAATTTTAATTTCAATTTTTAATAAAATAAACTACAATTATCCTTTACTAGAAATAATTATTCTCTATACCTTCATGAGTTAAATGTTATGGATAATTTTTTCAAACAAAAAGTATTTAACATAATTATATATCGAACGATCAACATTATTTATTTTTATTAAATATATTAATTGTTAAAGTTGACTAAATTTATTTTTATTAAATATATTTAAGTAATGATAATATAAAAATTAAAATTAATTTATAAAATATAACAGAGCGTAGCGAAGCGAACCCGTGCGTACTCCCAGGTTACTTACTAGTTTTTAACAAAATTCATGGGTGAAGAATAATAAATTATTTGGAAAATTTTCAATATTGTATTCTCTTACCGCTAATAAGAAAGTTACAACGAAAAGTTTAAGATTTTGGCACCCTAGGTGTTGGTATTGGAGTTGGAGCTGAAGAGCATCTTTATTGCAATGGGAATATGAGCTCTTATTATAAGTGAAGACTATTCTGAATCAAGAACGATAGAAAATGAGGTAGACAAGTAGGAGTGCAAGGCACACAAATTTGAGATATGCTCTATTATCACAACATATGAGGTTACAATGGCTGATCATAAAGCATTTCTCAATGCATTCTTTAAAAAAAAATATGGGTAAAAGGGGTACACTTGAAAGTGCAATTTTTGTATGAATAACAACTTTGGATAGGATACCTACCCTTTAAAATCTTGTAAGTTAAAACATAGTTGCTAATATATAGTAAATGGTTTTGTAAGGGATGTGGAAAACAAATAAAAAGTACTAAACAGAAAGGAGGTTTTGTGTTGGATTAGTGCAATTATACACAATGACATACAACTTGATCTTGTCCAATTGAGACGCGGAATAGAATGTGATGAGGGAAAAACTTTAAGATTATTCTTTATATGATTTGCAACAATTTGGAATATTTGGCTAGCACAAAATGCATTTATCATTTTTGAAAAAAAAAAGAATATTGATGAGTTAGTTGAATCGATTTAAAATCACATGAAATTGATTGCAACAAGCTTTGTTTAAGTCATATCTTTACATAATGCTTTACTGAGAGTGTTATTTAGTAGAAGTCTTCACTGCCGCTAAGGCCCCTATAACCAAATGGGAATAAACCATCTTTCCATGTGCACTGCCACCCTCCATAATTAATGGATAAATAGAAAGAAACAACAATTTGTATAAACAGGTAAGCAAATATACAAAAATTAATGTATAAACATAAAAGAAAACTGGGGAAGAATAATAGGTAGTTCAAAAATGTACTATGTATTACCTTTTCCATAATTAATGTATAAACAGGTAATCAATAAATGTTTTCTAGATTACATGTTACTTAATATACTAATATATTATATAGAAAATGTAATCTAGAATACATTTTTTCAATTACCCAATGGAAAGTCTAATGCGTAAGTATGTTGGGTAATTTGGAAATATATTGTGGATTATTCAACATACTTACAAAGCACATTTTTTAGATAAAGGAAAAGCTTGTGGATTAATTAGTCTAGACAAGAACAAGCAAAATGGAAAAAAAATTTATGGTAAAAGAACTTACCTAAAATGACTTTTTCAATGATGGAGAAGGATGTGGTGATGATTACCTTCAACACAGTGGTGCTATGCTACCTTTAGGCAGCAAGACAAATACTAACAAATGAAAGGAAGGCGAATAGAGAAGAAGTAGGAGATACAAGAACAAAAGGAGAATAGGGGAGGTGCAACCACAATGCATAAAATGGAAAAGAGAAAGGAGGTGCTAGGGTTATGGCCGTGGGGTGCCTCACACAAGCTTAAAAGAGACCAGGTGCATTTATGTCAATTTGTGGTGATTTAAGCTTCTTACGGGGTGCAGGAAGCAAAAATGGAAGGTGTAGGGAGCAAAAGCCTTTAGTAGATCCATCAAAAATTGATTTTTTTTATTTATCAATATCAAGTTATCAACAATAGAAAATGAATATAAAATGTAAGTTTAAAAAAATAGAAAATAAATATATCTAATCCCACCCCATCAGGGGACAAGAAAACTTGGCAACTTGTCTTATCCTTAAAACTTTTTTTTGGCCTAATTCTTAAGGCGAGAAAGCCTACTTTTGCTTCTCCCACTTTTCTTCAAATAAAACACATATCAAGCATATTTAACTTACAAATTGTTGTAAAAAAAAACACTTACAAATGCATAAAAATAAACAAAGAGAACCTTAAGAAAACGTTAAAATTTATATTGTTAGTAAAAATATATAAACTAAACTTTGAGGTAATGTTTGATAGAGGGGTTAGAAATAGGGTCTATTATAAACTAAAGTAAACGTGGTGCTTATCAATATGAAACCCAAAAGATGTTACATCACGTCTCTTTGCACTTCAGGGGCAATTCCCCCCATTCCCTCTTCATCATCTCTTGTTCCTCACGTCCATACAAAACCCATTCTGTTTGTACAGGATAGACAATGACTTGAGCTTCATGCACTACTGCAAAAGTACTCATACATCATATGCATGCCTATTACACGACCATGTTTTTTAAATCCGTTGGTCCTTCAATTCTAATAATATATGTACATAACATTTTCCGTACATTCATTTGATAAGATGCATGTATATATGCAGAATTCCAGAATGTTAACGAACCTCAATTCCATAAAAGCAAGTAATATATATAGTGGTTCATTTCTATATATGTCTTCTTTTTCCAATTAACTAGATCTTTATGCATCCTTTTAATTGGAGAAATTAAATTTAACCAATCACATTTAATTAATAGGAAAAATATAGTTTTATGTACTAAAAGTTTAAAAAACTGTAAACAACTAACAAAGTACGATCCAATAGAATTAGTAGATAACTAAGTTCTTTTAAATGTTGATAGAATTTTTTGTGTATATAAAAAGATTTAATTTGTTGGAAGAGATAAAATTACTTTAGGTCTTAAAAGATTAGTCTTATAACTTATGACCGTAGGAGAATATAACTTATTTTAACAAAAAGAAAAGATATGTATCATTGATTTCTAATTTGTTGGCGGTAGTAATACACTATAATTTTTTTTACTTTTTAGTACATATAAATTAAATTCATTAATACTGTGTTTGGAGGAGTGGTACAGTGGGAATAAATGATTATTTTTTTACGTTGAAACTTGAAAGTGAAACAGCTTACTGTCACTGAGATTTTCACATTTTTTAGGTGATTAAGGGTAGCCATCGCATGTCCAAACATGTGATAAATCAATAACTGTTACAGTAGTTCGATTCTATATGTATTTTCGTGATTTAGTTTATTTCTCAAAATATACGAATTAATAAAATTAGTTTTATTTAAATGCAATTCTCAAACTGAATCGAGCCAGACAATAGATCAAAGAACCTTATTGTACAGTCACACACTTGAATTTAAATTTTTAATTAATTAGATGCAAACTAATACATGGATTTTGTGCAATAGCGTACACATGTTTATTTCATTCCTTTCGTACATATGCGCATATACAAAAGATTTAATCATATACTTTAATTATAATATATGATTATAACATAAGATATTTTAATCTCTCTCTCTCTCAAGTCTCAACGTTTAATTATTTTTATAACATCATCATGTGTATTGTCTTTTGATGTTTACAAATCATAGAATTAAAACAAATTCAAGCATTGGTAAAAGCAAAAGATCTACTTAAATATATAATCTTTTTCTATAAGAAAGTGGTTTCAAGGAGCCCTTTCTTTCCATTCAAATCCAAATTCAATTGGATAACGTTAAAGACTTCGTTTGAGTCACATGTAGAACCTACGCATGTCACACATGCTGAAAAGAAAAGTTTCGAAACCAAGTAGATACATGCGCCTTATAATACACCGTATATATATATATAACAATTTAATTAGGAATACTCACATGTCATCTAATTATGTACAATAAGATTATTGTTTTAATAATAAATTTTTAAAAATATATTTAAATTTATTTTAATCAACTAATAGTATATATTAGAGATCTCGTACTGATAAGTGATAATATAGCAAAAACTATATATATAAAAGTGAAGGATAATTTTTACCTCGAACTAAAAGTATTTATTTTTCCGTCTTCATTTATAAATTGAATTTTAATATTTCTTAAAAGAAAATATTAATAGTTAAAAATTATTTTATACTAAAATATAATTTGTTTATCATAAACTTAAAATATAATTTATACATTAAAAATATTTTTTTATAACTTTTAATATATAATAATATAATTTATATATTTAAAAGTATTTATACATTATGTAATAAGAAACATTTATCATGCAGATTATATATAAACATTAGTGCAATCAGACAAACTAATAAATACTATAAAAAATTAAAGTCATACGTAACACATATGACTTGAATTTTAAGATTGATGAGTGAAGAAAGACTATATTGTATTTATATAAAAGAAAATGATTTATTTAATATAAGAATTAGTGTTTGATTCTTATTATATGAACAATTTTGTTTTAGATAAGTAGCAATAATCATGCAGAATGAACGTATTAGTTTCTGATTCAATAAGATATAGAAATATGTGATATGTGACTTAAAAAAAATACATATATAGATAAATAGATAGATAGCAAATCCATTAATCGTAATTAAGACTAATTAATTAATTGCATGTTCTAAGGGAAGAATTTAGGGGGAGAAAGAGAACATTAGATAGCTGCCACTTGATCAGTTCCGTGCAGGGAATGTGCAGAACATGCTGTACATTTCATGCTGCCTCACTGTCCCCCCTTTGTCACATGCTCTCTCTTCCCTCAAAGGCCATGCCATGCATTCCAATTTCCAAATCTCTCTCACTCTCTCTCTCTCTCTCCTCATGTGCTAGCCATGTGCCCTCTCTTTCTCTCTCTTCCTGTAACGGAGCCTTGCTGGCCCATATCATCTTCACATGCACTCTTTGGGGGAAGCCACACCCCCAACACAACTAGCCTCACCACACCACCCTCTTTTCCATACTGAATTACCAAAATGCCCTTTCACTATCTTGACCCTAGTTAGTTTTTTTTTTTTTTTTTTTGAATAATACATAATTAATATCTTTGCTTTTTTTTATTTATGGAAGAGAAGCTTCGTCGGTCTTACTAGCTACAATTTGTGAATGATCCCATATGATATCATCATCTTCTATTCTATTATTATGGGGGATCCTTTTCTCACCTTTGTTTAAGAATTTCTGTCATCTTTCGATGTTGCCAAATTAGTAGTAGCATTCAGGGTACAATTCGTGAAATATTTTATTGTCTCAAGTAGTACTCTTGATTTTTAGATTTAAGGATGGCTTAATTCAACACCTATATTATGGTCTATAACCTTTTCAAATCTAATAGCAATATTATAGTACTTGGGGATAGGATTGATAGTGAGAATATAATTAATCTACGTGTTAATTCATGTGCGAATATCACAATTCACGACAAGTGCACAAGTCTTTTCTTCGATACACTTAATTTTTACATGTTTGCTTTTTTCATTTTTAAAATGTTGGAGTGTTTAATAAATGTGTTTCCCAAAGGAAAAAATAACAGAGGATCCTTTGGAAAGGGGAAAAACACGGGAGATTCATGTAGTTGTATAATAAATTGAAATTAGACGTAGTTAATTACTAAGTTTTGATTAAAAAATAGAGTTGTAAATTGAAGAGTATGTATGTATTTATGTATATTGTGCAATGAACCTATGTAAGTATCTTATATGTTTATGTATATTGAGTTTAATTTCCATGTATCGTTCAGATAGAGATTTTTGTACCTTTAATTAATTAAAAAAATATGACTTTCAAAAAGTAAATAATTTTATAACATATGATAATTATTTTTATTCATAAAATAAAAAAATATCAATGAATTTATAACAATTCATTCTTTAAATCAATTGATTTAGACATCCTTAATTATCACACATGATAATTTATAATTGAATGTGAATGTAAAAGTGAATTCTATTTGATTTTTTTTGTAAATTTATTCAAACATTTTTTTTGGAAGAAGGTCTAAGATGAAAAGCTTTTCATGACAAAAAGAAAATTAGTGACATATTCTCTATTTACTTATTATTATAAGGTTTTTTTAAAAAAAAACTTAATATAAGGTGAATTTTAATTATGATTGATGAAATAGAGAATAAAGCCTATATTATTTAGTTGATCTCGCAAGAATATTACCCAATAATAAATAGTATGTAAGAAAGTATGATAGAAATGCACGCATGTCATTAACATTTTTGAACAAGAGAAAACCAACAGTATTATTAATTATTGAATTGATAAAAGTGAAAAGCTAACTTATAAGTGAATCATACCTCAGAAGTAATTAATCCTGAATAGGGGTTGGTATCATATAGAACCATTTACGAATAATGCTTAATGTAGTAAACATGATCAACGTTCCACTTAAAAGAAACAAAGAAATGCACCACAATCATCATAAATGAAACTCTTCCATCGTTTTTCTAAAAGGAAATAAAACTCTACGACTAATCCTTATCATGAAATTTTTACAACCAGTAGTTGTATCAAAGAACAACTCAACTGTACTTTTGTAGAAATATGGTCTATACTATATATTCTCTTAAGAAGGAAAAGGACAACTTTGATTTATCGTTTCAAGTTTAAGAGCAGTCTTTCATGCACAAAACAATGGAAAAAGAAAAAAAGATTCATAAAAGCCTTAGTAAAAGAAATTGAAAAAAAAAAAAGGAAAGCACAAATCAAAAGCTATCACCACATGACAAGATACTTTAAAGAGGTACAATGAACACTTTGAAAACAAAAAATATGCACACCAAAGTTTACCACTAGAATACAAAAAGTGATGCTCAATCTCAAGGCACTTAGACACACTTTTGTATCTTTAATCTTTTAATCAAAGACCATGACATTGATATATATATTTATGAATTAATTGATTTTTTGCAACAACAAAAAAAAATGTTGGTGTAATTTTATTTTGGATGATGTATATGATATAATGGGGGAGGACAAAATGGTAATTAAGAAAAATGTGAAGTTCCCGGGACCTTCACATGTGCCGTTACAGAAGGGCAGGCTTTTCTGCCTCTCTGGCTCGCAACTTGTGCCTCTCTTCCCGCTTTCTCTTTTTCTCATTTGGGGTCACATAGATAAGAAAAACAGAAAACTAGTGTCCTCTCTACATAATAATCAAATTACAAGAATAACCTTCTTTCATGGAAATATCCCAATTCTTTATGTCCCTTTGGTCCCACTGTTTTTCTATGCTAACATTACTTGCTTGGCCAAAGGGATGAGGATTAACTGCACTGGACCTTGTATTTTGGTTAGTTGGGGCAAAAGAATAAAATTGTCTCCTATTTTGGTTGACAAACAAAAATATCTTTATCTTTTTTAATTTGGGTTTTATGGGAATTTGAATTTTTACCTTTCATTTTCTTACAACATTTTAAATGAGGAATCTCGAATGACTAGTTCGTGGTAGGGCTAAAAACAGATGTGTGAAATTTTTGTGACTGTATTTTATCCCTTCCCTGACCAATCAGCAAGTAGAGACACGGGGATGATAATTTTTTAAGAAAAATTATATATAGATTCCTCACATTTTACACGTGAAAAATTGATATTTTTTTTACTATGCTAGAAGTAAAAATATCTATTAATAAACCTATTAATTTTTAATGAAAAACATGACAAACTATTTTTAATTAATTTTTTTAATATTTTTCATTCATATCACTCAAATTCAAAATCTTAAAATATCACAACTCAATTTTACTTTGAATCAACATAATATTAATACCAAATACTGATCTTTCAACACCTCCATTAAGATTAATATTGTATAAAAAATGTAAAAAATGGTAAGATGATAAAAAAACCCAGTTTAATTTAACTATTTATAATTAATTATTTCTTAAGTATAATTTTTAAAAACACTTTACTAATATTAGCTCTAGTCTTTTTTATAAGAAATAAGTATAATATATTCTTACACCAAAGATTAGATATGTAAAATTTTAAAAATATGAATATGAACGATTTAACTGTTGAATTGATTAAATTTGTATTTTATATAAAATTACTATGTGAAGTAACTACAAAAAGTTTGACACCTATTGTTCCTTGATTCTATCTTTTATTGGCACATGATCATTTCACATGTGACGTTTTTTTGTTTTTAACATAATATGTCGAGAAATATTTTTTTTTCTTGGATAAGTGATCATTAATCATTAGTATTTCTCAATCCAACAGAACCAGATCATAGATGAATTTTATTTTGCAATGCACGATTATCTTTTATTTAAAGAAATTTTACAAATAGTAATAATCAAACTTAAATTCTCTTATTAAATGAATTATTTCTGTATATGTAAAGAAAACCAGAACTTATATTATATTATATCTCGAGAAATATGACACAAGAATTTTTTTTTTTTTTATAATAAAAAGGGCAGTGGCATTTCCGTAGTAACCAACACCATCAAGTGGCAAACTCTTGAAACCCCATTACTTAAACCCAGAACCCCCTCTTCTCTGATCACATTCACACCCAGTCAGTGTAACCCAAAAATTCACAACACAACACAACACCTCCTAAACCAAACCAAACCCACTACACATTTTTTTCCTTCTTCTCTTTAGTTGTTGTTGCCATGACCACAATCACAAAGCACAGTTACAAACTCTCCCTCAAGAGAGCCACAAAGAGAATAACAAGAAGGAGAAGAAGACACACACAGCACAACCACCCAAAAAGCACCACCACAATTGTGCACGGAAAGTGCAACAACAATAATAATAAGCTTTGTGAAAAGCTTGAGGCTTTGAAGAACTTAATTCCCACAACAACAACAACAACCCACGATGGAGAAGAAGAAGCGGTGAAACCCGACCAGCTGTTCAAGGAAACCGCAGAGTACATAGTATTGCTGCAGACGCGCGTCGTGGTTCTCCAGAAACTCATTGACTATTATGGAAACAACAACGACACCACCCAAGATGAGAATGAACATGAAGATGGTGTCTTATTTTCATAGCTTTTTCACTCTCTTCTTCTTCTTCTTATTATTATTATTCTTTTTGTGTTTCTTCTTAAATGTTTTTGTTTTGTGACTTTTGTCCTTTCATTAATGAAGAAAAAAAAGAGAAGATCTTTGGTCTAGTGTTATTTTTTGGGGGAGTTATGATTTTTATTTTGTTAGATTTGGGTAGGGAGGGACTTTGGTAGAAGAGAAATTTGAATGGGGAAATGGAGAAGGAAAAAAGGTTTGCTGGGGATTTCAGAATTTGTAAAGAAAATCCAATGCATGTAATGCAACCATTTTTTTTCAATTTTCAATTTTTTGGTTTCTTTATGTGTGTTCAATCTTTCATCATGCCAAAACCAAAATTTGAATTTTATAATTAAGCCCTTAATGGGGGGTTTTTTGGTGTCAATTTGGAATTTTAAGGGAATTTTTATCCACTTTTTGTTTGTTTTGAACATTGATTAGGGGCAAATATAATCTACCCGTTTCCAAATTAAGTCAATTTTTGTTTTTTAATCTTTTTCAGAATGCTGAGTCTTGTTTTCTTTCAGCAGCAATTAGGCTAGTAAGTAGTAACACATCGAGCTTGAAGTTGATACTTACACTGTTCGATTTCGATGACACACCATTAGAAAATTAAACTTGGTAGCAAGTGATTCTAATACTGTAAATGTGTAATAGTTAAACTTAGTTAACAAAAGTGCATATAACTCAAACATAAATGTAGTTTTTTAAATACTTTTTATGTTCTTTAATTACAATTATAATATTTTCTTGATAATTTGAATAGAAAATTTTTAAATTACTACATTAAAGCTAAAATAACCCACTACAATTAGTCGAGTAATATAGAATTTAAGTAGGTTGCATAAAGTTTTTGACTCAAAATTTCGGTATTGTACATTATTGTATGAAAAAACATTTAAGATATAAATATAGGCTATCAAGATAAAAAAAAATTCAACAACAATTAAGGAACTATAGTTAAATTTTGTCCTAAAAGATTATAATTAAGTATATAGTTAAATTGCTTGAGTGTGACAATGGGAAAAACAATTTGAATTTGAATATGAAGAATAGTGATACTGATTTATATCTTTAAATTTTTTAATTCAGGATACATAACAGTTGTAACGATTTATATTCTATTATTTAATTAATTGATCTAGAGTGATCTAGAGTTTGAATTTTAGTCGAGTGTTTGATGATACGAAATAAATTTCTGATAAAAGTGAAATATCCATCTTGTGGATTCATAATTTTTAACAAAAATTAATTATCACATTAAGCAAATATGATTTTGTAAGGATAACATTAAAAAAAAAAAAGAAATTGTGACTACTGACATATATATTTGTCATCAGGTGCTAAGCAATCGACACAAAAGAGAGGGACTTGGAGAGTGCATATATATTTTCATTATTATATATTATTACTATGTGTCTACCTCTATTGATGTTCATTTAAGAGCATGGGCTAGTGCATGGCACACACAGAGTGATGAGAGTCTCTCTCAGAGAAAAGGCAGATATAGCTAGCAAAATAGACACACACACATATAGAGAGAGACAGTCACTGCAGCTAGCTATGTATGTATCTGCATCAATCTGCAAAGAATTATGGGGTGGCATGCCCTCATCCATCATCATGCTGACTATTGATATTTCAGATAAAAATATCTGAGTGACATGGACAGCTAGCTAGCAGCAGCAAATTAAGGCCCTCTTTCCTGGGCTGTTATATTATGAATGAATGAACATGCTTGTGTGGTTGTCATGACCTTGACATGTTGTTCACTGAAATGAGTCAATGAACCCATGTGCAAAAGCCAATATTTTAGGGTTGTTTTTGTTTATTTCTTCAATTCCCAGCCCACTTTACATTTTCTGGCTAAAACGCCCAACTAATTAAAAACCCAAAATGGTTTTTGCAAACATCATGTGGGTTATCTATTTTTCACTTCACAATGTGACTTTGTCCTTTTATAGTTTTATTTTATGTGTGTGTATTTTCATTTTTGTTGCTATTGTTGTTTGGTTCACTGACATGCATACTGTTTGTTATTATTGGAAAGCTATATTGAATAAAATTTTAACTATGTAGTGTTTTGTCGAATATATATATTTTTTATTCCTCTAGGGAATTTTTTTTTGTCCTATGCGTTGGAACGAAGACAAAAATGAGAAGGGACGTTTGTTTCATTTAATTTTTTTTTTTCTAGGATAAACACTAGAGAAAATTCAGTCTGTGGAGATCCAATGAGATGGGAGAAGGGCAGTGCCCTGAAGAGAGTAAGGCCATAGGGCAATTGGCTTGTGCCTTATTTTATTTTTAGGAATTATTTTTTATCATTGTTTTGTAAAATCAATAAAAAAATGAAGATAATATTAGGAGTGGAAGTTTGCAAGATCAATTAAAAAATTGAAAGATAATATTTTGAAAATAAATAAATTAAATAAGAAATTGACAATGACATATAATTGCAAAGGATAGAAGTACTTTAATTAATGTATTTAAATTTACATTCGTGACGAGTCGTTAAATAAAACACAATGTGTGCTAGATATAAATAATACGATTACTGTAACCTTAAATATAATTTTCGTACTTTTAACATTTTTTTCCTTGTAATTTTTTTTAATCTTTACAAATTATATTTTTTTATTCTTGACATTAATCTCTAGATCTATGCTAAAAAAAACAAATGGAATGATAATATTATCAAGTCATATTATCACTTATTGAGATCATCTTATTATATTAGTACCAAATGTCACATTATTATTAATTTATAGAAACTAAAATCATAATAACCATAATTTACAGAAACTAAAATAAAGAATGAATTTCAAAGAATGAAAAAATATTTAAGTTTTAAATTAGATATTAAAATTTGTGCATATAATAATATAACACATTTAACACCATCAAGTTTTTTTAATAAAATCCTACTATGAAAATGACTTATCACAATTATTATTGTTGTCACTATCATTAATCGTTATCACTATCATTATTATTATCGTTGTCCCCACAATCATTATTACCATTGTTACTACTAGTTACAACATCAATTTTTATTGTTACTATTATAACCATTATCGTCATAGTTGTTTTCACTACCAATTGTTGTTGCCAAAATTGCTTAAAAGTGGTGAAGGATGTGAAAAATGCAATAAAGGATGGAGCTTAAGGAAGATAAGAGAGAAAAGAAGGATAAGAAAATAAGTTTGACGGTAAAAAGGGTGTAGTGATTAAGATCTAGATAATATTACATTGTCTATTTTATTTTAATATATAATTTAAAATTAAATATTTTTCTGTCTTGATAAATATGTCATTTTTTGGATATTGGTTCCAATAAATTATATTTATTTTGATTTTTGTCCTTACAAATTATAACTTATTACTTATTATCTCATCTATTTTATGAGGATAACATCAATATCCTTATTTAAAAAAAGAAAACTAAAATCAAACTAAAATCAAAACAAATATTGATGTCACTTTAGATTTAGAAATTGATTTTTAATTTTCTTTTAGATAAGGATATTGAAGTCACCCTAAAAAAATAATAAATGATAAGTTATAGATTTAATTGTCTTAAATTATCTTTGATAAAATTATATTCAATTTTTTGTAAAAAAATTAAAACTGTCAAAATAATTTAATAAAATGTGTTAACCCAACAAACTCTTTAATTAGATTAGACTGAACTCTAAAAAGAATGACCTAAATTGAGTCAAAACATTTTAGCCTGTCCCCTTTAGTCTATGTGTCAAATATGCTTAGGTCGGACCGTTTAATAGTATAATATAAATAATAAATATTAAATAAGTTAATAAAAAGATAATGAAACACTGAAAATCAAACACAAACACTCAAACTATCAAATATATGCTTGTACTCTGGTGCGTGAGTCCGTGACTTTGAATAGAATTTTCCATTTTTTTATCAACATATGCTTGTCAAACATATTAGTTTAGATTTAACTAATAAATACTAATGACGAAGGATTTTATGTGTGAATCATGCTAATGAAATGGGTATCAATTTACCTGCTGCTCTAAGAGGCATGCTGTGAGGGACTTCACACTTCCTGCCAAGTGCCAACAATAAAAATAAAAATAAAAATTCTTGATGCATTTTATTGACAAGCACATGGTAAAGGTAAAGTGGGTTGAAACTCACCAAAGAAACAAAAAGACTAATGGCAAAGATGTATGCTACGTAATACTCAAGTGGATGCTATATATTGCTGTTTGTTTTATACTGCACTCGTTAATTAATTTTTTTAGATTTTGATTATTTTTAATTTGTCCAGATTTAAAATTAATATTTTATTTATTTTTTAATCATCTATTCTCTTATCTCTTTAATATTTTCTTTAAGATATGTGTATCATATGTTTTTTCTATTCTTTTAAAATAAAAAATGTCATATATATGCATCCCTCTACTCTCTTTCCTTTATTTTCTAAATTAAAGTAATGTTTGTCTTATGTGCTAAGAGTAATTATATCTTTCTTATATTTACTATGTACACTTAATTTCGTCATCCACATAACTCATAACCCTCCTATCAAATTTTCACCCTTTGATATTCTCTTCTACCGTATGCTTATTATTACACCCTATTTAAATGTATCATTAGATTTATTATAAAATAATTATAGTAATTAAAAAAAATTAGAAAACAAATATATAATTTTAAATCTATTGCTGAAATTCAAAAGTGAGAATAAGAACATACTATTGCAAAAAAGGTTATTATAAGAGGACATAAAGTTATAATCAATATAGTTTTTAAAAGATTAAAAACTTATATTGATTTTACTTTTTTTTATCCAAACCTCATCATTTCTTATTTTTTCACTAACTCTTATAATTTTGAATGTATTTTTAAAAATTTATAGAATCATTTCAAATCTTATAAATCTATAAAGTCTTTTTAAATTCTTATGATATAAATCCATTAAAATTTAAACTATCATAATAGTCTTATAAAAAAATCTGATAAATCATAATATTCCTACACACTCTTTAAAATTCACAAGATTTTTTTATGCTAAAATAGTCTTTTAAAATTCTAATATAGTATACTCCTCTTAATTTTTTAGATTGATTCTTTCTTAAATTAGTTACTTAAAGAACCGATTTAAAAAGTTAATTTTAAGATTAGTTAGCAATCAATTTAAATAATCCGACTTTTTATGTCATTTACATATACATGTTTCTCCAACTAATGTAAAAGATTTTTTTAAGTGATGCAACGGGTCTTTAACGTAATAGTATGAGTTAAAAAATGTACATAAATAAGAAGATGTTCTTTTTTAAAAAATAAAAATGAAAAGAGGATCTAAATCTTAAGTATTCAAAAGATTTTAGTAAAATTGTTTGATATTTTATATTAAAATATATAGTAAAATCTATCGAAATTGTTTTTAAAAAAATATTAAAATTTGTATATTTATAAATATCAAAAGATTTTTTTATAAATTATAATTTTTTAATTAAATATCATAAAATTTATTTATATTATTTAAAAATCCTGAATAAATATGACAATATGTTTTTATTGAAAAAATATTTTAAAGTATTTTGAAATCATAATTCAATATACTTCCCTAAACCTTGAGATAGGTTATAAACATAACTTATTTAAAATGTTATTTTTTTTAAAAGTATATGATCATTTTTGTTGAATTTTAATTACAATCTTAATCTTTAAAGTTTTAACTAATTATTATATGTTACAAATTATAGGGAGAAAAATGGTAGATCCAGCGCTTTTGTGGGTCGCCCATGAAGGTGGGTAGCAGAGATCATAGATCTGGCGTTCCGTAGCTCCGTGCGATAGCGGCGGGGAAAATTGTAATGGCTACTACATAAATGTTAGCCCAAAATGTTGTTATGTTTTTTTTTTTTTTTACTATATAATAGAATATATGTATATCAAACGTATCAAATGATAACATTTCATATTTTCAAAATTAAAACTATAAATGAATAGCATTAGATTATATTTAAATGGTTAATGTTAAAAAGAAATGCATGTGCCTATTTTATGTGATCACATGACTACTGACCTAGTTTTAATTTTAACAATACATATGATTGTGACACAAATTTATAATTCTCATTTCTCACTGTAAACCAAGTTCTCATTTAATCATCATAGATGAAACTATAAAAATTAAGAATTATTTAATAATCATATGACCAGTTAAAAAAAGTAACATGACTTTATATGATTTTTTTTACAACATGACTTTATGATTTAATTTTAAGTTTATAACCTTTTATAATTTGATCTTATGTATAAAATATATTCCTTTTACCCTTTTATAATAAAAGTCCTTTCACGTACGTGATATGTGTTATATGCAAATTACGGGATGAAATTTCAATTCTTAATGAAAAATAATACCAAAAGCAACTGAGACATTACGTTTAAGTTTTGTCCCAATATATTGTGCGCTGGAAAACTTTGTCAATATCTATATGTCATCATGCCAACCAGCGTAGAAGTTTCGTTTTTGCAACCATTCACATATTACAAATGAAAATGGTTCGCTTATGTTATATGGTTCATAGAAAAATTGCTGATAATGCTTATAACTTGCTTATATAGGAAACTGGAGAAACTGGGCGAAAAGGAAAACTTGGTATTTGCAGCTTGGAAAGAAGGGGACGAGGATCCTCTCGTGACAAGACATTCATGTTTTGTTTTGAAAAAGAAAGATACAATTAAAGTGAATGAATCTTATATAAACAATATTACAATAATATATCTCTTTGTAATTATTGTTGTGTCCTTTTCTTTTATAATAGTAAGACCAAAACTAATTAAGTAAATAATACATTATGAATTAACCTCAGCCACTCAGATTCACTAATAATTCCTCTTGGAGATGAAAATGATACTGGTTTTACTTAACTATGTTTATGTCATACATAGGCTTAAATAAACAGTAAATAAGCTCTTCTAAAGGTAAAATCAGGATATTTCTTCTTTGTGCTCAACATTTTACTTTTCAAACACCATTTTATTATAGCTTGTGGTTGTTTTACTTTTTATTGTTATGCTGCTCTAATATGTCAATGTTTTACCTTGCTTGTGTTAACTGTTACTAGCTATCTTGTACCAATATTTTGTGCCTTGTTTCATTTAACCAAGTTTTGCTTAAATTAACATTTCTGCTTTTTTCTGTCACTGTTCATGAATCTACACATTGAAGTCCTCATAATAAGGTGGCAGAATAAATTTACTACAAAAGGCTTTAGTATTGAGACAAACGAGTAATATTCAAATCACACACTCCGCTGCCTTTTTGCCATTGAATATTAATGAAACATAGAGGAATATGCTGTCTATCATCGATGCAAAAATCTTGGGATCCTACAACAGTCCTAGAGATGATTGTTAAAAAGGAGGAGTAGAAAGAAATGGAAGTGTTGAAAATGAGGGAACGTCACATGCTGTTCTGTTTGGATGCAGAAATAAAAAAAGAAATAGAAGAGAAAATAATGATTTTTTTTACTAAAACATTATTAATATTTTAAAGATTTGGAGTTAGTCATCTTAGTTCTTATAAGATGAAAATATCATGTTAGTATATGAAAGAGTTGATTAGTTTAGTCTTTTTTTACATCAATTTAATTTCTAAAAGAAATAATTTCTCTTCAGAGATTAAATTGGTTGACATTTTTATCTTGTAAGAATAAAATGGTGACTCCCATCTTCCATAGACTAATGTAGATCGACTTCAAATTTTTAAGGGATCAAAATATTGTTTTACTTGAAAAAAAATTCTCTTATTTGTATGAAGAGTAAAATGTGAGGAAAAGAAATTCTTATTTGATAGACAAACAAAGAAAACATGAAAGCAAATAATTATGTAATTTTATATTTTTTAATATAACAAGCAGACAAATATTTGAATTCATTTATTATTTTAATATTTCTTTCAATATTTATTTTCCTATTGTTTCCTCATGTAACATTTTTGTGTGGATATCATGTTTTTCTTCTTCTTCATTTTCCTCTTCAACTAAATAGTTTTTTTTTTTAGTAAACAAATGTTACTTTGTTAAAATGTTAATTTTATTAGCAGAAGAAATTGAAGCCATGATCTTTCCCTTCTTTCGTGTTCTCTTAACCATCTAATCTTGTTTAAAAAAAAACTCATCAAACTCACTTTATATCGCTTCTTGAACTAAATAGTACTAAAACAAATCTAGTTTTTTTTCTTCTCTCAATTCACTTTCTTTGCAATCATTTTCACCACAATCAAACAAACAAAACCGGGACATTGATTGATGATGAAAGGGCAGTATGCTCTAGACAAGAGGCAAAGAAGTTATGACTTATTATGAGGGGTGGGGGGGGGGGGGGGTGTGTGGTGGTCAGAACTCAGTGGTCACTACTCACTCACTAGGGTGTGTTAACTAGACAACTTGTGCAGTGGAGTAGTAACTATCATCAGGGATTCTCAAGTCTCAACCCATAATCTTCCAACTATGCTGTAATGGTGGGAAAAATGGCAGTGTCTTGGGGTGGAAACAAACACATTGAAACACCAAGCAAGGGATTAAAAAACACTGTGTGATCCCTGCTATACCAAATGCTTAAACAACTCTTCAAACTAGTACCACACTAGAACACAGAACCTACAACTTAGGAAGGGGAATAGACCTGACCAGCCCTGAGTAGAAAAAGTGAAACACTTGCTACAGAAGCCAGGGGGCTGATAGCTTAGTTGATATAGTGATGTTTTTCTTTTATTAAAAAAATCCATATGACTTCTGATTGTTTCCTTTTCTCAATTCTATTTGTGGAGTTGTGTAGTCGATGGTGAATTTAAATTTTACTAACTTTGGGAAGTTGGAGTTATAAGGTTGGTTTGATGGTGAAGGATGAAAGGGAGGGAGAGAGGTCGTGAGTTCTAATCCTTTTCCTAATAGAAAACTAATAACTAATATTTGTCAATAAAAAAAAACTTTTCATTGGAAGCACACCAATGGAGATTAAGTCTAGTGGAAGAGACTAGTTTCTTATAACACGACGAACCACAATTCAAATTCTAATTAAGAGAAGTGTTCACATTTAATGATTTATAGTAACAGGATTGTTTTTGAAGAATGATATTTGTATGGGGAAAAAAAATCTTTGGGAAGCACAAAGAATTGTAGCAATTTTAGAATCGACAAGATAACATCAGATGAAGTCAGCTTGAAGTTCTGTAGAACTAAAGATGACCAAAATTAATCAGTCAAAATTTGGATGCTTGGCTATGTAATGTTTAATAGTATTCCTATTTAGGACCTGTTGGGTAAGTTTTTTTTAGAAATATTTCTAAAAAAAGAAAGTAAGAAGAAAAAAATAAGATGAGTTTTTCCATAAGTAAAAATAAACTCTCAATTAATTAATTTTTACAAGCTCACCAATATAGTTTTTCTAAATAATGAAATGACATTTATAAATGAGCTAATGAAAAACTTATTTTAGCTTATAGAGAAGCTCATTTTATTTTTTTCTTCTACAAGTACTTTTAGAAAAATTTACATCCAAACAAACTCTTATCCTATGAATCTATTAAGCATATACCCCGTATGCATCAAAGGCCAAATGATCGGATAAGATATTTTTTTGGAATGAGCCTGAGGCCTAATCCGTGTAACGGGCCACCTCTGTCCAAATGTTGGATCAACCTCAATCAGGGCTATTACTTCCTGCACATTCCATGATACTTCATGCACTTCCTTTTTCCTTCCAGAATGTTCATTTTAGAAAATTACATTCTGAAATACACTCACTTTTGGTTTCCGGAATAACAATTCCAGAAGATTAAAAAACATTTCGAAAAGAGTGCAGGAAGTAACATCAGAGTGCAGGAAGCAATAACCCTCAATCAGTATCTAAGAGTAAGATTAATGAGATACTGGTAAGGGTATGTTATCCTTGAAAGGTCTTGGGTCCCATACCAAAGATTCCAGCCTATTCTAGGCTCCTGTAAAAAGCAGCCAACATAATTATATGAGACATGCTTTATTAAATATCACTCTTTAGTTGAATATTTACTCAGTTGAGTATCTGAGTGCTTTTGCACGTACCTCCTTATTTTCCATGGACTTTCAACATTGTCTCAAATTTCATCTAAGGCATCAACTTGGTCCATTTTGGCCAAGACATTATCTTAGTCAATATCGGACAGATTATTACATCAGCTTAGTCCATCTCGGACATAATAGATTTCAATGTTAAGTGTGGTTAAAGGCTTTGAGAAAATTAATAGGTTGATAATTGAGAACAAATATAAAAGGATGATATATATATACACATATATAGAAGAGAGAAAAGCTACCTTATTAAAGAAGCAAATACTGAAATTTATATGAAAGCCAAGGCTGCAAGGGTGGCAGAGCAATAAGCATCCGAATCTTAAGGAATTCAAACAGATGCTTCTTATGTTGTCAGCTGTTTAGTTTCTCTTAGATTTAATAGTATTTAGCAGTGAAAGGGACATCCACTAGTAGGTGCATCGGTTTCAGTATCCCTTACATATCATGATGTGTATAGTATAGACTGTAGTGGACTTACTCATTACTAGATGAATTTATGGTTAAAAAAGATGGCATCTGCATGCATGATGATTGATGTGTGTGATTTTATTATTATAATACAATTGAAATAAGAAAAGAGAGGAAGTCATTATAGAAAGGAACACATAATCACACACACTAATAAGAATGTGATAGGAATGGGCCCAGAGAGGCCCACATGGGCTAGAAGATTTAGATATTATTCTTTTATATTGTTTAGTTTACTTTATATTTCCTAAAAATATTAAATGGTGTCACTGTATGGTTGATATTCTTTGTAAAAATAGGGATATGCAATGTGTAAGAAATTATCAATGAAAAATATCAATTTTATGTTTACCTCTTAGTTTTGGTAAAATGAAAGGAGTAGTGATAGAATAGTTATCTTCTGCCTATCACACACAGATTCAGTATCCCTTATATATCATGATGTGCATAGACTATAGTGGACTTACTCATATACTAGATGAATTCATGGTTGAAAATGATGACGTCTACATAACATGATGATTCATGTGTTTGCAATTTTATTATTATAATACAATGGAACTAAGATAAGAAAGGAAGTCATTATGCAAAGGAACACAAACACACAGAAGCACAAGGAGGGGAGGAAGGATAAAAGGAATCTGAAAGCATGGTTAAGTCAAATCTGGCAAATGCTTGTAATTTAAGTTTTTAGCCACCTTATGAAGCTGTCTAGATTATTCTTTGACAAACCACCTTGTCCAGTGCCAATTTGAACTTTCTCCTTGAAATCTTTGACCCTTTCTTTCAATTGTTCATCATCCAAAAGTTGCTTAATTTTGCTTCTGATTTCGCCTCGTGTGATCATGCCACTCCCATCTGGTTCTATCCCCAATCCTACCTTCCAAACATCACAAACATAGCTCCTATTTAGAAACTGATCAGCAAAGTAAGGCCAACACAACACTGGAATCCCATTGCTGACACTTTCCAGTGTGGAGTTCCAACCACAGTGGCTTATGAAGCAAGCAACTGAAGGATGGCTCAGAATTATCTGCTGTGGTGACCACGCCACCATTATACCGCGATCCGCCACCCTTTGTACAAACCCTTCAGGATATGCATTTTTTGACCCTTCTGTGAAGTCTGGCTGCACAACCCAAATGAAAGGTCTATTGGAAAGTTCAAGACCTAAACACAGTTCTTGGAACTGGGATGGACTAAAAGTTGTGAAGCTTCCAAATGCAACATATATTACTGAACATGGTGAGTGTTGATCTAGCCATTTTAAACAAGAAAGGTCTTGTGGCCAGAAATTGCCTGCAGAGTGGCGAAGATGATTGCTTGAAAGAAGTGGCCCTATAGGTATGATTTGTGGAGCCAGAGAAAATGCTGCAGGCTCAAGTTCATGAACTGAATTGCAAAGAAGCCACTCAGTTTTCTGCATGGAGTTTATGTTTTTCACCATGAGTTGGAAAATGTGCTTCTGAGCAATCTTGTTCCCCACGCAAGCCCAGACAAGGTTTTCTGTACTTACACTTGGCATTGTAGGGGATAGCTGAATGACCTGTTTCTTCTTTGGAGTTCCTGGATAATTTAAATGTTGAGTAAGACATAATTAACTAATGTGTATTACCTCCCTTGCTTGTAGTTTCATGTCAGGAGTTATGAGAAAAGTTTTATGCTAAAGAATGCCAATTTAGGAAGTTCAGAAGTGTTGGAAATTTCTTCACAATTAATGGAGTGACACATTCAATTTAGAAACTTACAATGATGTGAGAAGTTACAAGAAATTAAGGTTTATTATTATTTGTCATCTATTACTCACTCTTAAAAGAAGCCATGTGTCTCCATTGTATATAAGGAGATTTGAGAGTTTCCATAATCCTCTTTGAGAGAAACAGAGTTGTATTTTCATCATACTTAGTGAGAATTGAGAGATAAACCATCTTTATTGAGTGAGATAGAAAAATCATCTTGTATAAAGAGAGAAGCGTTATAATTCTAATTTCAAATTTCAGTAGTAGAGAAATAGAGTCTTATGGTTTTCTTTACTTAAATTGAGAAGGGTTTTCAGGTTAAAACTCTCACTAGTATTTTACTATTCTTACACTTATTTCTTTTGCATTTAGTGTCTATTTGTTTTTTTTTTGGAAGGCAAAAGAAATGATTATATAAGAGAATTTGGTCTATTAATTCCCAACACAAGTAACCCAACATGCTGTGACTTTCATGGGTTGATTCATTGGATAACATTTTAGTGTTACACATGTAGTTCTTGCCAGTCAAGTCAGTAGTTAGGTTTGATGTAGTAGCAGCTCAATAAAAGGAGGCATTGAACTCAACAAATGTACTTCAAAGTGTCTAACAGTCTAAGGGCATGTTTGGTTTTTAAGTGAAAAAATACTTTTGAGGTAAAAGTAATTTTGTCAAAGGATCAGGACCCTTGCTTTTGCTTTGTATCCGTCGGATTTGTATTGGAACGCGCACATAATATTTCTAACTTTAATCCAAACATGCAATAAGATCATCTCAGGAAAGAATTAGAAAATCATATGCATATAATCATCACTTCTTTCTTTCCCATATAGAATGATATCTAATAAACATGACATGGCAGATTTTTTAGTTCTTAGATTTACTACTTGATTACCTATAAAAGCCTTATGTTGAATGGTTTTTTTTTTTGTCATTAATATCATTGTAAAAGAAAAACTAAATAAATAAAAGGAATATTTTGTTGTATGGTGCATCTAGAGAGAATCAGTGAAGCATGAACTCACCGTCTTTGTCTATGATCCCTCTGTCAATCAACTTTGGGATGCTCAATCCCAACACCAACTGTGCTGCTGATGCAGGACAGAAAGCTGCTCTTCTAATTCCCTTCTTCTCTGCAATATCAAGTAACCATCCAATGCTCTGATCAGCAAGCACACATGTGATCTTCTTACTTTCTGATCCATTGATGCATTCAATTAGCTCCTCAACTTTCTGTGGCATAACCTTCAAAACCATTTCGGATGATTTACCAGGCTTTTTCCTCTCTTCTGAGGATTCTAATCCATCAGATATCCACACTAGACTAATTTGAGATGATAAATCATTCCCACTTGGCAATGCACTCGTGATCCTCTCATGGTTGTCTTTGGTGTTCACAAAGGTTATTTTGATACCTTGTTTGATTAAGAGCAGTGAAAGCTCCATTAGAGGAATCACATGCCCTTGTGCTGGGTAAGGTACAACCATTACATGTGGCCTTGCCATTTTAAGTATTAATTCCTTTGCTTTTGCTATGCAGATTCACTTAGTTCTTTGCTATATAGTATTGTTGTGAAAATTAAGTTAATCTCAAGATTTTGAAAATGTTGGGGGAAGGAGAATTTGATCCTACCATATTGTCTACAACTACTTGTCTTCATATGTCATGACCATATTCTTGTAGTCTACTATGAAGACACAATCTGTCTATTGCATGAAGCTAAATACGTGATCAATCCTCAAATAAACAATATCCATTTATTCAAAGATAATGGTGATGACCAACAGTAATTAGTGAAAATGAAAAAACACTGTTACAGCAACAAATTGGATTTATCAGATGAATAGCATAGATTTTAAAAAAAAAATAGTTTGTTAATTAGTATTGAATTTGATCAAATATCAATGGAATGGAGTATTTCAAAATTGATTCTTGAATTCATTCTCATGATCTCATCATAACACCAAATTAATTTCAATGCTAAATACATGAACTCATCAACTTAAACACTTTGTCGAATTATTGATAAATGAATGACTAAAACTTTTGAGCTGGCCAGGTATTCATTGCATGAACAGTATATGCAGGGAATGTTAAAGACTTAGAGTTGTGTGCTACTGCTGCCTCTGTCAGAGGAGCGTCACATAAGACAAAAGTTAGATACCATGACACGCGTGGAAGATTTTTCCAACATTGAATAGCCTTAATTATTAGTCAATTAAAAAACATATATATCTATATATCATTATCTGATATAAAAAAATAGCTATATATGGCCCTACAATTATGCATCCCGGATGAAGGTTTCGAAAATGTTAATGTTGAAAAGTATTACTTCATTTATTCCGTCAAATAAAGAAAAGAAGAAAGAATCAATTTCTTTTTTTGAATATTAAGGATTTGGTAAATTCTTGTACTAAAAATTATTTATTAATGTTGTCATTTGTGGGGATAAGTGAAGTCTCGATACATCATCTAGAGTTCTAGACCACGCAGTTGAACCATTCATATTAGACAATTTTTATAAACTTTTGATAACTGTGTTTTGAAAGACACCTAATATATAATTGCTATCAGTTCATGACATGCATGGAGGATTCAAACTTAGGTGCAAAACTTGAAAGACACAATAGGGGACCATTTAACTATTGAACTATGCTCTTGTTGGCTTGGTGTTACCATTGCTTTCAATTTTAATTTCGATTAATTTAGTAATATATAAAACATAATCAGTACTATATATGTCATAAAAAATTGCTTAGCAGTACCATTTTGTTCTGCATGAAACAAAAGAAACAAATCCTCGCTTTCATGCACAAAATAATCGATTTAATTTAGTAAAAAAATAAAAGGCAAACCGACTAGAAAAATAATATGAAGGTGACAGCTGCCCAAAGTCAGAAAGTTTTGTTAAGAAAATTCATTATTCAAATATATAAACAAGTTTATATATCTTTTTATCCTTAAAATTTAAGTTTTTTTAATCTTTATAAATTATGTTTATTTTATTTTTCATTTTTAAGACACTTTAAATAATATATTTTTCCATTGTTCAAAATGTTATTTAATGTATTTTAATAAATAAAATAAATATAATTTATCAATTTTTTACAAAAAAAAAATAAAAAGCAAGAAATTGCAATAATTAAAAAAAATATTTAAGCCATAAAAAATTTAACATTGTAATTGTTGAACACCAGTTCACTGGGATAAAATATTTGGATAATATCTGTAGAGTTTCTCACGAACTGAAATAACCTCATTGTTTTTCTTCCTTTCCAAACACTACTCTCACTTGTCTCCTCTCATCGCACCCCCTTTGTTTCACGTACTCCCCTACCTGTGATTTCACCACGCTTCCCCTCTTCTTTTCTCCTAGTAAAATAAGGTTCAATGAATTTGTAGTCCAAAATATATTTCTCGTCTCTTATTATTTATTTATTTTTATCTTTTAAAGGATTTATTTTGATAATTTATCTCTCAAATTTAAGTTAATGTTGTCTTTTCAAAATAGTGATATTTTTTATTTTATGATCCAATTTTGAATCTCTTTTTTATCAATTCAAGATGTAAAATTTGTTTCATTGACTTTATTTATATAAAAAGTCATAAATATTGTAAATATAACATGAAAAGTGAATTGCATAAATAACCTAAAATCTGAAGATTTGTAATATAAATTTCTCTTCTAATTACTATTGGAAGTTACATTTCATACAAATTTTACCATGTACTTATAATCTTTTTTTTTAACATCAGTTGAAACACTTGACATCATAGACTGGAATCATTAAGGAACTGAAGCTGAGGAAATAAGATTAATAAAAATTTTGTTTAAGGATTAAGTGAATTTCATAAAAAGTTTGAGAACTAAAAATATATTTAATTCCTATATTTATATACCTTTAGTTAAATAGTTACTAAAAATTATTCATTAAATACATTTTCCATAAATAAAGTATAACTTATGTTATTTTATATAAAAAAATAAAAATGTAAATATGAGTTATGTGATAAATTTATAAATAAAAATAATTTCAATTCAAATTACCTAACGGGGACAATTTAATAGTAGGAAGTTGAAGTAGCATTAATGATGTTAGAAGTTTAAACTTTAATGAGATTGAATCAATTTTTGAATTAGAGCAAATTTTTTTAAAAAAATTTAAAATTCAATCCAATAAAAAATTCAATTTACAATTTTTAATTCATGTAGTTTTCAGTTTATTAGGTATTTTTTTATTGGATTAGATCAATTTAACACCACTCATTCTTATTTATAGTCACAAATACCTAACAAAAAGATTGATGAAAATTTTGAGCAAATTACACTTACACTATTTATCTTTTATTTGAATTACACATTATTTTTTTCCATTTCTACTCTAACACTTTTTAATGTTTATAAATTTTCAGTGACATCCTTTACACTAACTTCTTAATATTTGAAAATAGGTTAAAATATATTTTTTATTATAAAAAATATGCAAATGTTCAAAATCTATGAGTGCAAAATTTTGGTCTATTTTTTTAATGTTTGGATTACCTGAGTCTACATTTGAGCCTACATGTATGTTGATTTATAGATATCCAGTTTTTTCAGTTTTTACATCGGTTATAATAATAACTGATGTAAAATTATTGAAAAAATAGACTTTCTTAGTTAGTGTTATCAAACTCAGTCCGGCTCGGTCGGTCGGACAGGGACTCGATGGCCTAACTGGGTTGATTTCACTTTCGGATTGGTTATGTAGTTGACCAACCTGGATCCCGGTTGGACTGGTTTGATCCGACCAGTTTTAAAAATAAATATTTTTTTTGAAAAAAATTGAATTTTTTTAATTTGGATTTTGGAGTATGAATAGATTTTTCTTACTCAAATAGTGTTAGTTATAATAGATACATATATAATTTCGAATTTTTAATATATATCGAGTCAAACTGAGCCAATTAATGACCCATCGGTTGGACCACTGACCCACTAGCTCAACCAAGTAAATGACCATATCAGATTTTACAACTATATTCTTGGTTCTCTGTCTCCATGTAGAAAATATTATAATTGACGTAGAATTTTTTTTTCAATTCCTCAGTTCTCCTTCTCCATGTTACTGTCAAAGACCATATGTTGTTGAAGATTCTCCACACCCTTAACGCCTACTTGCCTTGTCGGCTGCATTCATTAGGAGAACCAAATGCCATCATACTCCTCACCGAGTTGCTTGTCTTCTCCAACATTCATTACTTAACAAAGGTTATCCAGTTCGTCACCTCTTATCACTTGCTAACCATTTGACAATTCTGCACCGTCGACTTGAAAGAGATGGATCGTGGGGGGGAAGGGGATGAAGATTTGGGGTTGAATCGTTCATGAATTTAAGAGAGATATAGGCTTGGAGCATTGACACATGTTGGCATTAAATTGACTAATGAATTGACTCATTTGCATATAGTCACCAACTACGTAGTTTTAGATATAATTGAACTTAATTTTGTGCCAAAATTTGAAACATTTTGATTTCACGATGACGAAAACCACACAAATTTTTTTATAGAGATGAATTTTGAACTTTTGATATTTATAAGAATGAAAACATATTTTATTCTTAAAAATATTTTACTGACATTAAATTTTGTCTAATTGCACACAATAAGGGATGTTTTGTGTAATTCGACAAAATTTGGGGGTATTAACGTAATTTGATCTAAATTCTAAAACCCATGGCAAGTTGGCAACTGAACTCGCAGGTTGAGAACCGTTAAACCCTAGCTTCTTTAACCTCTTCCTCTTCGCTTAGCGTCTTCGTCTCTCGCACTTCGTTTTCATCTTCACCTCGCAGAAGAAAGAGGGTAAAAAGAAACGAAGATGAACATGAACGAAGAGAGTGGTGAAGGAAGCGCGAGGAGGATCCAAGTGCGCTTCGTGACAAAGTTGGGCGAGCCGTACAAAGTTCCGACCACCGCCATCGCTATCCCTGCTGACCTCGCTCGATTCGGCCTCTCCTCACTCGTCAACGCACTCCTTCAATCCAATGGTAATTTCAATTTCTCATTTTCTAACGCGACAACATGCTCCTTTTTTTACTTTTATAATTTGGTTAATTTTAGATGATTGATGAAATTTGGTTAATCTTGTTGCTGGTTGATTTTTGCAGACGCTGATCATCAGCTGGAGCCGTTTGATTTTTTGATCGATGGCGAGTTCGTTCGGATGTCGCTGGAGCAGTTTCTTTTGGCCAAGGGGATCTCTGCGGTAATCATTTTAAAACCATTGCTACAATTCCTGTTTAATGTCTATATGATAGAAAGTGAAACTGCAATTTTATTTTATGTATGTACTTTAAGAGATGCGATTTTTTTTGGAGGTGTTCGGAATGAAGTTTCATGGAATGGGAATTTAGCTTGTGAACTAGGTGTTTAGATAAGTAGGACTAGAAGTGCTTGATTTATCTCTTAGATTCCAATGATTCATTTTAGTTTGTATTTTTTTTGTTAAGGGTTTTGTTTTGATGGTATTAGTGTGTGTATATCAGTAAAACAAATAAATGCTATGCTTGTTATGGTGGTAGTGTCAAATGTGATGATGCAGTGGAATGTGAGGTGGTTGTGAAGTAAGTTGTGGCTGCAGTGTGCTTGTTGCTAAAACTGGGTAGTTCAGGTTGTGTCAGTACAATATGGTTGTAACATTGGTAGGTGACAAATAATGTTATCAATGGCGGCTGGCCAAAATTCCGCCATATAAACATGCCATTGTGGCTTATGGCGCTGCCATAGCGGGCCTCCCTTCACAATTTGCCTATGGCAGTTGGCCAAAAAACTGCCATGCCATTCCACCATGGCAGCCATAGTGCCGCCATTTAACAACACTTAGTTGCACTGTGTTGATTGACTTTGACTCAGTTGGACTTGGATTGACTGCTAAGTTGACTTTTAAAGATAAATTGGCTCCAATGAGTGTATTCAATAATGCAACACATCAATCAATTTTTCTACAAGACATTGGAAGCTGATACTAATCATGAACATTCTGTACTTGTGTGAATTCAATGCAGATCTTAAGTTAAACAAAATTTGAGGTTTCAATCATGGGAAACTGAATAATCCACAACCTTATCCCATTTAGTCACTTACAAGGAAGTTGTTGAAATTTCGGGGATTTATCAATTTCCATAATCTTTGTTTTTTAACATAGGAAACAAACCATTGTTACTTTTTGCTATGATGTCACATGATCATAGCTAACTGTTTTGAATAATCAATTATAGGAAAGGATATTGGAAATTGAGTACACAAGGGCTGTGGCTCCGCGGAAGGAGGAGGACCCTTCTTTACATGATGACTGGGTCAGTGCTGTTGATGGTTCTTCTTCTCGGTAAGCTTGCAAATGTGTAATAGTTTGATGGAAAATTTCTCAAAGACTTGTAGTAATTCAGTTTTTCCATAATGATCCTAGTCTGTTTTAATGTGTTCTCCGTTGACTCTTATGCTTATTAATGCTAGCAACTGGCTATATGCCAAAATTTGTATGAGAAACTCCTTTTGTTAAACCATTGTTTGTGAAAGATTTTACTGAGGTGGGAAGGGTGAATTTATTATTTAAGTTAGTGTGATTGGTTTTTATTGGCTTCCCTTGATTTTTTAATCATATTTGGTGCATGGTGATGATGGCAAGAGTGATTTCTTATTGGTGTAAACTTTTGATAATGTAGGGTTTGACTACATCACACTATCAGATTTTCACTGTTTGAGATTCATTTTTGCATTGTGGCAGATCACAGTTGTTAAAGAACACAACCTAACCCTCTTTGTGAATAGGTTCTTTAATTAAAGTTTTGGCCATTGGATGAATAAGTGTAATTGTAAAGCCTTTTTTGTTTGTTTAACCCATGACATTGTGTAATTTTCATTGGCTAAAATATAATAATTTTGGTTCTGTTTTAGTAAGTTGAATGATTTTTTACCTGTATGCCCTTTCACAAAGAATTTAAAGTTGAGTGTTACTATTTCTGCAGGTTCTTTTTGACAGGATGTTATGATGGTTTAGGGAGGTAATGATCTTGCACAGTTTTGTTCTTTTAGAATTATTGGCATATTTTAATATTGATTAATATTATCATTTGATTACCTTCTTCATCTACTGAGCTTCCACCACTAAATGATTAAATAATATTTTAGGGTATGGAAAGGTGCTGGATTATGTACCCATATATTGGAGGGACATAGTGATGCTGTCACTTCTGTTAGTATCATGAATCCAAAAGGTATAGAGACAAGTATATTCTCCTACATACTACCAACTTTTTTCGGTTTATTTTTCTGATTGCCAGTTGTCAAATTTTTTGGTAATATGTAAATTTTCTGATGAGAAAATGATAAAAGTTTGTATCTAATAGTATATGAAATCTCATGGCTGTTTTTCCTTGGCTATCAAGATCAAATCCATTTTATTAAATTAGCTATTTAGGGTTTTTTCTTTCCCCTCTTCTCAGTTTACGACTTCAAAATCTGTTTTGTAAAACAAATTTTAGAAATTGTTTATGAGAAGAGACTTAAAACAAAATCTGTTTTGGTAATTTTGAATTGAAATCTGTTTTAGAAATAGTAAATAAAAACTTGTTAAAATTGTTTTCAAAACATGTTTTGATAACTACAAAAATAGAAAACAGAAAACTCATTTGATAGTATTATTGTTTTATGGTTTTTAAATTTATTGAAAACTTAGATATATATTTAAATATGTTTTAGTCCCCATCAAGGATTAAAATCACATGCTTTTAAAGATTAAAGTGCCATTGTCTTTACTAAATGCAAGGACTAAAAAATACCACCATTTGTTTCTTGTTAAAGGAACAAAGGTTGTAATCTGCTTAGTGAAAGTTACTCAAACATTCTGAGCTTATATAAATTAATATGTTAGTTTAATTTCAATTTTGATTAAATAAAAAGGGTTCCCTAGGAAAATCTGCTTGAGTGGTGATGTTGACAAATTATTGTTTAATTTAATCACATAATATTGGAATAAATTTTACTCCAAACAATGATAAGATTTTTTTAATAATTAAAGTGTAAACAAACTGTTAAATTAGTATGTATTTTATATTAGTATATTCTTGTAAATTGTAATAGTCAGTCCTTTTGTATCTTTTTCTCTGCTGTAGCCGTTTAATAAGGTGCTTAGTCTGCACCTCTCTATATACCTATGTACTGTTTGGCTTTTGTGTGATAATATAAGAAGCTTCAGCTGAGTGAGTGTCACCCACTGAAGCTATATTTCTCATATTAATAGGCCATTAAGCCACCCATTAACATAATTAGCAGGGCACCAACATAACATTGTGGGCTATTGAAATAATCATATCCCAAAAAAATGGTTGCAAAAGTTACAGAAATGATAAAGAGAAGATATTTAAATGAATTCCATTATTGAAAACTGTAAATTCTCTGCTTATTCGTGTGTTTTGTAGATTTTAAAGAAAAACAAAAACTGAAAAGCAAAACATCTTGAAGCTGTTTTTGTTTTTCACTTCTAAAAACTAAAATAGGAGGTAGTTTTAAAAAACAGTTTTATAAAACTCATCACTCAATCAAGATTTTTAATTTTAAAAAACTAGACTGTTTTTGAAAAGAATAATCAAACGGGACCTTATGCTTTAATATCCATACAAACACTTTCATTTATGCCACAACATAAAATATGTCTTGTCTCTTCTAGTCACTATGCTTATATTATATGCGCATCAGAGCAAGGTTGAACCGCGGGGGGGCTGTTGTAGGATTGTAACACAAATTGTAAGATTCAATTAAAATGCAAAATTATGTGGTATGTTGCCAACATTTGTGGTCATTTCTTTGTGTAATCCATATGTCATATTGTTCCATAATATAGTTGCATATTATTGTTATTGTTTTGGTCCAAGATATCAAGATTTGTACTGCATTCAGGTGAGGAAACCATTACAGTAGCTACTGCTTCGAAAGACCATACATTGAGGTTATGGAAGGTAAATAAAAGCTGTTGAGATACAGTTCCTTATGCTGAGCTTATGCTTACTATGTTTATGTTTTCCCATTTGTGTTAAAGCTCAATGCAGAGGATCCTGTAAAAAATCCTATGAGGGTTAGGGCTTACAAAATCTTGCGCGGTCATAAGTCTTCTGTACAGTGTGTTGCAGCGCAGACTTCTGGAGAGATGGTTCGTATTGCTTTTCTATTTTTAACTTCTCCACTAATCCACTTTCTTTCTCCTTGATTTATGAGTAGAGTGATAGTAGTGTGTAGCATTAGTCTTCTTCTATTGTGTCTCATAGGTTTGTTCGGCTTCTTGGGATTGCACCATCAATCTATGGCAAACTAATGACTTTAATGCGGAAGATGACCTAGTGTCTAAAAAGAGAAAAATTGGAGGTCAAGTTGAGGAGTCACAACTAGAGGTTTGTAGATGTTCATTACACCTTATTTTTTTTCTCCTTGTGCAGTTGAAATTGGAATTTATGCAGTCACATATATTTCTTCCAAACATTTTGTATTTAGAAGTTTGTTTTAACTTCCAAGGAATATTCATAGATGGCATTTTACTCATCTTTTTCTGACTTGTAATTTATGCCTGGAATAGTAAAAAGTCACGGTTGTTACTGAATTTCTGTATGTATTTTCTACTGGTTGAATGTAAAGTATCAAGGTTAATGTTTATGCTGGCGCAAGAGGCCATAGAGGAGGATATTTTTGAACCTATTCTAGAAGAAATTTGACCATCTAATTTTGATAAAAACTACGTATCCCATTGCCCGGAGGCTCCACGCTATGCGCAGACAAGGGGCAGGGATATTGTATGCAGTCTTACCCTTGCATATGCAAAGAGGTTGTTTCTGGATTCAAACCCATGACCAACAAGTCATCTAATTCTGATACAAGTTCAAAATTCTTTTAATGTTATTGTAGACCTGGAAAACTGTTAAATGAACCTTGTAGATTTTGTTACTATTTTTCCCCTGAATTGGTATTTGTTTTCTGTTTGATTTACCAATCTTTAGTTTTCACTGACAAATAAGTTTTCATCAATATTTCTCTGTTCTATTGTAGGGAGAGGCTTTTACTACCCTTGTTGGCCATACACAGTGTGTGTCTGCTGTGGTTTGGCCACAACGGGAGTCAATTTATTCTGCATCTTGGGATCATTCTATTAGGAAATGGGATGTTGAGACTGGAAAAAACTTGACAGATTTAGTAAGTTGAAAAATTCATGCTCTCTCTCCTCTACCCCAATTTGTTTAAAAGTGTACTCATTTGAAATGTTAATTTTGTCTTTAGGTCAAGCTGTGGCATCTTACCCTTTGATGCTCTGCCATTGATTAACTATTTGTGGGTAGTCAGGCAGCTAAATTAAAATTGGATTAGGGCATGCTTATCAATTTTCTTCTTTTTCTTGCACTGAATTTTAAAATTGCGTCGTTTCTTAATCTCGTTGTAGCAATGTTTAACTTATTTGTTTCTCTAGATAAGATTTTGTCTAATCTTTAAATTTAGTGCACGCTAGTTCTTCAACATTTTTTTCCTCATTATGATATTTTTATATGGTTCAAATAGTCCATTGTCTTGTTATGAAGCAATCTTGGCTTTTGCCCTTGTTTAAACTTAATTTAGGATAAGTGTGTTGAATCAACTGTAATGCTTTTCATCCAAAAAAATAAATTTTAGTGCTTATTGTACTGGAGTAAGTGTAACCCTGTCATGGGTATAACTCTGGTGCTTGATGAATGCAATTATTTTATGGTTATCTATTTGTTCATTTTATAGTTCTAAATTATTTTCTATGCAAAATTATTGTTGAAAATGAATATGTTTGGCAATCTGAAGTAGAAGAGAAACACAATTAAAAAAGTCAGAATTTTAGATTAGATTGTTTTCCATGTGCAGTTTTGTGGAAAGGTTCTCAACTGCCTTGATATTGGTGGGGAAGGTTCTGCTCTGATAGCTGCTGGTGGTTCTGACCCTGTCATTAGGATTTGGGATCCTCGTAAACCAGGTCTCTTAAACAAAGCTAATTACTATTTTCACTCAGCTCCATAGTCAATCACATGCGTGATAGTATCTTATGTTTTTTTCTTCTTCTCTGCAGGCACTTCTGCTCCTGTTTTTCAGTTTTCTTCTCATACGTCTTGGATTTCGGCTTGCAAATGGCATGATCAGTCTTGGTTTCATTTACTTTCTGCATCCTATGATGGGAAAGTTATGTTGTGGGATCTGAGAACTGCGGTAATATATCCTTATTCTGCCAAGAAATTTTACTCCTTACGCGATTATATCCATCTTTGGGCCTTTTCCTGATAATTTTCTCCATTAATGTTGTAGTGGCCTCTTTCAGTCATTGAATCGCACAGTGATAAGGTATAAAACTTTCTTTCCATGTTTTAGCATAACAAAAATACCTCTCCACAACTGACATCTTTGTTTTATGCTCAAGAAGAGCCAAAATTGTCACCAATAGAATTGTCATTTATTTAACTCAGGTATTGTCTGCTGATTGGTGGAAAAGTAACAGTGTTATCAGTGGTGGAGCAGACTCAAAACTTTGCATTTCTTCAGAAATTCCTGTAAAATAGGGTAAACTTCGTTCATATTATGGATTTTTTTTTTTGAGATGGTGGGATAGGGGCAGATATTTGTTATATGTAGAGAGTGGGTCAAGTTTTTTGGCCAATTTTGTCTTAGGCACAACTGCCAAGTGTTTTATCAGTTGTGAACAAAGTCTTATTTTAGCACTTGAAATTATTCATATTTTGCAACTAATTCTGCATGACAATTTTTCAATATTTTACTTATTTGTGTTGTACAGTTTGTTCATCTTTTGGATTATTTCTTGCATAAACGCATCTGATAAAATCTCATTTTGGTTATTCATATTGCTAAATACTCTACAGTACTCCTCCATCATAAAGCATAGTGCTGTGGCATCTTCGTTGAAGGTTTGCTTTTGCCTGTCTGTGGTTCATATCTTGGTTGAGTCCATGGAATGCTTAAATTGCTTTCCTCGTACTATTCATGTGATACTAACTAACTAACTACCGTGAAAAAAATGTTTTGTTGTATGGTGCAGCTATGGAGAATTAGTGAAGAATGAACTCACCATCCTTGTCTGTGATCCACTATCAATCATCTTTGGGATGCTCAATCCCAACACCAACTGTGCTGCTGATGCAGGACAGAAGGCTGCCAGTCTAATTCTCTTTTTCTTTGCAATCTTAACTGCCCATCCAATGTTCTGATCAGCAAGGACACATGTAATCTTCTCGCTTTCTAATCTATTTACGCGTTCGATTATCTCCTTAACTTTCTCCTTCATAATCTTCCAAGATTGCTTTAGATGATTTACCTGGCTTTTTCCTCTTCGAGGATACTAATCCATTAGATATCCACAGTAGACAATTTGAGATAATGAATCATTTCCTGTTCCTCTCGTGGTTATCATAGGTGTTTTCAAAAATTATTTTGATACCTTGATTGACTAAGATTATAGGGAAAGCTTTATTAGAGGAATCACATACCCATTGTACTGGGTAAGGGACAACTATATCATGTGGCCTTGCCATTCTAATTATTCCCTTTCTATGGCATATGGCATCACTTGGTTCTCTTTTTACATATATTGTCAAAGTGAAGTTACTATCAAGGTTTTAAAAATCTTAGCAGGAAAGTGCATTTGATCCTACTGTTGTCTACAACTACTTGTCTTCATATTTGATGACATGTTCTTGTAGTCTTACTATAAAGACACGTGTGATAAAAATATGTGATCAGTGCTGGAAAAAAATTCCATTTATTCAAAGCTAATGGTGATGACCAACCGTAATTAGTGAAAATGTGACGGTTCCAATACTAAAATAA
>CM023942.1:4444268-4471817 GCA_013407115.1 Glycine latifolia
ATTCACCCCCCCTCTTGGTTGTTTTGAAGTGTTCCTTTGTTTTACAACAATTTGTGATTAAAATTTGAAATTAGAAAATGAATCAATAACCTAATCCGTTTTCAATCCTAAACACATTAATAATCATGAAAATCAAATAAAGGATTGAAAAAGAAAACGAACATTCATACAAAATTGAAATACCAAACCAGAACTCAAATTCTCCTTTCTTGGCCTAAATCTTTGGATTGACTGATTTTTTTAGCCTTCCATAATCATCATCAATGGAAGACCCACAGAATTAGTGCAAGAAAATGGAAGAATAGAAATGAAATGAAGAAGAAAACTGAAGAACATTGAAGAACAATTGAGAAAAAAAAAAGAGAAAAATTTTAATTCTGGAAACTTCTAAAAAAAATTACAAATTCTGTTTTTGCTAAAATGAAGTGTAAAAATATAACTAACTAATTGCACTAATGTATAGTGACTGAGTTAGTAGGAAAGGATGGGCCATGATTAGGCTCATCTAATCTAACTAATTACTAATTACACCAATTCGCAACCCAAAACTTAAGTCCAGAGGTTCTGACTTCCAAGCCTAAAATGACCCTCAAAATGATAGAATTGGCCTTGGCTTATCTCTGACAAAATTGTAGATCTTTTTCCTATCTTTCCAGGGACTACTTATATGCATCATTTGGAGTTTTGTAGAGCTCTATAACTCTTGCACAAGGAAGATAGGTCAAGTAAGCAAAAAATCCAAAAATAAACAACAATTATCAATTAAGCTCACTTGTTTGCCTAAGACAAAAACTGAGTTAGAGTGAGAAAATAAAAGTTCAAGAGAAGTTAAATAATCTAAGAATAATAGAAACTAAAAATACTTAATCAACGTGAACCAAATGGAACACTAAAATAATTCTTTTTAATTCTCCCCCAGTTGTATTATTGATCAGTTGTCCATCAATGATCTGTTTTAATGGTAGTGGGTTGCCTTTCATGTTCCACATTGAGTTTATCTTTTGTAATCAAATTCGTTGCTTTAATTTTTTATCCCATCTTAATTACTAGTATTTTTTGTTTATTACCTTCACATTTCAGGTTTAGAGTAATGCTAAGTTGCTAATTAACCATCTTGCAAAACTATGGAATCTCGTCTATCCATCTTGCAAAACTACCATTTTCTATTTTTTAAATAATCCTCTTAATTATTTAAAAATGGTATTTTTTAGACTATCAAATATCTCAATTATATTTGTACTTTCATAAATAAAATTATTAAAAATGTTAACAATATATTATCTATATGCCATCTTGCAAAACTACCATTTTCTATTTTTTAAATAATCCTCTTAATTATTTAAAAATGGTATTTTTTAGACTATCAAATATCTCAATTATATTTGTATTTTCATAAATAAAATTATTAAAAATGTTAACAATATACTATCTATCGAGATTGGTTTTGGCCTGGATTGGTTCTGCTTTTAATTTGCAGGTTTTTGTTCATTTAACAAATAGACAAAATATAAAAAATGCAAAAACAACATCGATTAGGTCAAAATCAATGTTGTATTGTGTCATACAACATTTGTTTTGACTAAAATCAATGTGGTATAGTAGCAAAACAACATCGAGTATGTCAAAATTGATGTTGTAATGCACCATACAACATCAATTTTGACCAAAATCGAAGTTGTAAGTACTATACAACATCGATTTTGACAGAACCGGTGTTGTATGATGTATTACAACATCGATTTTAGCATAACCATGTTGCTTTTGCATTTTTTTATATTTTGCCTATTTGCTACTATACCACATCGGTTTGGGGGAGAATCGATGTTGTATAGTGAATTTCAACATCGGTTCTTATAACAAATATTAAAAATGACATACTTTTAATGACGGTCATTTCAACATCGATTCAAAATCGTTGTTGAATGTTCTCTAGAACCGATGTTAATGACCTATTTTTTAGTAGTTACATCAAACTTTTTTTTCTTAAGAGTATTGCATAAAAATGGAGTTGTTACTTTTGTCTATTGCAAAACAGATAACCAGAAGATGTTCTCACTAAGCCCCTGCCATTCAACAAGTTCAAGTCCTTAAAGAAAAGTTCCTCAACAATAAAATTATCAGATTCCATATTTTTCTCAAAAATATTTCAACGTACATTGCTTCCTCTTCTTCTTTGTTGTTTTTTTCCCTTTTCTGGCATATTTCCAGCATAGATTATGACTTGTGAAGAGATGTTGCTTTGAGAGTATTTTTCTATAGTGCAGAAGAGGAATCCAAACCAAGAGTCGGGCAACAGGCTCACATGGATACAGTGCCCAGGATTTCTTTCCTTGTACAGGGGACAAAGTATCTTTCTCTAGTGGTGGTGACGTTAGGGCACTTGGTGAGGGTTGATAGTTGATATCGAAACAAAGAACATGGGCAAATGATTTTAAATTGCGATCACAATCGTTAGTGATGGTTTCCTCTCCACAACCTATCTACCATACGGCAACAATCAAAATGAATGGTTTGGTTTGCAATATCAGGTTCGGTAAGGAGTTTGTGGCAAACACAAACCATAAAGTAGAAGATACTAAATAAGAAGTGAATGAAAAAAGTGTTTATCATTACTGATTATTTATAAAGCTTTTTGAGGGTTAAATAATTTATAATTATAAAAAGGATTATTATTTTTATTAAAGTGAATTTAAAAATTCTGTTTTGAAGAGTTTAAAAAATATTAAAAATTAATTGTGATAAAAATGCTTCTTAAAATGTAAAAACAACTTAGATCTTTATGATTAAATAAAAAATTTAATCATAACGATATAAGCAACTGCATTTATATTTTTCGTATTGGGTATATAGTTTTAAACTATGGAAAGGTTGCTAAACATGTATAAATGAAGAAAAATATAAATAGCTACTATTTAAATTAAGCACCTTTAATATATTGATATTTATAATTTTCAAATAATTATTAAATTAATTATTTTTTATTAAAGTGAAAATTATGCTTCTTTTTTAACTAAATGCACGTTTGTGCAAAATTTGACCGAAAAGTACATATATGAATATAAAAGGAAGTTTGACGGAAAAGTCATTTCGTAAAGAATATTATTTTTCTTCTGAAACGCACAAATAACTATTGGAAGATTATTATTTTATCCTAAAATTAATCGATTCTATAAAAGAAAGATAAGTTGAGTGTCAAAAAAAATTATTTAATCTTGATTAAAAATATATATATTTTTCTTCTGAAATACAAATAGCTAGGCATGGCAATGGGGCGGGGCGGGGGCGGGTATTGCATTCTCCATCCCCGCCCCCAATTCAAAACCCGCTCCCCGACCCTGTCCCAATTTCCGTCAGGTTTTAAAACTCATCATCATCCCCGCTCCCGCTGGGGGTCGGGTTTTTCCTATCGCGCCCCGCCCCTATTATTTGATTAAAATTAAAAAAATTAAAAAATAATATAAATTTTTTATTGAAAAAATCGAACGAAAATGCTAATTACGTAATAAAAAAATAATAAATCCACATTTAAAATATGATATCATAATTTAAAAATTACAAAACAAAATTAATCAATTCAATTAAAAAAATTACAAAATAATATTTATTTTTTTTATTTTTTTAATATTATTTATTACGGGGCGAGGGTAGGTATCTATAATCCCATACCTGTCCTCGCCCCCGCTTTTGGCTTTCGGGAAAAATCCGAACCCGATAAACTCAATTTTTTCCTGTTAAAATCAGGACGGATTTGGGTGGGTACCCACGGGTTCGGGTTCCGCTGCCATGCCTACAAATAGCTAAGGTCAAAACACAAATTTTAGACTAAGATGTGAAAGTAAGTTAATTGATTTGATAACTTTTCCGTAAAAGAAGAGGTGAATTCTAATATGAAGTTCAAAAAGCACGGGTTCACGGGTGAGGGAGTAAAATAACTTGTGATGACAGGTTTTTTATCGGAATAAAAAAAACATTTTTTATTGTTGGACAGTGTTGAACTTCCGCCACCGCCTCCCCTTCCCCTCGCGTCGTTGACCACTACGTCGGCCACCTCTGTCGCCTCGTCGTCGCCCTTGACTCTACCATCACAAGAAGGTTTTTTCCCTTTTGTTGCGCATCGTCCTATCCGACCACTTCTTCATTGATGACTACGACAACGATTTCTTCTCTGGCGATGACGACAACTACTGCTTCTCTGTCTCCTCAATGTCGTCAACCATGTCTTCCGCCACTGCTGTCCTTCCTCCAGCTCACCCGCATCGAAACCCTCCCAACCTCATCTATTGTGTGAAAGAGACATAAAATATTGTTGAACTTCCGCCACTGCCACCACCACCACCTCCCCTTCCCCTTGCTTCGTCGACCCCTTCGTCTGCCACCTCTGTGAAGCCCCGTGCGACTCTCCCTTAGCCAACTACATCTTCCTCCACCAGACCACAACTTCTTCACCGATGACTACGACAACGGCTTCTTCTCTGGCAGCGACGGCGCCTGCTACTTCTCTGTCTCCTCACTAGCTACTACTCTGATCCCACCACCACGCCAACAACCTCCCTGCGCCGCTCCCCCTCTTCTACTTCTTTCATTTTCCATCTCCTGTTCATCGCATTTTTTTGTAGAAAAATGGAAAATATATTAAAAACTACCTGCTAATCCAGTTGTCTTTCTTAAATCTCAACCATTAAATATTTTATTAATATATCTTACGATTATTTTTATTGCTTCATAGGTGTACCTCAACAGAAACAACTTCATATTAGAATTCACCAAAACAAGGAGGTATATTTTACATTTTTAACTTGCATAAGTCTTATAAATGTACTTTATATCACCTAAAAAAATGAACTAGTCAGCAAAAGAAACAAAAATGTACTTTATATTAGGTCAAGCATACGCAAACCTTTAGAAATGTACTTTTAGTTGAAAAGAACACGGTCAAATACATGGCGGTTTCTACTGTGGTGATTTGGTTTAAATGTTTCAATGATAAACCACCGAAAAAGTAGCTACATTAGTGTTATTTTTAAAATTTAAAATAAAATAATTTGTAGAAAAAGTCAATAGTAGCCTTCTATTTAAAAATTGAGAAATGACTATTAAAACCCTATCAGCAATGGTAGACGTAGTTATCAAGTAAACCCCATCACATAGTCTGATTCCCTTGGACGTTTAATCTCAGCTTTGCGACATTGTTGTGTTGGTGGATCATCACATTCAAGATTAACATTTGTTAAAGGTGATTGTGGTAAATTGTGCAGTAGAGTTAATTTTTGAAATATTGTTGTTTGTTAATTTATTTTGTGATGGGAGGGTGTTTTGTTGGATTCGTGGTATTCCTTTCATGAAGGGTTTTTCTTGAAGCCATATGATATTTGTATTAACTTTAAAGTTTTAGTTATTGGCATGAATGTATATAACCAGTTGAGTGAGTGAAAGTGTGACTGAACTTATGAGCGAAAATGGGAATAAACATGTGAATGAATGTATAAATGAACATGTGAATGAAAATATGAATGAACCTATGAATGAATGTATAAATGAACCTTTGAATGAATGTATGAATTGAAAACAAAGATGAACACACATAATTAACAAAGAGGGGGGTGAATTGGTTAAAACAGGGACTTTAAAATTTCTTTGAAAACCAACAGCAAAATTAAGATCATATCACAAGTTTAACTTTGTAAAAACTTCAACTTTCAATCAATCAAGACTCACCCTTCACTTCAAACAATTTCGGAAAATATTTCAGTTGATCTTGAAAGAGATTCACCATAAGATAAGCAAGAGTAAGATAGCAAGACTTAGAATCAAGAGAACACCAAATCTATATTGGTTCATCCCTCAAATGAGAAGCTACATCCAGTGTCTTCTAACCAAAACCTGATTAGAGTTCTACTAAATCAAAATATGTTCTTTACAAGCTTTTACAACTGATCACCTTTATCAAACCTAGATAAAGAAACTGAAATCTAAAACTCTATTAGACTTCTAATGATCAAGAACCAGAGAACACTACTCTGTTCTTTTCTTTAGAGAACATTACTCTAGAAAAGCTCTAAAGAAAACTTTTGATCTTAGAAATTACAAGAATTAAAAGATACAAAACAATTCACAGTAAGAGTTCAAGAGAGATACAACCTTATGATCCTCAGAAGATGAGTGAATGAATTTTTACCAAACAAACTCAGGTTGAATGAATGCTTATGTTGAAGAACAGCTCTCTTGAAAAATCTTGTTGAATCTTGTTCAAAGCAACATCATCAATGATGCATGAGCCTTAGGTTTTTGAAACAAGATGTATGAAACTCGAAAAATCTTTTTCTCAGTGTTTTAAAGCTTTGGGACTAATGGGTAATTCGTAAAATCAGTTCTCTTGATTCTTCCAAAATGTACAGATCTAACTGTTGGATTCAGGGGGAGCTACTTAAAGAATGCAAAGGAACTTTGATTCAAGCATTGGTTTTGAGCTTTCAACATGCAATGAAGATAATTTAGTATGAAATGTGTAAAAGAAAAGCAATTCTGCTGATCCAAGTGCATTGCATTCATTTAATCCATAATTAACTTAATTAGTTTCATAAAAATCACAAGGCTTTGATAATTCAACTAAGTTTTTAAACTGATTCAATTGTTTTTGGAAAAATGTAAAGTGCATTGTAATAATCGATTACTTAACGTAATAATCGATTATCTGCTTCGTTTTCAAAACTGGAAAAGCTTTCATAAACACTTTAATCGATTATTAAGTAATGTAATCGATTACATAAGCCTTTTAGAAAACATGGTTATACTGGAATAATCGATTACCAGTATTCGTAATCGGTTATAGAATGCATCAAGAAAAATATGTTGCACCGCAATAATCGATTAACATTTCTCGTAATCGATTACACAAGCTTTTATAAAATGCAGTTCTACTGGAATAATTGATTACAGCTCGTATTAATCGATTAATTTGCTCGTTGCTCAAACCCAGAAAACTCATGAACAGTTTAATCGATTAAAGTGGTGACTTAATCGATTACTTAAGCGTTTTAATTGATTAAATTGGTGATTTAATCGATTACAGGCAGTTATGAAAAGCTGTTATAAATAGGATTGATGCTCATCTGCTTTGATAACTTTGTGGAACATTACCCATACGTATCTTCTAAGCTTAAACAGTCTTGTGAGTTTTCTAAAGTGTTTTCTAAGGGTCTTGCTCCATCATGCTTTGATCATGTGTGCTTAAGTCATTCTTGGAGCTTGAATTCATTTCAAGATTAAGGAAAGTTGTGCTTATTGTTAATCATTCAACCTGATCTGATAACTTCATTCTACATTGCATAATTTGGATCATCAGGTTGTTTCTCTTCTTAATCTGGTTGTAATTTTCGTTTTGATTTTCTTTGTAATGTTGGCTATTGTAATTGGGTTCTTGCTTGTAACTAGAGAAGGGGTTCTCTAGGTGGAAGAACTGAGTAGTGTTCTCAGGTTCTTGTCTCTTAGAATCTAATAGGGTTTTAGATTTTTGCACTTTATCTAGGGTTGATAAATGGAGACATTGTAATTGATTGTAAGAACTGAAAATTATAATAATGGAACTCTAACCTAGTGTTGGTTGGAAGAAACTGGATGTAGCTTCATGGTTTTGAAGTGAACCAGTATAAATTGTTTGTGTATTGATTCTCAATCTCTATCCTCTTCATTTTAATTTGTATTGGTTAAGTTGCTTGACCAACAAAGTCAGTTTTGATTCATTGAATTCCTTGGGGCTGAGCTACTTGATTGAATAAGATTTCTTGGTATTGAAAAGTGATAAAGATCCTTGAAACTCTGATTTTGTTTAAAGAAATTTTTAAATACCAAGGTTTAACCAATTCACCCCCCCCTCTTGGTTAAGTGTGAAGTATTCATATCATTTTCACTAACAGCTTTTTATAGAAAACATATTTAACTGCATGTAATTGATTAAAACATTATTGTAATCGATTATTTTAACTAATGTAATCTATTAATGTGTCAAATAATCGATTAAAGTGTTCTTGGCACGATCTGGAAAAGATTTAATAACAATGTAATGGATTAAAATGACATGTAATCGATTAAGGCAGTCAGTCTCAGTTTTGAAACAAGCCTGTGTAATCGATTATGATTGAGTGGTGATCAATTACGACAGTCATACGTGTTTTGAACTTTTGTATTGTATAATCGATTACGATTTGCTTGTAATCAATTAAAGTGTTCTTCATGGCTTTTTTAATAGATTACACAAGTTAGTAATCGATTAAAGCAGTGCACAAATTGATTTTCCAAAACTTAAAACATGAGAAATTTCTTTCTAAATGCAAACATGTAACCTTATATGTTTTTCTTAAATCATGTATGCATGTATGTGATTTTGCTTATGCAATGCAAGGATCACAAGATAAGCTTCTTGAAAAACTTAACAAATTACAAATGCCTTCAATTGAGAGGCATGTAAAAAGCTAAAATCCTTTAAGCAAAGGGATTCGTCCTTGACTTGATCTTCTTTCCAGCTCCCCCTATATCCAACATGAATAAACTTGTGAAAGGTTATATATTTTTATTTATTTAATATTATAACTTTTATTATATTAATATTCTAGTTTTTTAGTATGTAATATTTTGAATTTTTTTTTGCTTTAACAGAAAAAAAATGTTAGAAACTCTGTATCTGTCCAAGCTAATGTTGCATGTTCACAACAATCTGAAGTGACCACTCAAGTATTTATTTTTATGTAAAACTAATCTTCTTTTAGTTAAATTTTAGCAAACATCTTCACCTTTTCATAACTGGTTTTTTTTTTCTTTTCAATTTCAGCAAACACAAATACATTCGCAAGTGCTCGTTGAATCTTCAAGTGGAGGAGTGAACACTATAGAGGATACATGAGCATGACCTAAAAAAGGCAAAAACTTAGAGCTAAAAGGAAGACAAGGATGCAAGATGCATGATTGGATATTAATTTCTTTTTTAGGAATTATTGGATCACTTTTGTGAAAATATAATGAATATACTGCAAATAAACCAAGAGGGAGGGTGAATTGGTTTAAACTGGATATTTAAAAGTTTCTGAAAGAAATTGCGGAATTAAAACTTGGATCGCATCACTAGTTCACCCTTTTGTAAAGTCCATAAATCTTTCTTCAATCAAGATCAACCTTTGATATGAATGCAATGACATAATTTGTTTCTTTGATAATAATATTTGATTTCACAAAGACATGCAATGAAACATACAAAATTTTAAACAAGAGACAATGCAATTATATTGGTTCACCTCTCAACCTTGGAGGCTATATCCAGTTGCTTCCAACCCACACTAGGTTAGAGTAATTACTATATCAAGGAATCTTTTACAAGCAATTTACAAGTGATTCTCTTTATCAACACTAGACAAAGATATTGAATTCTAAAACCCTATTAGAATACAAATCACCAAGATCCTGAGAACTCTACTCAGAACCTCAAACCTAGAGAACCCTACTCTAGTATGCTTGAAAAGAACCAAATTGATATATCTCAATACAACAGAAAATGTTAGAACATCTAAAAAGATAGGTTCAAGATAAACACAACCTGTGATCTTTCATGTATGAATGAATGAAATGAATTGAGATTACCACACTCTCCAGGTTGTAAAAAATAATAGCTCAGAATCACAATCTTGAAAACCTTCTTTTCTTTAACACATCTTCACACAAAATCAGAATTCTTGACCTTATCAGAAATGTTTTTCACTCAGAAATCAGTCTCTAAAACTCTTAGAAAGCTTTTTGTCTTTTGGGTACATCACTCATTGTGTATAGAACAATTAGTTCAATATCTATATATAGAAAATAGACTCACAAAGCTTTATATAAAACAGATTTAACTGACAATAATCAATTAATCCGCTGGTGTAATCGATTATTTTGCCATATGTAATCGATTAAAACAACTAACTAATCGATTAATATGTTCTTCAGCTTTCTGGAAATGGTTTCATGAACAAAATAATCGATTAAATTGTACTGTAATCGATTAAACCAGAACAGCATCAAGATAAACAAATTAAGATAATCGATTACATAATGATATAATCGATTATTCCAGTGATGCATGGTTTTTCATAAAACACTATGTAATCGATTACAAGAAGCCTGTAATTGATTAAACTGTTCTTCAAGGCTTTTCCAGAATTGTATGAATGTCTTTAATCGATTAAAATGATTGTGTAATCGATTAAAGCAGTAAGTTTTGCTTTTTTCTAAAACTTAGCCGTTGAGAACTTAACTTCTTATAAAACCATTTGATTTCTTTGAGATAAAAAACCATGTATGCATGATCATGAGAATGCACATGCTGATGAAATATTACAAGGCAATGCACTTGAACCACTTAGACAAATTACAAATGTCTTCAAATGATTGGGCATGTAAAAAGCTAAAACATCAAGCCTACAACCTTGCTTCAATCTTCTTGCAGCTTCCCTTAAACTCAACATTTTGGATATAGATATACTCGTCAAGGGTCATACTTTTTTGTAATGTGAAACTGATCTACACATTGAGAAACAAGTTAATATATAGTTGTGTGGGGACTATTTTTTGGGTTTTATATGACAAGATTATGTAAAAAGGTCTATATTTCTACTTTTTTAGCAACCTTTTATGAACTTAATATGAAATTGTTACCTTTATTATTGGACAATGTACAAGGTCTATATTTGAGACTTTAGACACTTCAAAATGTCAGTAGACCAAATTTTCAAGAGTATTGTGATTAGTTATACTTTCCCAACAAATCAACGTGACTCAAGCAATTTAAAAAGATGTTAAGCTAATGAAGAACACATTGCCATAAAAAAAATATTTCAAAGAAAGGAGTTAAAAACACAAATGCATGAGTAAAATACTAAAATTTGAAGCAAATGACCATATTCAATCAGAAAAAAAAAATGAACTAAAGAATTGAAGAAGAAAAAGAAGAAGGAAGGGTGTTAACACTGCATATCAACGAGGTGAGTTCACGTCCAACAAAAAGCTAGATTCCCGTCCAATTACAGATAAAACAAAAGGAAGCAAGAGTCTTAAAATATTTTCAGGTTGAGTGGAAGAAGATGAGGGTATTTTAGACATAAAATTTTATTAAAAGCCATGTGACCAGCATATGCCTAATTTTTGTTAAATTATTAAATGGTGTTTAGGACGGAGAGGGTCTGGGCGTAATGTGAGCTAAACAATTTAGGGATTTTTTGTAGGGTGCAAAAAGGGAGCGCTATCAGGTGAAATTTGAGCAAAACACAGGGATGCGAGTGTAATTTACTCTTTATTTAATTGAAGAAAAAATCGCTTTAATGATTTGTCCGTTCTAACCCTTGTACTGTAAAATAGGTGTTTAACTATGGAAAGACCTGTGTTTTGGGTTGTGGTGATTGGGGTGAGTTGTGCTCACCGGGAATGGAAGGTTGGTGAATTACAAGGGTTCATAAGCGACTTACGTAATTGTTCCTTTTTATTTTGGCTTGTTGCAGGTTTTTGTTTTGAATCAAATTTGAACCTAGATCTTTGTGTTTTTTTGGCTCAGACTTGATTCCATTTTGCTTGCTACTTTAATTTATTCAATTGAGTTTAGTATTCATTATTATTCAAATTAGAATTTGATTTTTTCTTTTCCTTTATTTGAATTGTTCCTGGATTTGGTTTAGGAAGAACAGAGGTTTTATTTATGTTATTTCTCCAAGCTTGGTCCCTCAGCGCTACTGTAATCAACCCAGTCATGGTCTCATGGTCATGTACTATGCTTGCTGCTTTACAACTAGTGTATTCAACATTCAACCAAATCATTTCCCCAACTAGGCCTTCACCACTACTGTCCAACAACATTTTAGAACATGTTCACCCAAGGATTTCCTGCCAATGCAACCATAACCACGCACAACCAACTGATTCATTTACATTTTCACTCACAGGTTCATTCATATTTTCATTCATACATTCATTCACAAGTTCATTCATACATTCATTCACATTTTCACTCATAGGTTCATTCACATTTTCACTCACAGGTTCATTCACATTTTCACTGACAGGTTCATTCATACATTTGTTCACAGGTTCATTCACATTTTGACTCATAGGTTCATTCACACTTTCATTCATACATTCACTCACAGGTTCATTCACACTTTCACTTACAGGTTCATTCACATTTTCACTCATAGGTTCATTCACATTTTCACTCACAGGTTCATTCATACAGTCACTCACAGGTCCATTCACATTTTCACTCACAGGTTCATTCTCACTTTCACTCACAGGTTCATTCACATTTTCCCTCACAGTTTCATTCACATTCTCACTCACAGGTTCATTCACATTTTCTATCACAGGTAGGTTCCAAAACTCAACTTTTGTTCTACTAACATACATATGAATATAAAATGAATTTTGATTCTAAGCAAACATTTTCAGCACATCATGATCAATCTTAAGGGGAAGAATTTTACCACTAGCAGTAGAACAAAATCACAAAATGAAAGGGTGACATGGTGGCAAGTCTAGGTCATTAGCAATGTTATTCACACAATTATGAATGTCAAACATTCCAAACATATTAGGATCAACATTGCATATCTCACTTGGTTCACCCCGTTGTTCTGTAAAGTGGACCAAAATATCCACGTTGTTTAGGTCAGAACCCATCTATTCCAAATCATCCATTGTGTTCCTGTGGTCCCAAACATTAACACTATTTTAATCAACAATAATAAACAAATGATTTCCAGTTCATCCATTGTGTTTCCTGTGGTCCCAAACATTAACATTATTTTAATCAACAATAATAAACAAATGATTGTAAAAATCATAAGTGGTCCCAAACTGGTCCCTCATTGAAACTCCATTCCAAAATAGGCAACAATAAACAATCAAAATTGAATAAATATTCTTAAAAGTAACCTATATACAAGGTTCAGTAGTCACTTACAAGAAAAAAACTAGTGTGAACAGAAATCATGGAACAGGAAGAGAAACAGAGCGCTCATGAACATCGAAGAGGAAGACAAACGAAGGCGCTCGTGAACATCGCGAACTGGAAGAGGAACAGTGGAGAACTCGCGAACTAGAAGAGGAACGATGAAGAACTCGCGAACGGTGAAGAGGAAAGGAACGGTGAAGAACTCGCAAACAGTAAAGAGGAATGGAACATGAACGTTGTGAGAGGAAGAGGAATTCGCACCCCCTGAACACTGAAGAAGAACTCGCCAACAAGAGAAAGAGAAACAGTACTCGCAAATGGTGAAGAGGAATGAAACATGAATCCTAAATTCTAAAACTAATTTGAAGGGGATAATTTGGGTTTTACAATTAAAATGTAAAGGCAATTTTGTCTGCTCAAATATTTCAACTGATGTTAGTTAACGACGTTAACAGAAGGAGGTAAAAGTAATGTGCGAAAAGAGAAGGGTATCGGGTGAAATTTCAGCAAAACATAGAGGTGCAAGTGTAATTTACTCTTAAATAAATTATGCTAATAATTGCATCAGCGTACCATAATCTCACTGTTCAAATATATTCAATGGTGGAAACTAACATTACTTACTCATGAACCATATGACGTTAAGGTTCAAGGCTTAAATATGTTTTTCATATCTGGAAAATATGTTGTTTTTAGATTATTACCTAAAATTTATTTTTGGTCAATTATGTACTTGAAATTGTTTTTATGTTTCAACGTATTATTTGTCATTAGTCTTATTCTGTTAAGTGATGACGTGACAGACAGAGTGTCACATCATCAAGCCTAATTACTAACACGTCATCTCCTTCTTCCCATTTTCCAACGGAAACCACCACCGCCAACCACACCGTCAACCACCACCATCGTGTCATCCACAGAAAACAACCCCTTATCCTTCTCCTTCTTCCCCTTCTCCCATTCTTCACCATGCCACCACCACCCACTGCCCATTCCGATGTAGAGGAAAAGAAGAACCACAACCAATTGAAGCAAGAAGCCAGGGGCATTATCAAGTGGGGCATGGACTTAGCTTCCTTCTCCCTTCCCCAAAATCAAACGCATCCCCAAATCAAATAGGCTAATTTGAGTCGATTCTCCTCATCGAAGAGAATATTGTCAGGTTTTATGTCTTGGTGTGTGATGTTGAGGCAAGGGCAGTGTGTCGCAGCTTGCATGAGTTGTCACATCACCGAAGTGACTTCTGGTTCAAACATGACACAACGGTGAAACTTTGATTCGTAACAGAGGTAGAGAATCAAGTGAAGGTTGGTTTCATCTTCATAGAGATCATGGAGGTTTACGATGTGAGGGTGAGGGGAGAGAAGTTGAATGATCTTGGGCTCTGTCAATAGGCATTACACATCGAGGGAGTCTCTGACAGTGGTTATTGCCACCTTGTGGATGGATTTGATGACGTAGGAGTCGCCAGAGTCTGCGAAGGAGCAGCTAAAAACAATGTTGAATCTTCCCCTGTCGATCTCCTCTGAAATGATGTAGTCTTGCATGAGGTCTTAGAAGAAAGAGATGATGTGCAATGACGTGTTAGTGATTAGGCTTGATGACATGACACTCCATCTGTTACGTCATCACTTAACAGAATGAGACTAATGACAATTAGTGCGTTAAAACATAAAAAAAATCAAGTATGTAGTTAACAAAAAATAAATTTTAGGTAATAATCTAAAAATGACTTATTTTCAGGTATGAAAAACATATTTAAGTTAAGGTTCAACGTAGACATCGTCCAAATTAATACACCTACATCTTCTTAAATTTAATGAAATTAAAAGAAATATATATTCTTATACTCGTTACTTTACATAACCATGTAATTCTCTACATCATTATATGCATTACTATTGTTAATATTTTTTTTTATTTGTGAGAACTAAATATTATGTCAGGAGATTTATAATATTTATCATACTTAATCAATTGAGTTAAACTCCATTAATTCATTATTGTTAATATAGAAACATTTAACATTTCTTATAATTAATATTGCTACATCAATTCAAAGAAATAAATAGCCAATCGGAATGGTTTGATACATGACATAGATAGCAATTCGTTAAACTTTAAATTTAATTAGGAATATGATTAAATATCATATTACCGCATCTTTGATTGTGACATGTGTCAGGTGGACCCTTTATATAGAGTCACAAAGTTGGCATGTAAAATCAAAATTTACCACAAAAATCTGGAAGAAGAAAATGGAAAAAAGAAAAGTATGACATGAGAAAGAAAATTAAATTTAATTAGGAATATGATTAAATATCATATTGCTGCAACTTTGACGGATCCTTTATATAGTCAAAAAGTTAGCACGTAAAATCAAAATTTGCCACCAAAATCTGGAAGAAGAGAATGGAAAAAAGAAAAGTATGATATGAGAAAGAAAATTCTTCAAGGTTGGATGAGAATTTGTAAAAATGTAATGATTTTTATAATTTTTTAAGAATATTTTTTAAAAAATATTAATTATTGATTGAAAGAGTAAAAAAATTATGAACGATTATCACTTTTAACAAAGAAATAATAAATTACATGTGATGAGAAAAGAAAAATATTAGCAAGAAAAAGTAAAAGAAAAAGTCTCAAGAATCTCAAGAGTTTAATTGAGACTATTTAATATGCATTTTTTATTAAAAATTTTATTAAATTCATTAAAATTCATCATAAAGAAGAATTTATCAAAATTTGTATATTTTTAAATACTTAAATAATTTTTTTAAGTTATAAAATATCTTAATTGAATAAATAGATTTTATTGAATGTCTTAAAAAAGTCCTAATAGTTCTTATTTAGTATTACAAGATTTATTCTTATTATTTAAAAATTTTGATTGAATATCATAAAATTTATTTTTATTATTTAAAAATTTGATTGAATATCACAAAAAAAATTTAACAAAAAAATTTTTTTAAATCCTAATTGAATGCACCCTCTTAAATACCACAAAACATTTTTTATATAAAAAAATATTTTTAAATCCTTTAAAATTCTAATTGAATACACCTTCCTAAATAAGTGAATAAAAATATGTTTATAATTACTGATTATTTATAAAACTTTTTGAGGGGTTAAATAATTTATAATTATAAAAAGGATTACTAATTTTTAGGAAAATAAATTTAAAAATTCTGTTTTGTATAAGATAAAAAATATTAAAAATTAATTGTAACAAAAATGCTTCATAAAATGTTAAAAAAACTTAAATATTTATTGTTAAATAAAAAATTTAATCATAACGATATAAGCAACTGCATTTATATTTTTCGTATTGGGTATATAATTTTAAGCTATGGAAAGGTTGCTAAACATGTATAAATAAATAAAAATATAAATAGCTACTATTTAAATTAAACACTTTTAATATATGGAATTTTATAATTTTCAAATAATTAATAAATTAATTTTTTTATAAAAAGTAAAACTTATGCTTCTTTCTTTTTTTCTAAATGCACCTTTGTTGAAAATTTGACGGAAAGTTTGACGAAAAAGTATATATATGAATATAAACGGAAATCTGACGGAAACTAGATGTCCGTTTGTATGGTTTATTTATATATGAAAGTGATTTCGTAAAGAATAGTCTTTGATTGTTACATGTGTTGGGTTGGTCCTTTATATAATCAAAAGGTTGGTACCTAAAATCTAAATTTGCCACAAAAATCAGAATAAACTAATATTATAGAAAATATGAGCATTCCAACCTATAAAAAAAATTGGTATTTGTGGCGGAATATTTTCTAAGAAAAATATTCCTTTCGAAATATTTGATTTAGTGATAAATTTTTTCAATCAAATATATTTCGTTGAAAATATTTGACTTTCAATATTCCGTCGGAAATATTTAAGTTAGCAATTGATTTTTTCGACCGAAATGTTTGAATTATATATCACGCTCTTTATTTTGTATTTATAAACTCTTCACTTTACATTTATTCGATCGGGCATGCTTTCCACTTTTATTGATATTTTTTATATTTTCTATAAAATAATAAAATTTATTTTAAAATGTAAAATGATTTTCTAAATTAAATATTTTAAACTAATTCCAATTTTTTTTTATAAAATCACTTTAAATGAATTCTTTCACTTAGGGACAAATCAATAAATAGGTAAATGAACGGCTAACAAGTAAATAAATATTTTTCCCATAATGTGTCAAGAAGTAAAAAAATAAAAAATAAAATTAGAAAAAAGTATTTGATATATAATGATTGATTGAAACTCAATAAGACCTAATATGACTTTAGTGTAACATATACACTAACCAAAACTTAATAATTAATTAATAGTTACTAGTGTATTCTCGTGTTGATAAATTAATAATTTTTTCATTTTATAAAAATTAATTTAAGATTAAATATATTTAAAAAATATTAAAATTAATTATATTATGAGAAAATTGCATGCACTGACGTATATAAATGTGTATTATACTCTAACTTTTTTTTAAGATACCACTGTCAATTGATTATGTAAAAGAGTCAATGTCAAGTTTTTTTTTTAATTTCATATATTTCCTTTTAAGCTTCTTTTTTAATTATCTTGTATGAAAATAATTATTAAATATTATATTGATAAAGTTATAAAATAATTTAAGAAAAATTAATAAAGATAATTGAGTTATAATTAAGTTAGGAAAATTAATAAAAATAATTAAATTATAATTTTCGATTAGGGGACCAAAATAGTCTTAGCTTCTGTTTGGCCCAGATTTTTTTAGGCTTAAAAGTTACTAATAAGTTAAAGTAAAAAATTAGAACTTAAAAAATTATTTAGAAGTTGTTACCAAATGGGGGACACAATCTAAATGCGAAATGAGAGAAAATATTACCAGAAAAAGAATCTCACTCTCCATTCTCCATTAGTCTCTTTTGTTAGGAATGAATAATGTATAAAAAGAGATTAAGAATCTATCTAAAAATTATTTTGAGAGAAAATATTTTGTTAATATTTTATATTTTAAGAGAAAATCTTATAATATTTTTTTATCTTTTCAAGGAAAAATAGTCTGTTGATCGATAATGTAAATAGATTTTATATTTTTAATATAAAATAATTTGTTGACCAACAATGTGATACAGATTTTAAATTCTTTAGAGAAAATAGTCTATTAATCAACAATATAAAGAAAATTTATATTTGGGTCCATCAAAGAGACCTCCATTCCAGCTAGCCTCACAATTTGGGTGAAGGGCATTCCATAAGGAATAGGGTTCTTCTTCACCTTGGGGTTGAACCTATCCTTGAAGGCCTACATCAAGTAGAAAAGGATGATCTCAGGCAGATTCACCTTCTCACGTACCATGATTTTGTAGATGCAGAAATAGTCTTTTTCGCTAACATAGTCCCTTGAGCCTACCCTAGGCATGATTATGTTAAACAACACAATGTGGATCCTCCTACACATGTAGGTCAAGTTAGTTTCCCTCAAGAACGTGTTGAGAGCCTTCTCGCCACCTCTGTCTGGGTGAGGCTTTCCATAGAGCAACTTGTACAACATCAATGGTGGTTGGAGAGACCGCCACCTGAGTCCCAGCAACAGTCCCCTTGATGCTGACTCCATCTTGTTTTGTAGTTCCCAAAAAAAAAAAGAATTAAGGAAATAATGCTAGGTGCTGAACTTCTCTAGAAAAGATGTTCAGCCAACCCTGTCAAAGGGGTCCCTTCACGTCAGAGCTTTCCTCTTTAAAGCTTTGGAAGTTTATCCACATCCCAAGGGATAAACTAGTCCTCAAGGATAGCTTCAGTAGCATCTCCAACATTGTTGATGGCAGGGATGCCAACAGACCCATTCTTCCTTGGAGGTGCCATTGTTCACAAAGAGTTTTTGAAAGAAGAGAAAAGAGATAAACATTCTAAGTTTTTAAATTCTCATACGATGATTTTGCACAAGCACAAATATTTCTAAGAATTCAAAAATTTTAGGAACTTCTCCAAGTACCCACGTTTGCCTTTTATAGCTTTTCAAAAAGAATAGGAGAAAGAGTTTGATGTAACGACTCAAATCTCATTAAATATATTTTGAAACTATTTTTCAATCATGACAAAAATTATGGTGCATGTTTCTCAATAAAAAAATAGCTGAAATGTTTTTGTTTTTGTGAACACATTTCTTCTTCTGTCTGTACACTTCAACAAACATTAGTCCCAACAAATTAATGATTAAAAAATAATAAGACTATGCTATCGTAGGAAAATAAAGTTTCATTAATCTGATAAATTAGTCATAATTAAGTGTTCCCTTGTACAGACAAAGGCTTAGTGAAGATATTAGCCCATTAATGATCTATTTCTACAAACTTTATGTCAAAAACACCTTGTTGCACATAATCACAAATGAAATGATATCTTATCTCAATATTCTTAGCCTTTGAATGTTGTATGGGATTTTTAGAATGGTTGATTGCACTAGTGTTGTCAACAATATACTGGTATATTGTTTTCAATACTAAAATAATCTTCCAGTTGATACTTTACCCATAACAGTTGTGAACAACAGCTTGCAGCAAACACATATTCAACTACAACTGTAGATAGAGCAATGGAATTTTGTTTCTTACTTCCCAAAATATTAGACAAGGTCCAATATAGTGACATCCTCCACTTGTGCTCTTCTTTTCTACTCTATCTCTTGCATAGTCTACATCAAAGTAACCTACTAACCAAGAATTTTGTTTTTTCTTATAAGACAAACATTGGTTAGTGGTACCAACTAGATAACGTAAGATCCTTTTTATAGCCTTTAGATGTCATTCTCATGGATCAAATTGAAATCTTGAACACGGACATACACTATGCATAATATCAAGTATACTTGAGGTTAGATACAAAAGGGATTCTACAATACCTCTGTAGATCATCTTATCTACTAGTTTGCTTAATTTGTCTTTGTTCAAAGAATTGAAAGCATGCATTATTGTTTTCATGGGCTTAGAATATTCCATTTTAAACTTCTTCAGAAGTTCCTTAGTGTATTTATGTTGGTGGATGTAGATACCTTTGTTGTCTTGCTTGATATGAAGTCCTAGAAAGAACTTAAGTTCTCCCATCATGCTTATTTCAAACTCACTCTTCAAAAGATTAGAGAAGTCCTTACACAGAGATTCATTAGTAGCTCTAAAGATAATATCACCAACATATATCTGAACTATAATGAAATCATTGCCAACTTCTCTTTTGAAGAGAGTTATACCTACTTTGTCTCTCATAAAGCCATTTTCTAAAACAAAATAGCTCAGTTTGTTATACCAAGCATGAGGTGCCTGTTTTAGACCATATAGAACCTTTTGAAGTTTGAAAACATGGTCTGGAAGCATATGATCTTCAAAGCCGGGAGGTTGTCTAACATACACTTTCTCTTCAATAAAGCAATTCAGAAAAGAACTTTTGACATCTATTTGAAAAACCTTTATGCTTTATGAGTAGCAAAGGCAAGCATGATTCTTATAGCTTAAAGTCTAGCAATAGGAGCAAAGGTTTCAGTGAAATAAATACTTTCTTACTGGTTATAGCCTTGAGCTACTAACCTGGCTTTATTTCTTACCGCATTTCCTTGTTCATCTAGTTTATTTATGAATACCCATCTTGTCCCAATGACACTCTTGTTTTTAGTTTTAGGAACAAAAGTCTAGACATTGTTCCTAGTAAACTGGTGAAGCTCTTCTTCCATGGCAATGGTCCAGTCATCATCTGTAAGACTTCCTTCTATGTTTATGGGTTCTATTTCAGACACAATAGCACAAGAAACAAGATCTTTGAATGATGATATGGTCTTGACTCCTTTAGTCTAATCTCCAATGATCTAATCTTGTGGATGATGGTGGACAAACTTCCAATCCCTGGTCTATGGTTTATGATCTGAGGTTTCTTTAGTCTAAGGAAGAATTTCTTTAGATTGGATTATCTTGCTTTCTTTAGGAGTTACAAACAATCCTATCTGCATATCTGCAAAATCATCCTCAAAATCTGATAACTTCTTATCAGACGTTAGTCCATCATTGAATTTAACATGGATGGATTCTTCTACAACTAAAGTTCTAGTTTCAAAAAATTTATATGCTTTAGTTGTATCAGAAAAGCCAAGAAAAATCCCTTTATCCACCTTAGAATAAAACTTAGCAAGTTGATCTTTAGTGTTTAGGATAAAGCATTCACATCCAAATGGATGAAAGTATGAAATATTGGGTATCTTTCCCCTCCATAATTCATAGGAAGTCTTTTATATTAATGGTCTGATCAATATTCTATTCTGAACATAGCATGTTGTATTAACTGCTTCTATCCAGAAGTGGTTAGGAAGTGAGTTTTCACAGAGCATGGTTCTAGACATATCTTGCAGAGTTTTATTTTTTGCCTTTAACTACCCCATTTTATTGAGGTGTTCTGGATGAAAGGAAGTTGTGAAAAATACCATTTTTTTCACAAAATGATCTAAACTCAGCATTTTCAAACTCAATTCCATGGTCACTTCTAATAGAAGAGATACAAAAGCCTTTTTTTCATTTTGAATTGTTTTTTTAGAATATTTCAAAGACCTTGAAAAACTCATGCTTATAAGCAAGAAAGTATACCCAAGTATATCTTGAATAGTCATCAACTATTACAAAGCCATACTTTTTTCCTTTTAGACTCAATGTTCTGGTTGGTCCAAATAGATTCATGTGCAACGATCTGGAAGCGGAAGCAACATCTTTAGATTTTAAAAAAGTTTTGATGTGTTTCCCTTACTGACATGCTTCATATAGAAGATGAGTTTTCCAACAGATCTTAGGCAGTCCTTTAACTAAATCCTTTTTGGATAGTTTTGAAATACATTTTAAGTTGACATGCCCAAGTCTTTTATGCCAAAGCCATCTTTCATCTTCTCTGGATAGCATACATGTTACATTTTGTTGACTAAGATCTTTCAGATCAATCTCATACAGATTGTTGTGTCGTTTGGTAGTAAAAAAGGACTTGTCATCTTCTGTCTTGACTATACACTTGTCTTTATTGAAGGAAACAATATAACCACTATCACAAAATTGACTTATGCTAAGCAAGTTATGCTTCAGACCTTCAATATATAAGACATTGTCTATGGAGGCTAGAAAGGGAATATCAATTTTACCTATATCAGAGATATTTCCCTTACCTATGCCTTCAAAGGCAACTGCTCATCCTTCATATGGCTTTAGGTCTAGGAACATAGACCTGTCCCCATCATGTGTCGTGAGCATCTACTTTTCAGGTAACTTCTTAAACCCTGGACTTTTCCTACCAAGGATATCTACAACATGCACTATTTAAGATTTTGGTACCCGTATCTTTTTGGGTCCAACATAGTTAATACCCTTAGACATTTGTTTCTTCTTATGGATGCATCTAAACTTGGAATATCCAGACTTACCACAGAAGTCACATTTGTTTGAAGTAGACTATGACTTGGAGGATGTTGTTCCATTTTCAAAACCCAAGCTAAACTTGTCATGGGGATGTTGATGGAATTTCAAAAGAGTGGTGAAAGTCTTTGAACTTACCAAGAACTTCCCAAAGTCATTAGTAAGACATGTACTTCTTTCCTTAGTTCTTCAACAATGGAAGTTTCATCAGTTTTACTGGCTAGGCTCAGACTCTCTTCTAGAGTCTGGATCTTTTTTTTTTTCATATCTTCATTTGATTTCTTTAAATCATTGTTTTCAGAAACAGAAACTTTGAATTTTTCTTTAAAAATTTTACACTTAAGTGAAATCATATGACAATTATGAAGAAAAACATCATAGGGCATGTCTTCTTCATCATTTGATGAAGCACAATAAGAAGTATCAAATTCAAAACAGGTTTTTACCTCAGCCTTATTGTTTGTATCTCCCATGAGACAAATGTTGGCTTGTTCATCGTTTGAACTGCTACTCTTCTCACTGTCTGAGTCATCCCGAGTGAGCATCAGAATTTTCTTTTTCTTGTCCCCAAAATATCTCTTCTTCTTCAACTGGGGATATTCAACCTTCATATTTCTAGGGTTTTTACACTCAAAGCAGATGATCTCATTGCTTTCCCCTTTGTTTTTCTTTTTGAATTAGGAATCTTTGCATCTGGAGGAGTGTTGAAATTTTCATTTCTTCTTCATCATCTGTTTGAACTTTCTAGACATGAAGGCAACTTCATAATCTGTGGATCCATCAGAGTTGTTTGATCCATCAAATTCATGCATATGCAGTTTTAGAGCTTTCGACAAGCCCTTTTTTTTCTTCTCTTTTAAAGCTTGTCTCTTCAGGCTTAGGGCAGCAACATTCTTCTTTTGCATATGCTTTTTGTTTTAAAGGTGAACTTCATGGACTCTCAAGATGCCCATTCAGCTTCAGGTCTGGGAATGGGAATATTCTCATTGGTGATAATAAGCCAGATTCTATACTGGGTGGATTTGATGTACATTTCCTTTAGGTCCTTCTAGTAGGGGTAGTCTTCTCCAGCGAAGCCTGGTGGCCTTTTGAAAGATGCTCCTTCAATGATGAACTGATGTTGGTTATCTGTCTGCTAGATCTTTTCCTCTACACACTATTAAGTGCTCAACCCTTAGAGGGATTGAATTGTGTTTTTAGAAATTTAAAACTTTTTTACATATTGAAAACATGTTTATCATCTGATGCAGTAAACCTAAAACTACTTAGAAAGCTTTTGATTCAAACTTTATCAGATGATGAGAAAAATAATTTCTTTGTAAAACGAAATGAGATATAAGATCTAAAAAAAAATTCAAAACCCTTTGTCAGTTCAAGCAACAAGAAAGCACACAAAGAATTATATTGGTTCACCTCAATCCCGAGACTACGTCTAGTTCTTGGCAACCACCAAGTTTTCACTAACTTATCAAAGTTACAAGTATTGTTCACTGCCACTTCTGGCTCTTACACTTGCAAGCTCTACCCCAAGCTTGACTTAAATCCAGTATTCTTCGTCCTACCAAGTCACGACTAGCTCTAAGCAAATCAACAAGATTTGTTGGAAGATTGCACAGTAACTAAATATGTGATCGTCTTACAGATGGATGTATCACTCAGTACTTTAATATTTTCACTCAAGGTATACAAGGTGTTTTGAGAGCTTAGTATTTTTACAAGAATTTATAGAAATCTTTAAAAGAAAGAATGAAAGAATAATTTGCATAAATGATTCGTGTCTTGTTTCTTCAAAGCTTCTTCTATATATATCATTCATCTCCAAGTATCTGTTATCTCAAAACAGTTGGATTCTTCACTTTATTCTTCATCTGAAGTCGTGAGTCCATTGGAGCATTTAATGTTTGCATTAAATGCACGTCCCTTTTTCATGCAAAGTCCATGCTGATAGGTTAGCATGTCTTGTACTTCAGCATGAAAATCATTCTTTCATCATAGCAAGTCTACAACAACAGAGTGCATGTCTTTTGATGAGGATCAGTGTCTTCCTGACTATGGATTTCATTTATTCTTCATAGGACTTTGTCATATCCTAAGAGAATGTCTTTTGCATGAAAGAATCTCATAAACAAAGTATTAAATGAAGGTCTTAAATGTGATACTTAAATGTTATATCAGATTGTCATATCAATGCATCATCTGAAACTTCATACTCACAGATACAGATTATGATCTTATAGCATATCAGACACAACTTTTATCATTTGTATTTATTTGCATCTAATCAAAATAATTAGGAGTCATGATTCATCTTTAAGATATAAATGTTTGTTGACTTAACACTTTCTACACTAGTTGTGGTTGTAACTGATGTAAAAGTTACTTTTATACATCACTATAATTACTCCCTCCGTCTCATAATGATTGATGTTCAAGGTTTATTCACACAGACCAAGAAAGCAAGTATTCCAAGAGAATTAACATTTACTAGGGGACATTTTTACTCAAATATATTTGTTCTCTCTCTTAATTTAAATAGATGTATTATTAAGTTTTCTAAGACAACATTATTTATTACAGAACAAAATTGCAATAGATATTTTAATATCTCATTGAAAAGTGAGGACATAAGTCAATTTGGAATATTTTTCAAATGTTAAAACTGCAATAATTTTGAGACAAAGGGAGTACAATAGATGTCAAAAGTCAAAATCACTCATTTTTTATAAATAGTTTTCAAAGTCATATAGTTTGGTATATAGTTTTACACAATCACCTATTTTGGTAAAAATGTCGATGATATATACATAAATTACACAATATTCAATAAATTACACAACATTCAATGAGAGTCCACACCCCATAAAAAATTACCCAACCCTTAAGTATTTAATTGAGCATTGAAAGTAGAAGCAAAGTTCAACAAGTACTTCAAAGCTTGATCTTGTATCTAATTTTGTTTAAGAAACACCTCACTAATCACTTTGTCCAAGTTCATGTACAAACGACCCCCTGGCCTAGTATCCTCTTCTACCTTCTTCAAATCAATGACCATTTGCCTCATTTTCTTTCCTTTCTCTCAGACCATCAATTCATTGACCAGTTTCTCCACCTCTCTCTTCACGTTGGTATCAATTTCAATCCCAATACCCCATTCATTGCAAATATATCTACAATTTGTTGGCTGATCAACAGAAAAAGGCCAACACAACATTGGCACACCTGCACAGATGCTTTCAATTATTGAGTTCCATCCACATTGAGTCAAGAATCCACCAATTGCAGGGTGGTTCAGCACTTGCTCTTGTGGACACCAGCTTGCTATTAAGCCTCTATCTGAAGTTTCATTAACAAACTCAGATGGCAAAATCACTGACCCACCAATGACAAGGTCAGGCCTAATGATCCACAAAAAGGGTCTCTTGCTGTTGGCCGAACCCCATGCAAACTCTAAAAGTTGTTCCGAAGACATAACCGTAAGACTTCCAAAATTAACGTAAATAATAGACTTAGCTTCCTTGGACTCAAGCCATTCAAGACACTTAGTATCTTCCTTCCAAAGATTGGAACCTAAAGATGCCAAGTGGTTCTTTTGTGAACTTTGATTTAAAAATGAAGGGAAAGGGCCAATGGGGTAAAGAGAAAGGACCATAGAGGAAAGAGCCTTCAACATATCACTCTCAAGTTCATTTGAAGTGTAAATAACAACAGCAGAAGCTCTATGCACATTCATTGCCGATTCGATGAAGAATTCTACCATAACATTATTTGGATTGTTGTACTTATAAAGTTAGGCAAGTCCTTCAATCTAAAGTTTTTCATACCTGGAATCCAGTCTGCGTTTGTCTCCAAATGCCCATTTGTCAAACGACTCTCATCTGCGGCCATAATTAGAAAGGCCAATAGCTCCAAGCTCCATACACAAATGCATATATATAATATAGGGTCTTGCTAACCAGTATCAATCCTAATAACACTGGTTAAGAAGTTAAAAAAAAATATGGAACATTATTTGGAAGTGTATTTAAAAATCATGTGTAATTTTGCTCATCCTTTTATTTTTATATATAGAGATATAGATATATATTTTCCTTTTACTTCCTTAATAAATACAGTTAGCATTTGCCTGTAATATTAGATAGTTGAGTCATGAGTGGTTGATTAGTTAGTTAACATGTTGATAGTTAGTTACATAATTAGAAAAGCCAATACGAGAGTAAAGTGTTAGATAGTTGAGTGGTTTATTAGTTAATTAATATGTTCATAGTTAGAGATACTTCCTCTATAAATAGGATATCATCATTGTATATCATTCATCATGTTTTAATATCAATCATTAATACAAGTTACTTTTATTGTACTCCACTTCTATTTTTTGACATCTATGATCAAATAAGTGTGAGTCGTATCTCGTTCCTATAAAATTTATGATATACACAAACAGGCAACTTCTGCATTGGCATGTATCCATTCGTTACAACTAACAAATAACTTAAGATAACATTAAAATATTGCCAATACTTTCATACCTTCAATAATTTTTTCAACGTATTTTAAGTTAATGATCGGTTGGTCATACATGCTAGAATTACTTATGTACATGTATTTTACTAATAAAAAAGAGCTTAAATTCATAGTTCATACCTTTGAGTGGTATGAGACCTTTATCTAAAAGAGCACGAAAGTGTAAACCAGACAATAACGAACATGCACTGGCCGATTGAAATAGAACCATAGGGAGTGCAAGTTGTTCAGCAGCTAGAATGGTACAACGCATGGCACAATCAGAAACCAAGCAAGTAACTGGGGGAACAAGACCCTTAGTGGCACGATCATTAAGTCTAGCAAGAATATCACATAAGGGGAGGAAAAAGTGTTCTCTTGTTGATTCACACAGAGAGATTTTGTCTTGAGCAACATCAGCATCACCATGTCCATCTGGGATGGTCTCAAAGCAAAAGTCTTGGAAGCCATCAAGGGCATTGAGACCCCTTGATTGGAGCAAGTGTTGGTGATTGTGTTCAGTGTGGACAAATGTTATGTAGAAGCCTCTGAGGTGAAGCAACTTTGCTAGTTTGAGCAACGGATTGATGTGGCCTTGAAATGGAAATGGAGTCACCACAACATGTGGCTTTCTTGTTAGAGACA
>CM023942.1:4472217-4493921 GCA_013407115.1 Glycine latifolia
TATCAATAAGGTACACATTATCTTCTATTTAAATTAGATAACTGTCTGTTATTATCTGTTATTATATTATCAACATATTACTAACAAACAAAGGTCCAAAGTCCACCCTCCACACTATAAATATAGTCGTACAGGTTCTCTCTAAACACACTAAACATTCTAATTACTCTCTTACTCTATACCGAGACATCCTCGGAAAACCTTATATACATTCATTAACTCCATAATGATTGATGTACTTACTTGAGCATCAGAGTGTCTTTCCTTTGTTTTGCAGGTCCATTTCCTAAACAAGGTTGACTCACCATCCGACGTGCAGAATTTGGAGTCCACCTGGACTCGTCCATCATCACATGTAGAATTTCCAGATTTTGGTAAGAACATTTGGCGTCCACCGTAGGGCCGCAGTAAAACATACCCTGCGGCCTCACACTCAGACGAATCATCAACACGCATACATGGTTAGTACACATTCCAGCGTTAGACGTGACACCCCTGTTGAGGCGTCCAACCCTCCATAAACGACCATGATGAGTGCAGACACCATTCAGCAGCTCCAAAATCGCATGGCGGAGATGGAACAAAATACCAGGAAGAAATTCGAAGGTTAAAAGCTGATCGTGATCAGCAGGAAACCAAAGCGAGACATCCTCAGGGAGATGAACGCTCCCCTATCACCAGAGAAGAACAGACACAAGGACAATCGCATCCTCAACAACATGTCAACCCTCCGGGTATTCGTATTTCAACACAGGGCTATCGACTGAAGAGGCATAACACACAGCGCAATCCTCTCATCGACCGCATCAAGGAAGTCGATATCCCATTCAGGTGGAAACCTCTGCACTTAGAGAAATATTATGATACCATCGATCCTGACGAACACATGGATGCCTTCCTCTCACAGGCAAATCTTTACACAAACAACGACGCCATATTATGCCGGGTGTTCCCTACCTCTTTGAAGGGGGGCAGCGTTAGCATGGTATGGTGGCCTCCCTGAACAGTCCATTAATAGTTTTGACACCCTTGTCGAAAAATTCAACACACAATACGCAACCAACCGGACCCATAGGCTGACTTCCGCTGCACTTGTGACACTACGCCAAACAGACGACGAACCTCTCCGCAAGTTCATGGAACGATTTGGGCAACTAGCTGTTCAGATCAAAAACCTCAACCCTGAGGTAGCATTGCATTCCATGATGTTGGCCCTTCGACCTGGCAAGTTCGTAAACAGTCTATGCAAGAAACCTCCTTCTAGCATGGACGAAATACGCGAACGCGCTAAAGGCTACATACAGATGGAAGAAATGTCAAAGTTCAGAAATGAAGTCTGGAAAATTGGACAAAAGCAAGAGAAACATGAAATGACCATCAAAGTCGACCCTCAGAGGTCAGACAAGAGGCAAAGGTTGCATAAACCACAACTTCTCCCGAGAAGACCCAGGTTCGAGAGATACACTCCCTTGACGGTCAACTGAGACACAATCATGGAATAAGCCTTCAACACAGAGGTACAGGTGACACTGCCAGCTCCCTCATCATCCATGAAACAGGGAGCAAACCCTAACAAATATTGTTGCTACCATCGCGGCAATGGCCATAACACTGAAGAGTGTTTGGCCTTGAAGGATAAGATAGAAGAACTTATCCAAGCAGGACACTTATCAAGGTTTGTGAAAAGACCTAATGATCCTCCATCGGAAAGCAGACAGGAGGAACGACAAAGGGATCAATTCAGAAACAAAGATAATGATAGACGAAGAGATGGAACAGAAGACAAAGGGAGGCAAAGACAACCACAACCCAGACGCGAGCGTCAACCCCTTTGGCAACAAGAAGAGGAGCCTGCCCAGCACATTCGCGATGTGATTAATACCATCGCAGGTGGCTTCTTACATGGAGGATCATCCAGTCAATCTCAAAAGAGACACTTGTACTCCATTCGAGACATCGATATAAACTATGTCGATGCTCTCCCACTGGGAAGTTTACCTCCCATTACATTCACTGAATCCGATTTCGAGGGAATTGATCTTGTCAACCAGGACGACCCCATGGTCATTTCCTTTATAATCACCAATTTTAAAGTGACAAAAATACTCATCGATCAGGGCAGCTTCACTGGCATCCTATATCTGAAGACCTTCCAGAAACTGGAGATCTCGCAAAGCATCATTCAGCCTCACCCAGGACCCCTCCTGGGCTTTGCAGGAGAAAGGGTAGAAACCCTGGGATATGTCGACCTGATGACCACTTTCGGTCAGGGTTCACTTTTGAGGAGCTTTACTCTCAGGTACCTAATTGTGGATGCTGACACATCGTACCTCGCCCTAATTGGCAGAAAAACGCTGAACGAGCTGGGAGCTATTGTCTCCATGCCTCATTTGAAGATGAAATTTCCTACCATGACTGGGGAAATTGACACTGTGAAAGTAGGCCAGACAGTGTTATGTAGAAAGCCTTAAAGTGGCACCATATCCTCCTAATAGGAGGTCAGACAGATATCGTCCCGCTTCGGGGGGCACCACCCAAGTCATGAACATAGACAGAGGGTCTACCCCCTTACACACTGATGGTCTATACAGCTCATCATGATGATACCTTCGACGTGGATCCACGCGATGACAACATCAACAAAGGACCAAAACCGATCGAAGAATTAGTCAACTTGCAACTTGGGCCTAAACCTAGACAGTGCATATAGCTTAGCAAAGAGCTCACCAGCCATGAGTACAGGCACATAGCTGACGTACTCCACAATAACGCGTCTCTGTTCGCTTGGCAACCATCTGATATGCCAGGTATTGACCCTAACGTCATATGCCACAAGCTGGCAATATGTCAACAGGTCAAACCAATAGCACAGAAGAAGCGAAATATGGGAGAGGAAAGACAAAAGGCAGTGAAAGAAGAAGTAGACAAGTTGCTTAAGGCCAACTTTATCAGAGAAGTCAGGTACTCCACTTGGCTCGCTAATGTCGTCATGGTCAAAAAGGTCAGTGGCAAGTGGCGTATGTGCACTGACTTCACATACCTTAACAAGGCATGCCCGAAAGACGCATACCCATTACCCAACATTGACAAACTGGTCGATGGCGCTTCCAGGTTTCAAATCTTAAGTTTCCTAGATGCATATTTTGGCTACAATTAAATCAGAATGCATGCCCCAGATGAAGAAAAGACGGTCTTCATCACTGAAGATGCCAACTACTATTACAGAGTTGGTCTCAAGAACGCAGTGGCTACATACTAGAGGCTGATGGACCGTGTCTTCAAAAAATAGATTGGACTCAACATCGAGGTCTACGTTAATGACATGATCGTCCAGTCCCAAAGTGTAGCACAGCATGTGGCAGATTTGGAGGAAGTATTTGATGAAGTACGGAAGTATGACATGCATCTCAACCCCAAAAAATTCACATTTGGGGTGGGTGGTGCAAGTTCCTTGGCTTCATGATCACACACAGAGGAATTGAAGCCAACCTGGACAAATGCTCAGCCATATTACAGATGCATAGCCCGACTAACGTCAACGAAGTTCAAAAACTGAATGGAAGACTAGCGGCCTTGTCAAGATTCCTTCCGAACCTCGCTGAAAAGGCAAAGCCTTTCTACAAGCTGCTCAATAAGATAGAACCATTCCTCTAGGATGACACTTGCTAGCAGGCTTTCGAGGCATTTAAAAAGACAATTGCTACACCACCTGTCTTGAGTCGACCCCAACAGGGGATACCATTGCTCTTAAACCTCTCAGTAGCAGACGAAGCTGTCAGCTCAGCACTTGCCCAAAAAGAAGAGAAGCACCAACTTCCTATCTACTTCACTAGCCGTATGCTACATGACACCGAGAAGCGCTATCAGATGATCGAAAAGATAGCCTTGGCACTAGTCACTTCTGCAAGACGCCTTCGGCTTTACTTCCAAAGTCATCAAGTGATAGTTAAAACTAACCATCCCATCAAACAAGTACTGCGAAAACTTGAATTGGCAGGCAGGATGGCAGCATGGTCAATCGAACTATCAGAATTCGATATTCGATATGAACCACGTGGTCCCATGAAAACATAGTTCATGGAAAAAGAAGTCGAAGCTCAATGTCTAAGGTGCTATTCCAACTCACAGCTCGTCCAGGGACAGATAGCTAATAAGTATCAAACCAAAGAAGCCATACTCCTCCAATATTATCTGGCCAAAACACTCATCGATAATTTCGAATGTTTTGAGATGTTTCATATACCATGAGAGAGTAACACCAGGGCTGACTTGTTATCCAAACTGGCCAGTACCAAAAAGACCGGACACCTCAAAACAATCATCCAAGACACACTCCAAAAACCCACCATTGACACCCAAGCGGTAATGGCTAGCGAATCGGAGGAGCCTAACTGGATGACCCCCTACAGAGACTTTCTCACAAAGGGAACACTCCCAACAGATGAAAACGAGGCCCGGCGACTAAAGAGGAAAACCAGTTACTACGTCATCATCGATAATGAATTATTCAAAAGAGGGCTGACAGCACCTCTACTCAAGTGCCTGGACAGCCTACAGGTGAACTACGTTTTGAGAGAACTCCATGAAGGGATCTGCAGACTCCATATAGGGGGACGCTCCCTAGTCACTAAGGTAGTACGAGCAGGATACTATTGGCCAACACTCAGGATTGATGCCTTCGAATTCACACAAAAATGCAAGAGGTGTCAAGAGTTTGCGGACATCCCACAGATTCTCCTTGACAACCTTCATACCATCTCTTCTCCATGGCCCTTTGCTATCTGGGGGATAGACATCTTGGGACCATTTCCTAAAGCTCCAGGAATGGTCAAGTTCTTACTGGTGGCAATCGACTACTTCACCAAGTGGATCGAGGCAAAGCCACTGCGAGAGATAACAACCAGCGAAGTCGAAACCTTCACTTGAAAACATCTCATATGCAGATATGGTCTACCATACGCTATCATTACTAACAACGGTATGCAGTTCAAGGCACAGACTGGGTATCAAACACTTGGTCACCTCTGTTGAACATCCCCGGACTAATGGTCAGGTGGAGGCAACAAAAAGAGTCATTCTCCGAGCCCTTTGAACCAGACTTGACAAGTCCAAAGGTCTCTGGAAGGAAGAACTCCCTAGCATACTCTGGGCTTACCATTTCTCACCTCAAAGCACTACAAAGGAAACCCATTTCCGCTTCACATATGGCACTGATGTCATGATCCCCGTCGAGTTAGGGGAACCATCGACAAGAAGGATGATTTTTCAAGAACAGTGCAACGAAGAGAATATGAGAGTTAAGCTGGAAACCAATGAAGAGATTCAAGACATGGCTAGAATCAAAGAAGAAGTGGCCAAGCTCCGCATGACAAGAAGATAAAACTTCAAGGTTCAACCTCGAACTTTCCAGTCAGGCGACCTAGTCTAGCATGTCTGGGGTGAAGCTAGAAAGGATCCCCGTGAAGGCAAGCTTGGACCAAATTAGGAAGGCCCATTCAGAGTCATAACCAACCTGGACAATGGCACCTTCAAAATGCAGGAGCTCAGTGGTAAAGACATTCCATGAACTTGGAATGCTACCCACTTGAAGTTCTACTATAGTTGAGGAATTCAAGACCGGGTAGCGTACTCTTTTTCCTATTCAAGTCTTTTTCCCACTAGGTTTTGGCTTGAAAGGTTTTAACGAGGCCCATTCGAGAAATAACAGAGGGAATATATACATTAAATATATACCTCTTTCCTTTTACGCATACTTACGTCAATATTGCAGGATTTTAACTAATTTCAGGAACTATCACTTGATCATTCTCCCAGGTCTAGCTTCGACAAAAACCCTGGACCATGCCCTGGTACTTACCAAGGTCCACCCTTGGTAAGCCTTACTAAAATCCAAGGCGGACGCGTCCTAGTACCCTCCAAAGGTTTGTAAATCCAAACTACGTTAAACCGTCAAGGTTCGTAAATCTAAAGCTTTGGTTAACCTCTAAACCCAAGACCAACTCTTAGTAACTCAGGTTCATAAATCCAAACTACGTTGAACTGACAAGGTTTGTAAATCTAAAGCTTTGGCTAACCTCTAAACCCAAGACTAGCTCTTGGCAACTCACAGGTTCGTAAATCCAAACTACGTTGAACTGTCAAGGTTCGTAAACCTAAAGTTTTGGTCAACCTTACAAAGCCCAAGAGCATCTCTTGGCATCCCACAAAAATCCAAGGTCTACCCTTGGTAAAGCCTAAGAGCTTCTCTTGGCACCCTACAAAACCCAAGGGCTACCCTTGGTACAAAGCCCAGGACAAGCTCCTGGCATGAAGACCCAAGACGAGCTCTTGGTAATTTACAGGTCTGTAAAACTACGGTAAACCGTCAAGGTTCATAAACCCTAAAGTTTTGGTGACCTCTAAAAATCCAGGGCGGATGCGCTGCTGGTACATTCTCAACGACACATGGGACCCAAGACCAGTTCATAAGACCACAAACTCAAGATCACACCTTGGTAGATCTCGACAAAACCCAACATGGACAATTCCACTAGTATCATGATATGTGCCTAGCACATGATGCTTTCCAAGCTCAATTAGATTGTTAAATGCATCAAATTATATGATGAATAGCTTCCTTTTGGTATGAATATCATTTATGTGCTTTAATGAGGTATTTTGGTCTAGATTGATGTTTAGCAGGTGAAACAGCAAAGAATTATGCAGAACAGAAGTTCTGGCGCCATCAAACCTATGTACAATCGGGGGTACATAGGCTAGTTCTGCATGTGGCGCCAGGAGCGCCGTGCTCACGCCTGGAGCGCCACCGTCTCTGGACCTTGGCGCCATCAGTGCCGGGCTGGCGCCAGGGGCGCCACAGGTCGACAGACTCTGCATAATGAGGGCAAAACAGAGATTGCACATGCTACTCTATAAATAAGGAGCCTCAGCACTGAATGAAGGGCTTTTTGACAAAAACTTGTTGCGTATTCGGCAAGTATACCGATCGTTCCAAGTAATAAAGTGATAAAGTAGAGTTATCGTCCCACGAGGATTGTTTGGCCAATTAAATCATAAATTGTATCTCAAGGTTGGATGACAAAAGATTAAGAGAATTGTGTTGTTGTGCGAAGTAAATTAAAAGCTAAATATAAACATAAAACATTATAAATAAAATAGGTAATGGTTGCACCAAACGTAAGCTAATGTAGCTAGGGAGACCCACACTCAACGCTCCTAACATTCTTACATGGATTGTTTACTACATTCATTTGTACTAGCTACTCAATCATGCATCCTCATTCATTACTAGTTAAGCCCTAATCCCTTAGTGACATTAACCCTTTAACCTCTTTCAATACCCTAATTCCTTAGTAGCATTTATTAGGTTAAGCATTAAGTGATGCACTAGAACGGATTGCAAGCCTACATCCCTATCCCTAGGTGATGTAGAACAAGTCACCACACTTAGTTCCAAGACTACGGCCCCAATATCCCTATTGTGAACCTTAGCTCTAAGCTCTAACCTAGGTTGATCAGGTCTAAGGAAGAGATGAAGAGATTCAAGTAAAGTGTAATGAAATAACATAGCATTAATGAGAAATAGGTACAACCCAATCCAAATGGAAGTTACATTAAATGTTTACCCTAAATACAAAAGGAAACTAGCCAAACCTAGTCAACGCTGGCCTTGGTACAACAAAAAAAAAGCATGAATGCAGAGATGTAAGCAAGGAGAGGAAGGGAAGAGGGAAGAACCCTCTTCCCCCTCATACCTAAACCCTAGCTCAGCCCCCAAGCCTTCTTCTCCTTCCTTTTATAGTGATTTTCGTCAAAAAGCCCTTCATTCAGTGCTGAGGCTCCTTATTTATAGAGTAGCATGTGCAATCTCTGTTTTGCCCTCATTATGCAGAGTCTGTCGACCTGTGGCGCCCCTGGCGCCAGCCCGGCGCTGATGGCACCAAGGTCCAGAGACGGTAGCGCTCCAGGCGCGAGCACGGCGCTGATGGCGCCAAGGTCCAGAGACGGTGGCGCTCCAGGCGCAAGCACGGCGCTCCTGGCGCCACATGCAGAACTAGCCTATGTACCCCTGATTGTACATAGGTTTGATGGCGCCAGACCTTCTGTTCTGCATAATTCTCTGCTGTTTCACCTGCTAAACATCAATCTAGACCAAAATACCTCATTAAAGCACATAAATGATATTCATACCAAAAGGAAGCTATTCATCATATAATTTGATGCATTTAACGATCTAATTGAGCTTGGAAAGCATCATGTGCTAGGCACATATCATATCACCTTGATAAACATAAGGTACTACTATGTCTATTCTCGACATAAGTTATCATTTTTACATTTCTTCCTTACAAGAATACAAGTTCTCAGGAACATAAAACCCAAGATAGATACTTGACACGCAAAGGCCAAGGTCCACCCTTGGTCTCCTAAACCCAAGAAAACTCTCTTGGTACTATTACACACTATGGAACCCTGACATAGTGGACCATAGAATTGTTCGTTTTGCAAAAACAGGTGTTCAAGGTCTATCCTTGACCAGCATAGTTATCAACAACTCTTGATAACTCGTAACTTTCAAAGCTTAAGGTCCATTTGTGGTCAACCTCATATTCACCAAATTATCCATTATGAAAACATGAGGTATTTAAAGCTTTACTTTGATGATTTCAGTGCTCATAAATTCTTTTCACCCAGGAATACGAGCTACACAAAAACCCAAGGAAGCATATTTGGTATATCAAAGCCCAAGGTCCCATTGGCATGTTAATCCCAATAAAACATTCTTGGTATCTAACTCCTATGGAATTTCAACACGCAATACCATACGATCATTTATTTTGCAGAAACAATTGCCTGAGGTCTGCCCTCTACAATTCAAACTCAAGAAAACTCTTGGTACTTTCATCTGGTGGGAACTTCGACAAAAGAGTCCACCCTCGACATTCCAAACCCAAAAAGCACCCTTGGTATTTTATTTATGCAAAACCTTGACAAGTTAGGCTAAAGACTTAGCCATTTGCAGAAGCAAGAGTTCAACACAGATGTCCACGGTCAGCCCTCGACATTTCCAAACCTAAGATATATTCTTAGTACATCTTAACAACGGGAACCTCGATAAGCAAAGCTAAAGACTTAGCTATTTTTGCTAAAACAGGAACCCAGCATTACTTCATGGCAACGTTAGTTCATAACATGCAAAACCCAAGAGGCATTCTTGGTACTTCAATCACTTGACAATTCAGCAAGCAATGTTGATACATCAAACTATTCGAAGATAACAAGACATTATCGCAAAACTAGCTCGATGACAATTCAAGTGATTTATCAGCATAAATATTAGCAGAAGACAGTGTGCAACATAAAGAAAATAGAAGAAGAAGGAGCGAGAATGATGGTGAGCGGCAAAGGCTCATCTACCCTTGCCTGCTGACGAGGACGAGAAGTGCCTTCACCAGCCTGACGAGAATTTGCCCTCCTCCCAAAGGAAGAGGAAGATCCGTCAGAATCTCCACCATGGATGTTCTCCTCCGAAGAGTCACCCACAGAGATGACTTCATGCATGACATTTTGCTCTATTGAGCCACCTAAATCACTACCACCCATGTCGAAAGTAGAATTAGAAATGGGTGAGACATACATTTTCAGAAGTTTACCTTGAGAGAAAATGGAGGTTTAAGCAAGAAGAAGAATGAAAAAGCAAGAAGACTCAAAAAATAAAAAACATAGGAATTGCAGTGAAAATGACAGAAGTCTCATCTATTTAAATAGGAGTGAGGCTCGACGGTTACTAGCGGGATTTTGAAACGTACCCTAGAAACTCGTGCCATGATTGATTGCATTTACCCACTATCGCACATTCTCTAGTACGTGTCCACTCCTTGAGTGACACGTATGCACGAGTAATGGTGCATGGGCGGCACACAATTGCAGCATTTAAAGTGAAGAAATGCATGTTTTCAATAATCACATCAATGGTCATATTTTGGTAGAAGTCATCAGTCTTTACGCTTCACTTACCTGTCATGTTCAGTCTTATCCACTAAACAAATTAGTCCACCTTGGACAGCTCAACAATAACAACCCGAACTACCTTGTCCTGGTTCAAGTATCGATACAATCTGGACAACCTTGTCCAAGTTCCTGATATTACTTAACAAAGTTATTGACCTCGACGCACAACATCACTTGTCCACCCTCTATGGCTGTAAGCTCTTATCACATTTTACTACCATGATACTTGACATTCTTCATCGACGCTTTTTCACCCTCTTTCGTCCATAAATTGGCTCAGAGGCTGGGGGGCTTATGTACAGTCCAAAATAGTAAAATGACATGTGGCCATCACATAAAGGTCACTATACATGTGGACACCCTCCACGTCAGCACTATTACATTAATAGTGCTTATTCATTCTTCAAGTGTCAATCTGGAAACACTTGTCCGCCCTCCTTGTCAGCCTTGTTACAGGAGTGCGGACGTCTATCATGCATATCTCCTTATTAACAACATATCAACTATGCTTGGTCATTCAAATTGGTGTAACCACCTTATCATATAATATCTCCACAAGTTATCTACAAGTTGTTACTTATCTACAAGTAACAGTATATTAATAAGGTACACATTATCTTCTATTTAAATTAGATACTTGTCTGCTATTATCTTATCAACATATTACTAACAAACAAAGGTCCAAAGCCCATATTCCACACTATAAATACAGTCGTACAGGTTCTCTCTGAACACACTAAACATTCTAATTACTCTCTTACTCTATACCGAGACATCCTCGGAAAATCTCATATACATTCATTAACTCCATAATGATTGATGTATTTACTTGAGTGTCAGAATATCTTTCCTTTGTTTGACAGGTCCCTTTCCTAAACAAGGTTAACTCACCATCTGACGTGCAGAATTTGGAATCCACCTGAATTCGTCCATTATCACACATGGAATTTCCAGATTTTAGTAAGAACGATTTTAAAGAAAGATCTTAATTTGGGACCCAAGCTTATTTGCATGTTAAATTCTTGGCGAGAGATAAAGGGTACAAGCAGTTTGTTAAATCTATATGGACAACCATTCTCAAAACCTTAATGTGGCTCTGATACCATAAAGAACTCTAATTTGGAACGATCTTGGTTTGACATTAATCTCTTTGCAAATTAACGAATATATACATGAATGATATAAAAATATATATATCCCTAAAAATCTTCTCAGAAATTTGTCCTAAAAATTTTCCAAATATACAAATTGATTATGTACAATTATACTATGTATTTTACATAAAAATAGGCTAATATTAATTTAAGGATATACCTGGTATATATACACCCATTAGAGAAGAAAAAGAAAGTGATATCGATAATGTGATGGAAGAAAAGAATGCAAATGAGTTTAAAAAATAGGATGGAAATGGAAGAAAATAAAAATCAGAGTTGCTTATGTTGAATAGTTAATTTGTTGATCAACAACATTGCTGAGGCATGGATTCTGTTTATGTGAAGCTCACGGGTGGCTCTATATGCATTGCAAGTAAGCAATTCAGCATATGCTTGTGCGCATTAAGCATGCCACCATTGATACAGGAAAGTAATATTCTAAGGTGCCTCGATCGGTAGTTCTGACAACGACACATGCTGGGATTAATTATTTGGTATTGATCAGGGAGGAACAAGAGACCAAAAAACTTGGCTGGACTTCATTCACGGGTCACTTTTGACGAAGGACATATCCTTCCTTCTGAATCAAATTTTACCAGGGAACATGCAATTATCAGAAAGGTGCATGTGACCATTGAAGTTTCAAATCTGTGATGATATTGGCGAAGGACATATCCTTCCTTCTGAATCAAATTTTGTAAGTTTTCTCTAATACAATTTTAACGATTGAACTAATTTTACTAAAATTTCAGAATGTACCAGACTTAATATATTTTTTAAGTCTAAAATATATTTATAATTCTTTAATAAATATTTAAATTGTGTGTTTGTTTTTTAATAAATTTTTTTAATAAAATAATAATTTTTTTATTCTTCAAATTTTTTTTAGTCCCGATAAATTAGAAAAAGTTATTATTTTCCTGATAAAAAGTTATTTGTTATTAATCTCTTTAAAAAAATAACAAAGGCCAAAAATAATTATTATTTTATTAGAGATTCAAGATAAAAAAATTATTAAGAAATAAATACAAAATTTAAATATTTATTAGGATAAAAATATATTTTAGTCTATTTTTTATGTGACAATACATTAATAAGCGCAATATATTTCTTCACCAAAAATACGCTAATATTTGAAAAAATAGTAAATAAACAATAATAGATAGATAAATAAAGAATTTCACAAAATTAAGTGCAACCTACGTTAGATATGATTAAAACTTTTCATAATATTTTTTTGAGGATAGATATATATAATCAAACCCTTAACCGTGAAATGCAAACTAGGTCTAGGACCCAATAACCTAATAGTAGAACCTCTGAATCAACAGAAACAAAAAACACAACATGAGCATTCCAACAGTGCTAGTTTTACCATTTCCATTTCAAGGACATGTCAATCCCATGACAACCCTATCACAAAAGTTGGTTGAAAATGGATGCAAAGTCATTTTCGTGAACACAGACTTCAACCACAAGCGAGTGGTGAGTTCCATGGTGGAGCAACAAGATCATGACATTGATGAATCACTAATGAAGTTGGTCTCAATCCCAGATGGTTTAGGACCTGATGATGATAGAAGCAATATAGGCAAGCTATGCGATGCTATGATAAGCACCATGCCTTCTACACTTGAGAGGCTCATAGAGGATATTCATTTGAAAGGTGACAATAGAATCAGCTTCATTATTGCAGATTTAAATATGGGATGGGCTTTGAGTGTTGGGTGCAAATTGGGAATCAAAGGATCTATATTCTGGCCTGCATCTGCAGCTGTGTTTGCCATGTTGTACAATGTTCCAAGGCTTATTGATGAAGGGATCATAAATTCTGATGGTAAGAATATCATACTTGACTATCCATATTTGTTTCATTATATTTACTCTAGAAAATTCCATTGATTAATGAAGCATGTAAATTAACTTTTCTTGTTTTTCTTTTTATGTCTCCTCATAAAAGAAAACTTTGTTTATACTTTTTACAGCTTGTTGTGCTTATTTGCTCCTTAAATGCTTAAGAACACACTGAGTACTTTCACATCTATTTAAGGTTGGCCACTGGTGTGAAATTTTTTTTTTTTTAAAGCACATATATCATCCACGAAATAAAATTATGTTCGAGTCAAATAGAATTATTATATGAACGATAAAAATAGAATTATTATAAACTAAAAAATATTTATAACACAATTACATATTCATAACTTAAACTCAATATCTTTTAATTAAGTTAGAATAACCTTATTCCAATCCATATCACATCTTAGATTTAATAATTGTTGTTAGCATTGAAAAGAGAGAAAAAAAGGTGAATACCTTCCTGTCACATCTCTACTTAACTTTTCAATATTTTATACAAACATTTTAAATGAAGGAGAATTAATAATAGATTAAATATCTTACTTAATAGTTAAAATAGATTAAATATAAACAAAATAATTCAAAATATTACCGTTTCAATGCTAACAATAAATGTTTAACTGCTCCAAATACTATCATAATTTACTGCAGACGATCTGCACTTCCCTGCAATCTTACTTTTTCATGTTTATTGGTACCATACAAAATATTATGTGACAACATAGTGCTATGTTTGGCGTACCTTGTAAGATTGTGTAACCTTGGAAATTTCTAAAAAAACAAAAAAAACAAAGCTTGAAATTACAAAGAGAAAGAAAAAGGACGAGAGAAGTCAATTTGCTAAAAAATATTGGAAGATGAGAAAATTGAGGAAGAATGAAAAAGGTAAAACTTGAGAGGTACCCCAGCTATTATGAATCATGGTGTTCCATATATTTTGTCATGGCACTGAAATTGTTTTACAATGATTAAACCTTTGTATATCTCCTCCTTTCAATTCCTTACCTTAGTGGTTGACCCCAAGCCCCATTACAACATTACGAAAGACTTTTAATTTTTGAAAAGTTAACCATTCAAGTTTTTTTATAGTGTGTTTTATCATCATGTTTTTAAAAAAACACAAGTGAAATTAAACCTTTTCATTTTGAAAATTGGGTAGCAAATTGAAGAAAACTGAAATTTGAGTGACAAAATTTAAAAGAAAACTTTGTTTCTACTTTTTAGAGCTTGTTCGGCTTATTTGCTCCTTAAATGCTTAAGAACACACTGAGTACCTTTCACATCTATTTAAGGTCGGCCACTGTTGCTCCACGGAAGACAATCATATTCTAACTAAATAGAATTATTATGAATGACAAAATATTTATAACACAATTACATATTTATAACTTAAACTTGAGATTTTTGATTAAGTAACTTCATTCTAATTGATAAATGTGTTAGGTGGTCACAGGTGTGATATTTGAATAATAAGCATCAGATCTTAGATTTAATAATTGTTGTTAGTATTGAAAAGAAAGAAAAAAAAAAACCTGAGTACCTTCCTGTCACATCTCTACCTAACTTTTCAATATTTTATACCTCTACCTAACTTTTCAATATTTTATACCAGCATTTTAAATGAAGGAGAATTAATAATAGATTAAATATCTTACTTAATAGTTAAAATAGATTAAATATAAATGTTTTTTTTGTGAACTAAGAAAATATCATAAAAATTTCATTTTATTATAGATTTTTACATTGCATTTATACACAAGTTGTGCTTAAATAGAATTAATGATAAAAAAATATCATATTCAAAAGTTAAAAATAGATTCAGTATAAATGATGAGATTTTTTTATAAGCATATAAATGAGGATTTTTAAACTAAGAAAATATCATATAAATGCAATTTTATTTTAGATTTTTACATTGACATTCATATGCAAGTTGTGTTTGTCATTTATCATTTATAATAGACATGAAATAGGCAAAGCTCGATCTGTCAAAATTTTATGGAAATTTATAAAGCAAAAAAATTTAAATTTTCACATTACATAATCATCTGAAAGTATAACACATAAAAAAAACTATTTCCATATAATACTACTCATTCTTTTTTATTTTCATTGCAGGATCAATATTAACTTCTAAAAAGACAATTCGACTATCACCAAGTATGCCAGAGGTGGACACAACAAACTTTTTTTGGCTTAATATGGCTGACACAATAAATAGTACACATTTCCTGAATTATTTGGTGCATCATTGTACCCCAGCTTTAAGTTTGACAGAATGGTGGCTTTGTAACACTGCATATGAACTTGAACCTTGGATGTTAACCGTTTCTCCGAAGCTCCTCCCAATTGGCCCATTGTTGAGAAGTTATGACAACACAAATGCAACTCTAAGATCATTGGGACAATTTTGGGAAGAAGATCTCTCTTGCATGAGTTGGCTTGATCAACAATCTCATCGTTCTGTCACTTATGTTGCATTTGGTAGTCACACTTATTTTGACCAAAATCAATTCAATGAACTAGCTCTTGGACTAGACCAAACAAATAAGCCTTTTCTTTGGGTTGTGCGTCAAGACAATAAGATGGCATACCCTAATGAATTCCAAGGGCATAAAGGTAAGATAATTGGGTGGGCCCCTCAACAAAAGGTTTTAAGCCACCCTGCCGTAGCATGCTTTATTAGCCATTGTGGTTGGAATTCAACCACAGAATGTTTGTCTAATGGGGTGCCCTTCTTGTGCTGGCCATATTTTGGTGACCAACCTTATAACGGAAAATACATTTGCTATGAGTTGAATGTTGGGCTGGGATTGAAATCGAATGAAAATGGACTTGTGTCACGGTGGGAGATTAAGAAGAAATTGGACCAACTACTTAGTGATGAAAACATAAAATCAAGGTCTCTGAAGTTAAAGGAGAAGGTAACAAGCAACACAACAGACAGAGGTCAATCTTTAGAGAACTTCAACAAGTTTGTCAAGTGGCTGAAAGAATAAAGATTGACCTTTTGTGCGTGATATTTGTTTGGATCAACTAGTTATAAGTATTGAACAAATAGTGTAATAATGTCCAAAACTGAAGATAGTCTAGAGCAACTAGTCAACAAAGATTTGTAGGTTTTTCATTTAGTACTTGAATGTTGAAAATATCAAGATTTTCTTTCTTTGTTTTCTTTTTTTGATATATCAAGATTTTCTTTATTGAAATCATAAAAATGTTTTTGAAGGTAAAGAATTTCACAGTATTTGAAGGACAAGTTAACTCAGGCTATGGATTTATTTGATCTGCTATATATATGAACATTTTTTTCATCCACGATAATTCCTAGAGTGGTTTCAAGTATGAAAATATAGCTAGTTTATAGGGGGTTTAAATGACTTGGGTCGGCTTTGGTTTAAATTAAGACTCAATCCAATAAAACATAGTTAGGTTGGTTGGATTGGATTAGTTGTATTTTGTTAAGCAATCCAAACCTTAATTATGTACAACAATTTTTTGTCGAATGCAACATCAACACTGGCTTTTGTGCCTCCAATCTTCCTAATCATCCCTCAACATCAGCATGTTCTTTGCAGAGTGCTTCCAATCCATTCGGAGCTAGCTCCTTGAATGATAGAATGATGAGCTCCAGGGTTATTTTGAAAGGTTCCTGTGGGGGTTGGGGTATTGTGTCCCATGGGAGAGAGAGATAAGAGAATATGGCTGGCAATTGGTTGGTAAGGTTTCAAGTGCAAGTACTTACTCTAGGTAACATTATAAATCAAAGGAGTTCAACTACTAAATCAATGACCCGTCGGGTAGAGATACTAGTATATTACCTCCAGCTACAGTAATTGGAATCGGTGGGGACTTTCTTAAAATCATTAGTTTTGTCCAATGGGGTACCCTTCTCTTGTTGGCCTTATTTCACTGCCCAATTTTATAATCAAAACTTACATTTGTGATTGTTGGTCTGTATAGTATAAGCAATTAAGCATGATATTTATGTTACCTTAACCATGTATTTGCCTCTTGATATTGAACGTTCCAAATCTGGGAAGCTGCCATTGCAACAACACATCATTTGAATTCGTACTTGGAGAGTTGAATTTACAAAGGGGGTAAGAGAATTGGATGAAGGTTGGTCAATGGAAGGGATAACGGCGTGTGGTGTCTTTCTAGTAAAACATGGTTATGTTCCTTCACAAATTCATGCACTGTTAGTTTTCAACACTTTAACCCACGTGTTGTCATCTCAACCAAAAATTTCAGACAAGTGCAAGGCCATCAAATTGAATAGGCTGATGATTCTAGTTAGTACAAAGAAAGTCATTTGATTTCAACATCAACATCAACAACATCTTTAATTCAAGTTAATTGGGATCGATAGTAGATGAACCCAATAATAGATTCAAAGAAATTGGAAAAAAAATAACACAAGAAAAAAAATAATATAAAAGAAAAAAGTTATCTTCAAAAAAGAAGACAGAAGTTTGGTACATGGAGAAGCCGGGTATCTATTACAATACTTTCAGAGAAAGTTGGTTGAAAATCTAACTTGCTACCATGCCTGTCAACTTGATGTTAAAGATCAAATCACCAATGTTTTTTTTGGCAGATACAAGGACGCTCATTGATTATGGATATTATGGTTATGTGGTTATCCTTGAGTTCACATAGACCACTAGCAGTGTTTTCGAAATTTAACCATCACCGAGGAATAGTGATCTTTGGAACAGCATTTTTATACCATGAAACAGCATAGTCATACAAGTGTCATTAACTGTAATATTGTTTTAAATTATTTTACTAATGTGCCTTATGTGAACTGCTGCTATGATCTACGGTTAATACTATTTCTGCAAGGAGTTGTAGGGGATTCTTTGCTGCAAAGAATCCAAATGCAAAAGTTAAATATGTCGGAACATTTTGCTAAGTGCTAACATATATGTGAACTATTTACTTACAGAAACTATATAATAACAAATATCGGTAGTGGAACTAAAGGTTGAACTATTGTAAGTGGACTCTGTCTTTAGCCTAAGCCAATAAAAGAGTATAGAGTTAGAAACAATAGAAACCCACCCATAAACAACATGAACATTCCAACTGTGCTAGTCTTGCCATATCCAGCTCAAGGACATGTCAACCCCATGATGACCCTCTCACAAAAGTTGGTTGAAAATGGCTGCAAAGTCATTTTTATAAATACAGACTTCAACCATAAGCTGAGTGGTGAGTTCCATGGCGGAGCAACAAGATCATAGCCTGGACGAATCACCGCTGAAGTTGGTCTCAATTCCCGATCGATGGTCTAGGACCCGATAATGACAGACACGATTGGGGAAAGATCATAGAAGATAATCATTTGAATAGTGACAAATAATAGTAGAATCAGCTTCATTGCAGATTTGGGCATGATATGGGCGTTGGAGGTTGGGAGAAAATTTGGAATCATAGGGGCTATTTTTTTTTCCTATGTCAGCAATTATGTTTGCTTTGTTATACAACAGCCCCAAGCTTATTGATGATGGAATCATAAATTCTGATTGTAAGAATATTATACTTTACTATCCAGATTTGTTACTTTTTATATTAGCTTTTTTTACTTTTTATCTTCATCTACTTATTAATTCCTTTTAAAAGCTTAAGATGTTAATATTGGAAAATCTATCCCCATAAAATACCACTTATTTAATCTCATTTTTCATTTCAGGATTAATATTAGCCACCAAAAAGACAATTCAACTATCACCAAGTATGCCAGAGATGGACATAGGAACCTTTTTCTGGTTGAATATATTTGGGTGACTCAATTAATAGTAAGGTAGTATTTAATTATTTGAGGCACTGTGCACAAAATTTGAATTTGGCAGAATGGTGGCTTTGTAACACTATATATGAACTTGAACCTGAGGTATTAACCTTAGTTCCGAAACTACTCCCAATTTGTCCATTGTTGAGTGAGAATACAAACCCAACTACAAGATCATTAGTACAATTTTGGGAAGAAAATGTCTTTTGCATGAGTTGGCACGATCAACAACCTCATGGTTCTGTCACGTATGTTGCCTTTGGTAGCATTATTCTCTTTGACCAAAGCCAATTCAGTGAACTAGCTCTTGGACTAGACATCACCAATAGACCTTTTCTTTAGATTGTGCGTCAAGACAATAAGATGGTATACCCTTATGAATTCCAATGGCATAAAGGTTAAATAGTTGGATGGAGCCCTCCACAAAAGGTGCTAAACCATCCAGCCATAGCTTGTTTTGTTAGTCACTGGTTGGAATTCGACCATGGAAGGTTTGTGTAATGTGGTACCCTTCTTGTGTTGGCCATATCATGCTGACCAAATTTATAACAAAACATACATATGTGATGAATTGAATGTTGGTCTGGGATTGAACTTGGATGAAAATGGACTTGTGTCACGGTGGGAAATTAAGAAGAAATTGGACCAAGTAGTCACGGATGAACACATAAGATCAAGATTTCTGAAGCTAAGGGAGAAGGTAATGCAAAACGAAATAGATACAGGTCGATCTTTAGAGAACCTCAAGTAGTTGGTCAAGCAGATGAAGAATAAGGATTTGCCTAGCTACTTTGTGTATATTTTGGATTAACTGCTTAGTATTGGATGTGGATGCAATTTGGAAGTGATCTAATGTTTTGGATTTACTACTATAGTTAGATGTGAAAGTTGTCAATTGGGTGTTGTTCTATCTTCTTTTCAGTGGAAGCTTTTCAATTGTGTGATTATATATAGAGAGGGCGTTGGACCAAACTCGTATGTCAGTAAACAATTCTTATAGCCTTGGGCAATATCTTTTCTTTATAAGATTTCTAATTAAAAAAAAAAAAAGTAAAAATGTGATCCCTAAAAAATATTAAATATTTTTTTTGTTTTTTAACAAGAAAAGTTCATTTTTCTTCTTGATAAAACAAAATAAAATTGATTCTTAACACTTTTTTAAATCCTTGTAAATTAGCAAATTTTGTGTCTGATCTTTTTGATAATTTTTTTTATTTGTTATTAGTTACTAATAACTAATAACAAAAAAAATATCAATAAATAAACATAAAATTTATTAATTTATCATATATTACAAAAAATGTCAATGATTAAAAATAAAATTATTGTTTGATTAGGATTAAAGAAAAAAATTATCAAATAATAAACACAAAACTCAAATTTTTTTTAAAGATAAAAAAACATATTATAACAAAATAAAAAATAAGAAACTGTTAGCATAACTTAGGCCGAAGTATGACAGTGTAGGATTTAGGGTATCGGCCTTAATTTCTCAATGAATGTGAGATGTGTGACTTTTTCATCTATCTATGGCGCTGGAGCTGCTTTTTAAATGTTATTGTAAATTTGTATTGAATCAAAATCAATAACAACCTGGGATGGGGTAGTGTGTTGTAGCTCAGATCGGTGGGGTATGTTACCAGATTGCAAATATTTTCTACCAAAGATAATTCTGCGTTCGCTTGTTAGAATTACTATCAGTGATAAAAAAATATTTAAAACATTTAAGATTTAAATTCAAGATCATTTGTTAATATCAAATCTTGTGTCAATTAATCTGCGTGTTTCCTGATCTCATGGTGTACAAAAATACTTTTTTCCTCCAGACCAAACGTTTTCTTTTTTGTTCTTTCATTCAGATATTGGTTACTAAGTCCAAAACCCTGGTTTTGTTTTTGATTTTTATATTCGTTATTATTTCTATTTATATGTTTTTGAATCCTGACTCCTGATTGATCTAACTAGAGACCAATTGTCTATCTCTGAATGTTTCTTTGGAGAACTTTTGCAGTTAAATTGGACGGTTTTTATACCACTTGGATTATTTGTTGACACTTTTTTCTCTTTCTATATCCTTGTATCTTTTCTTTTTCAGCTTGTGTTATCCTAAGTTCAATACAAAAGATAGAAAGAACAAGCAAAAACAAATATATAAACAATATAAAAAGAATATAAAAATTGTCAGCTAGTCTCGGCCATAATTTTTCCTCAGGAACTTGCAAGATACCCTTGATCCAAAAGTCAAATCAATGAACAAAGTCTATTTTCTAGGCTATAAATACAGAGCGGAAGAAAGTTCAAATGGAAATTTTTTGGGAGAGCATAGAATAGAAATCAACAAAATTTCAAAAGTAAATTCAACACTGCGCCTGATTGACAAGCAGAGAGGAAGAACAAAACACCTCTTTTTTCAACGGTAAGAGCCATCTTAACTTTTCATTGCAAATATCATGTTTCATAGTAGAGAAGTACCAACAATACATTCTATCTAGCATACTTTATCAATATCAATAAAAATTTATTAAAAATTACAAAATTAAGAAAAAGATCTAAAAATATTTATAACTAACAAATTTTAGCCTACAATAGAAAGTATATTAAAGAATATGTGTAGCATTTTAATAATTATATGCATACTGATTCATACAAGCAAATGACTGAATGAGCATGTATAAGACTGAATCCATAAGCACAAAGCACACAATCAATAGAGCAAACATCAAAACATCTAACAAAAGCACACTACCACATACCAATCCTTTGACTACGTAAATTTCAGACACGGGATAACGGTTTCGAAACAAAACATTAGTCTCAAAATCTCGGATCCCATGTTGGTGATTTTAGTGTCATCAATGGATTTTAGTAGTAATGTGATT
>CM023942.1:4538921-4579858 GCA_013407115.1 Glycine latifolia
CCCCCTCAAATCAACAATTGTTTGGATGATATTTCAATTAGGTTTGTGGTTTTAATTAATTTAAGAGATAATTCGATTGAACTGCTTCTAATGAAATTAAATGAACTTTCATAATAAGACCATTATCTGAGAACTATGATAATTTGCATTGCTTGGTTTGGTGAATTAGATTGATATTCTTTAATCTGTTTTACAATACCTCTTATCAATTTTGTTAGTTTCTACATTTTTCTTCAATTGTATTTTTGTGTTTTTGCAATTTTTATTCATAGTCTACAAATTGTTCGATAAAAATCTCCCTGCTGTTTATTAGTGAATTGAAGTTGGAACCAAATTGATCGTATCTCTGAGTTGACCTAGGTTAATCCTGTTGTTTTGAAGCGATGCGACAATCGGTTATCACACGTATTAAATTAGGTAGTGATATGTTTTTCCTTCTCTAATTTGCCTAGATTATGGTTAAAAGCAAAATAGTTAATACAACTCCCCATATTATACTTAAGAATGGACATTTGGAAAAGTAGATTTATGGGAACTTCAACACAAGTTAACTCATGAACAACGAGATTATCTTTGAGGAATTTAGAAAGGATTTTATTCACACTCTTTCCCATTATCTAAATGCAATTGTTTAATTGGGCTCCCAAACTCTGTTTGAATCACAAAAGTAAAAAGTTGACTAACAATTGAAAAATGATAAAGAATTTAGGTGGGAAAAAGAAAGAAAGGAAGGGAGAGGGAAGAAGAAACAAAGCAGCTAAAATACATAATCCTACTTGGTTTATAGGCAGCTACTTAACAGTTATGAAATCCTGTAACACCCTGAAATTTTGATAACTGAAAATATATGTTTGATGTATTTGTTGTGATTGTTTGATTATTTGATTAATTTATATTGGTTGATTTGTTGTACATTATACCTTGGTGCAATTGCTTGGTATGTATGTTAGGTTGTGCGAAGTTTGTTTGAACTGTGATGAAAATTGAGTGATTCCGAGTTTGACTTGAAACCTGTTTTAGTAAAATCAACATTCTGGATTAGTTACCGTTGGATTGCATTAAAATTTTAAAGGTAGGCTTCTAATCCATATATGTAATGTTTGACCGTTGGGATTGACAAAATAACATTTGAAGAGTGAGAAATTAATTTTTCACAGAAGCAAAAATTTCAAAATTAGGTCAGCTAGCCCAGGCGAATTTTGGCAAGCATTTTGGCTCGCCTGGGTGAGTCAAGGCGGTGATAAATTCATACAGCAGTGTCAAAACTCGAAAAATGGCTTCCTTCTTCCTACAAAAGCCACCCAACACCCTCCCCCTCCACCAGCCATGGCCACCACTGACCACCACGAGGCATCGCCGCTTGCTGTTGGACCACGGCATGAAGAGAAACACTTTAATCGGAGTGAAATCTTTGAAACCCATCTCAAAGTTTCGGTAGAGAACGGAGCCTCCAATCCTTCTTTCTTGGTTTCTTTGAGGTAACCTTGGTTTCTTTTGTCATCTCCTAGCTAGTTTAAGCTTCTCTTAGTGTCTCTTGCATTTTGGGTACCGTTGTGGGAGTTTTACCACTTCCTTTGAAAACCCTTTGAAAATGAGATGTTGTAAAAGTCTCCTTTTTATGAAATAGATGTTATTTTTGTGATCTTTGTTGATCCCAGGTCACATTGGTGTGATCGGAATTTCAAAATAATGTCTTTTGATGTGGACTTCCAAAACACTCTTTTGACCCCTTTTTAATTTGAGTGAGTATTTGACCCCAAATGTTAATTTTGATCTTGCCTTTGAAATCTATACTAAATTATCTTTGATTTGGTATATAAAGTTCTGCTTCGGACAAGCACACATATTGAAGGATCTCAAAACAACACTGCGAGGTTTTAACAGGAGAACTCCTAGTTAGGTAAGGAGAGTTTATTATTTCATTATAGTTTTGATACCATAGTTGGGGGCCAAGGAACCCAACTATGAAGATAATTGCCTGTCCCTACTATGTGCTAGTTTTTTAGAAAAACTACATTTTTAACTAATGGGATGCGATGTATTTATGATTGATGTGTGTTTGTTCCTATGTGTGCTCATTTTCAAGAAAAACTGTGTTTTTAACAAATGGGATGCGATGAATTGTGTAACACCCTGTAATTTCAAGTTGCTGAGTTAGATATTTGATGTGTGTTATGTTGCTTGATTGTTTGATTTATTTTAGTAATTGCTGTTTTGAGTGCTTTTTGTATTGGTATGCGTGCTTGATGGATGTTAGGCTAAAGTCAACTTAGCTGGCCTGTGGTTGCTGTGCATGCACGTAAAGGGGACATGCCTTGTCAGCTGGTATATAGGCATCAAAGTGGTGCAGTGAAAGCTTACTTCTTTTCTTCTTCTTTGCGCCTTTCTCTCCTTTTCTCTTTAAGCTTACCCACATCCAGAAACCTTTCTTCCTCATCCCTTCTGTGTCACCTTCAACCCCAGAGGACCACTGTAGCTGTCACAGAACCCCCTACGTCAAAAGTAACCCGTGGTCGGATCAAAAGTCTTAGACGACCCTTCGTGAAGTTCAAGGAGAATAGAGCTCTACCCTTGCTTTCATGCTTTAGAGGATAGTGTTTCAGCATCGCCCGACTTCAAGAAGAACTCCTGGTTAGGTAAGGGGAGTTTATCATGTTTAATAACAGCTTTAGATACCATAGTTGGGGACTAGGGAGTCCGACTATGAAGATGACTGCATGTCCCTGCTGTGTGCTGTTCTCTTAGTAGAACTGTCTTATAACAAATGGGATGTGGTATGCTGATGTTTGATGGTGTTCTTGTGTGTTGATGTTTGATGGTGTTCTGGTATGAAGAGTTTGATGGTGTTTTTGGTGGGGCAGTTGGCGATGTAAGAACTCCCCGTGCATGTGTGTGAAGTTGGCATTTTGATGCTGAAAACTCCCAAGACACTTTTTAGTAGTGTTTGCGGAGGTGTCGGATACCGGGTTGGGTATGCCGAGCTGAACTCTTCACGTAGCATGTATACGTACATGCGGGACGTGACTCTTAGTAGTCCTTGTTGGCGGATGTCATATTCCGAGTTCCTTACCAGGGGTTGTTCCCTTAGAGCTGTTGAGCTCACTTCCTTTTCTCTAGATATCCCGGGTTCCTTACCCGGGGTTGGTTAGTTACTTTCCTCTTTAGGGCTGCTGAGTCCAAGTTCTTTCTTTGAAGAGCCATCGAGTTCCCTAACTTGGATGAGCTCGTGTCTTTTTGGGAAAAAAGCCATTGGGTTCCCTAACTCTGATGAGCTCGTGTCCTTTTGGGAAAAGAGCCATCGGGTTCCCTAACTCGGATGAGCTCGTGCCTTCTTGGGAAAAGGGCCATTGAGTTCCCTAACTTAGATGAGCTCGTGTCTTTTTGGGAGAAGAGCCATCGGGTTCCTTACCCGGATGAGCTTGTGCCTTCTCGGGAAAAGAGCCATTGAGTTCGATAACTTGGATGAGCTTGTGCCTTTTTGGGAAAAGAGCCACCGGGTTCTCTTACTCGGTTGAGCTTGTGTCGTCTCTTTGAATTGACAGGGTTCCTTTCCCGGGTTCGTTCCTCTCCTCGAGTTGTTGAACTTGCTTTCTTTTCTTTAGGGATATTGGGTTCCCTTCCCGTGCCTATTCTTTCTTTAAATCAGTTAAGCTCATTCCTTTCTTTGGAGCTATCGGGCTTGTGCTGTCTGTTTTTAATCGATTACGAACGCTTGATGTAATCGATTGCATAGTGCTGGGTCCGTTCTTGGTGTTTTGTAATTCCAAGGTCCGACCTTGTCCAACCTCGTCCGCCCTCACCCGATCTTGTCCATCCTTGTATGGGTTCTTACCTCATTATTATAGTGATTATGTCTAAGTGCCAACCTGGACACCTAATACTTCACACCAGTTCTGTAGTATATGTTGTGTACCACTGACGTGTGTGTAATGAATCTATATGATAATGTTGAAACCTTGGAAGGTTGGCTCGTGAGATGATGATGTTCATTGATACCATAGGGGGTGCATGGCAGTATCCTAGCTAGGACAGAGTTGATCCCTGGCCGGGCCATGCATTGATGATGCCCATGGTTATCTAATGTAGGTGGATATACATAGATATCCACGGGGGTGTATGGCATCAACCTAGCCTGGAAGAGTACATTCCTAGTCAGGTCATACATTGATGGTGCCGTAGTGATATACTATGTATAGACACGTGAGATGCCGGGACCGGGTGGTTAACCTTGCAAGGACCACGGTCAATGTATCAATGATGCCCTCATTTGGGGCGGTACGTATGTACATGGGTGTATGGCATTATCCTAGCCAGGACCAATTTGTCCCGGGCTGGGCCATACATTGATGGTGACCATGTGACATACTACATTTGCACGACGAAAATAGGATGATTGGCTGTAGGGTACTAGAGTACTGGGGGCCACGTTTGTTGGGTACTCCTTCTGACACCCAGATGCTGATCACTACCGGGAGGGAGCGACTTGTGCACGACAGAGTGACCCTGACAAGCTACTGCATCATCGAGACCACATGGATGGGCTATTTCCGTGATGGTACCACATTGCATGCTGCGAGAATGGCAGGAGCATGTATCATGCTAGGCAATATAAGTTGACTTGTGGAATGTCTGTGGATTGATTGCCCATGTTGACTGTGTGATGGAATGCCAGGTTATCGTTGTGATATTGTGATGTTTGGATTGCCTTCCTTAACTGATGATATATGTTGCTTGTTGTTTTATATGATGAATTCACCTTTACTTTTGTGTACCGTGTGGTTTGGTACCGTGATGATCGTGAACCGTATTCGTGTGAGCAAACGGGCAGCAGTAGGTGATTTGGAAGATGACTATCTTTTGGTTGGAGCCGCCGAGTGGCCGGGATGTCGATGGACTAGATCCCGGGCGGGAGTTATGTTTTGCTCGTTACACCCCATGTTTTGCTAATCACACCTCTGACGTTTAATTTCCTGTTTCCTTTGTAAAATACTTAATGCATTTTAGACATGGTTGTCTGTACCCAAAACTAAACCATGTTTTGTATATATATATATATATATATATATATATATATATATATATATACTTGAGGTGTCTCATATGTATTTTATTTACGTATTTACTTCATGATGATGATTACTATGTGCTCACGAAAAATTTACTACAGTTTTCCTTAATCAAATTAAAGTGATTTTCTAGTTAAACGTGTTAATGACATGATTAGGAGTTAGTGATACAGTAGCGACGAGGTGGGTCGTTAGAAATTGACTTGTTGATGGATAAAACTGTGAATGATGTTGTTGTTGTAATGATTGGATTTTTGGGAAAAGTCTTAATTACAGAGGAGACTCTGCCCAAAATTTTAGAATATGTTTTCCTATTTAATTCTTTACTAAATTTTTAAATGGGCATAAGAGTTTGTTTTCTATACTGTAGTCCTCCTCTTTAATTTAGAATTTTCCTAAATTACCAATCTCGTGATAATATAGATTGTGAATGAATGAGGTTTGTATTGTTTGAAGACCTGGAGAATGTGAATCTCAGACATATGGTATGTAGATGTAAAATGCGATTGTTTGTGATGCTGATGATGATATTGAAATGAAATTATGTTGATGATTATATTAATATGAGATGATATTGATGATTATGATGATGATGTTGAAATGAGATAATGTTGATTGGGTTGATGATGTTGACATGAGATAATGATGATATAGTTGATGATGTTAAATATTGATGTTTGTGATGATGATATTGAAATAAAATGATGTTGATGTTGTTGATGACATTAAGATGACATAATGATGATGATGTTGATAATGACATTGACGGGGGATAATGTTGATGCGAACAATGTCATTGTGTGATGTGGATATACATGGATACCCATGGGGGGGTGTACGACTAGTTATCCTTGCGAGGAAGGATTTGTTCCTAGCAAGGTCATGCATTAATGGTGCCCATGGTTGTATGTGATATATGTCAACGTGGGGTGCAGTGACCAGTTGGATATCCTTGCAAGGAAGGGTTTACAAATTTTAAGCATCCCAGGAGAGAGAGGGATTGTTTAAATTCTGGTTCCTAGCTATCCATGGTCAGTGCATCGGTGATGTTGTGTATGTGCATGGGGGTGCATGACTGGATAACCTTGCGAGGAAGGGATTACAAATTTTAAGCATCCTAAGAGAAAAAGGGATTGTTTAAAATTCCGGTCCCTATTTATCCATGGTCAGTGCATTGATGATGCCCATGTTTCATACTTCATATTTGCATGGATGGAAATAGAATGATGGACAGTAAGTACGGGGGGTACTAAGGGGCAATCACTCTATTTGGAACACCCTTGTGACTCAGGGCTGATCACCATGGGGGAAGCGACTAGTGCACTACAGGGTGACCTCGATGAGCTACTGCATCATTTTCCTGAGAAAGACTATTTCCATGAGGATGGTACCACATTGCATTTTGAGAGATGAGTCAGGTGCATGCATTAGTCTGAGCATGGTTGTTTGAGTTGTGAAAGTGAATTGGATGATGGGTTTGTCGAGTGTGTATTGGATTGATGGACTTTTGGTAATGATTGTGGTTGTTAATGTTGTTTCCTTTCCAATTGTTGTTATCTGATGCTTGTTGGTTTTAAATAATAAACTCACCCTTGCATTTGTTTTGTACTGTGTGGTTGGTACCTATGATGATCGCAAACTTTCGTTCGTGTGAGCAAATCAGCAGCAGTAAGTGACCCTAGGGAGAGATCTTCTTTTGATGGAGACGCCGAACCGATGTGATGACGTTGGAATTCTTTTTGGAAAGAGTTGTGTTTTGTTAATCAACTCTTTCATAGTTAGTACCTTAATTCTTTTTGTGGACATGTATATTTTGAGTTGTAAATACATGTAAAACTAAATTAAGTTCTAAACATGTGAATGATGAGTACTGATTTACTATATGTGTACATATGTATTCAATTATTGTAATTGTATCGTATGTATGATGATTATATTATTGCGAAAAACTTACTACCATTTTCATAATCAAATTAATAGAGTTTTCATTAAAATTTGAAATTCACACGATTAGAGTTAGTGATGCCGTAATGACGAGGCAAATTGTTACAAATCCTATTTAATGGTAGCTGGCTAACTAACTAATTAAAATGTTTCACATTGAGTTATGAAATAGTTATGAAACAGATCATAACTATCATGCTAATTCTAAAACAAAATTAGTATGCATTTAGTAACAGGTAAATTTCAAAATTCCTTCCTAGCAGCCTTCAACTTTAGCTTGCTCCAAAATGAATCTGTAGATTTGAACAATTCACACAAGCATAACATTAATTTCAAAAGCATAATTTTGTTTCTTATAAGTTATAACCAAAATAATTAACCATATTGCCATGTAACTCATGAACTTTGATGTGATGTGCTTTCTAGAAAACTGAAGTTGATAAAAAAAAATTCCCAAAGATAGTAGTACATCGATACCTTGTTGATTAATTCCTTGCTTCTCAAAATTGTCATCCCTTTCTTCCCATGAATCTTGCCATTGCTTTACCTGCAGAGACAAATTTGTTAGCTAACATTAATTATATCTACAGACATCAATGCATACAACATATTCAAGTTCAACATTACCACCTCATTATGTGCTGACCCAGATGCAATTTGTCTGGATGATGCTACTTTTGCCTGAAATTTAACAGTTGCCAATTTGGTACGTCAATGCATTCACAAATATAGAATTTGAGAAGCCAAGTGATGATGATGTTAATAAAGAAAATAAATCTTGCTTACCAGAGAAAGCTCAAAATGAAGTTGAAATGTTCCAAACTGACTATATGGGTCTGCCCAAATTTTGGTAGCAGTTAGGTTCACATGAAAATGTGGTGAAACATGCAGTGCAACAATCAATTTCTTAATAAAACTTGTATCATAGTTCTGTAGAGTGTGCTAGTAACCACAAGGCTTTGCTTGTATATTGTCAATTTCCTATTGAAGATGATAAGGTAAAAAAAGGTAATGATTATATTTACAGAAACATAAATTGTTTTCTGCTGAAGAACTAATTTGTTTTTAAGGATCCATTTATCCCTCTCAGGTCAGATTTTGAAATTCATGATGAAATTAAACTATGAAACTTATTTTCTTTTAATCTAAATACCTGGAAAATTAATCTAAAAGTATCTTAAGTCAATACAGAACATATTGTTGGCATTTACATGATTGAGTCTTTAAAATGTTCCCATAAAATAATAGAAATAAATATTTTAGACATGGATGGATTTTTTATATTTAAAAAGAAAAGATTGATTAAGTTTGTTTCCTGAGTTAATATCCTTGTGCTTATGAGTTATTTCCTTAGTCTTAATCCAAAATAACCGAGGTTGAGTAAATGGTGTTCATATGCAGTTATATTTTTTTTATAAAAAAGTTCTAGTTTTTTTTATACCTAACAACAAGAACTTCTTTTTAGTGGTTGTAATGTGTAATGTGTTAGAAATTTAGAATGATATTTCTTTCTAGAAATACTTTTGGAATTTAGCACTAGATTAATAGCTAATCAATGGTTGAGGTTTAGGGATCTCTGCATTGAGAACATGGAAATGCCATGCTCTAGCAAATTGCAAGAATAATCATAAATAATTTGTATTATGCTCTAGCACAACATGTACCACTATAAATCAGTTTGCATTGGATTCTATTAATTTAAATTCAGATATGAAGTTGAGCAAGTAAAACTACAAATTGAAGTGAATTGGACAGAGAGATTAGCACCTGAAAGATCCAAAGTTTTCTGTTATATCCTTACTCTCGCACTCTTAACTCAATAGTGGCTTGCACCTTGCTCAGAAGGTATAACCTGTTCACCCACCCACTTCCTTGCATCAACCTTATTATCCTTTTAACCTCTCCCAACAACACCAGCACACGACATTATAGGCACGACAAAAAATACCAGGGAAAATAGCAAAAGAACCTGAAATGACTGTAGCAGCAACAAGGCGAGGGCTGTGTGCTTCTGCTTCATTCACACAGACGTTCACACCTGGCTTTGAGCTTCTACTTCTTTCATGCTTCTATGACAATGGCAACAAAGATGGGCACACGCCAAATGCGACAACGACAAGAGCTACAAAGGCGTTCACAAGCAGAGGGGCAACGAGAGAGGGGCGGTGGTTGTGACACGGTGGCGCGATGGCAATGAGAGAGAGGCAAACAAGAGAGTCGGAGTTTGAAAGAGTGAGGCCATGGTTTCAAAATGAGCTCGAGAGAGTAAGGCGTGCCTAAGTAAGTTTTTTAAAAGAGCTAACATCAGTTTTTAAATAAAATTGATGTTAATGACGCATTCCACAACATTGGTTTTCAAAAATCAATGCTAAGATTTTGCTAGTAACATCTATTTTTCAAAAATTGATGTTAAGTTTCTGCTAGTAATATTGATTTTTTGAAAAACAATGTTAGCAAGATCCATTATTTACAAAAATGGCAACACAAACAAATTAACATCAGTTTTTCTTGTAATTGATGTTAAATTGGTGATGTTGAATGCATATTTTGTAGTAGTTTGTTGAAGTGCTTAGTTTTCCCATGAAAGACTAGGATTGTGAGAGATAGCTATAGCAGCTTGGGTTTCAACAAAAGTCAATGTGCTCTCCTTCTACTCCATGTTAAGATCCTTAAAAATTTTCCTCAACCACAAAGCTTGCTGCTACAGTAGTTGTAGCATCAACAAATTCAGCTTCAGCTGTAGTCGGTAGATTGAGCAACAACTTGTTTTTTCAAACTCCATGAGAAAACACCAAAGCTAAAAGTACCATGAAGTACTCTTCATATCATCAATTGAACCACCCCAATCACTTGCAGAGAAACCTGTTAGCTTGAATAGTTCTCGATCTTGTACTTGATGCCAAATTGGCAAGTGCCTTTGACATATCTAATCACCATTTTTTCAACTTTGACATGCATTTCACTTTTGAGTTTGACCATGTCCGTGTTTTATGTGGTTCTGTGAGTAGTGGTTGATCGAGAATCTACTGTGAACACCACTGACGAGTTTTGTTCACTGTATTAGTTTAAATCCTTTAAAGTTTGCATGGGAGTTTTGATATGTGATAGGCTATTGATATCATATTTGCTGAATATTTGTAGTATCTTATTAATGTATTTGTGTGGAAAACATTTCCTGGTTGAAATTCACCTTTAACTACAAATTTTATTTGTAGGCGAAGCAGGGAGATACACATCAAAATCAAGATGGTTAATGTTGAAGAAGATAAAGTGGCTGCAATCCTTATGTGAAAAATGCTCCAAACAACACTTATTTCAACCTAGTAATGAATTGGCTAATTCAGAAAATCAGTTTGACCATAATGTGGAAAATTCTGAGTCTCAACCTCACAAGGATCTCTCCAATTCCAAAGCAAAATTACTTCGTGCATCTGAAACCTTGGCTTCTAGTGTCGATGTAAATGAAGGGACATTGCCCAACCGTGAATTAGACAACACAGAAGAACTTCCTAATAGTGAGTGGGTGGGAGAATCCCAAGTCACTGCCCGCCAACCAATCAAGCAATGATGAGGGCCCATATAACAATCAACATGTTTGAAAGAAAAATTCACTTTTTGTTTCAAAAAGGCTTATGAGATTTTGGAAGTTTCTTTTCATTATTGTGAAACTAATTTCAAAATGAAGTGATTTAAAATTTTAAGATGATTTTTTGAAAAACCATCTTTAAATCTAAACGTTTTTTGAACATTATTTAAACAAAAAATCTAAGATTCTAAGATGATTTCTAAAAAAACTTACGTAAAAATCGACATTCTAAGGTTATTTAAAAACTGTCATGGAAAGTGTTGATTTTCCATGATGATGGATTTAAAGATAGTCAAAAATCATCGTGAAAAGTGTCAAATAATTGTCTTTGAAAGTGTTTTTTGTAATAGTGTCTCTAGAAATTTCTTCATGCATATAAAGTTACTCACACATTTTAGAATATTTTACATACTACTATAATTATTTTCTAAATAAGTTCTTCTAGAACATGCTTCTAGAATTTGGCCTAAGGATATTTCTAGAAATTGGGCTTTTAGACTAATAAGACCCAAAATCAAGTTTCTATTTCAACATCATATTGGTGGCTGATGCAAGCAAATGCAAATCATAACTCCCTTGAAAAAGCCATGATAGAACCCCACAAAGAGGTTCTGAACAAGCAAAATTAAAAATGTGAGTATTATGTTTGGGATAGAAATTGGACCAGAAAGATAGATGATTATTGAGAATCTTTATTGAAAAAGATAGCAATTATAGCAGCTACAATGTCAGCAGAGAAGAGAGCACAAAACTTTATTGATTTCTGGAGAATACTGCAGCTGATACAAAGTGAATTCGAGGTTGACCACCTTCTTATTCCTTTTCTGCCTCCCTTTCCTAAACTCCCTACCCTTATTTATACTTTCCCTCCAATCTAATAACTAATAGTTAGTTGTAACTAACTATTATTTATCCTAACAGATAACCAATAACAGCTTACCTTCAAGGAACCCTCCTAGAGTACACATGTCTACATCTTCTGTCTCTATCAATACCCCTCCTTTCAAGATGGACCTTGTCCCCAAGGTCCAGTTGAGGAAAAACAGTCTGCATCTCCTCAGCAAGTACCCAACTATCTTCATGGTGGGGTAAATCTTGCCATTTGATGAGTATTTTTAGTCTGCCATCTGCTGAAATTATACTCTGCATGATTTCTCTCTGGTTGAACCTTATACGATCCATAAAACCTTGGGCTCATCTTCTCATTTGGTTTCTTTGGCAAAGATTTCATTCTATATGGCTGCAGCTTCAAAAGGACCTAGTCTCCTTCGTTAAACTTTAGCTCCCTCAATAATTCCTATTGCTACAACCCTTGGGTTTCTTGAAAAACCTGCTCACACTATGCCAATACCTTCCCTACTGAACCAGGGATTTCTTCTGCCCTTCCTTATCCTTCTACTGCTTTTAATTCCACTAGCAAACCCTGATCTGCTTCCAACAGGCATTGATTTCCACCAGAAGCTGCATTCCCGTTGTTTCTTCCTAGCGAATCGCTCTCGGGGCTGTGGGCTACAGATGTTTGCTTCTCCCATGCTGCTGCTAGCCTCTGCAGCATGGCTTCGATGGCACCTAAACGTGATTCTACCGCTTTGCAATTTGATTCCATCACCTCTCGATTTTCTTCCACAACTCTTTTAATTGCCTCCATCCTTGCGTCCATTTTGTTGCTGGTTTTCGACCCCATCACCCTCCTTACAACCCCAAGAAATGAGGCTCTATTACCAGTGATAGAAATTGGGCTAGAAAGATAGATGATAGAGAGAATCTTTATTGAAAAAGATAGCAATTACAGCTACAATGTCAGCAGAGAAGAGAACACAAAACTTTATTGATTTCTGGAGAATACTGTAGTTGATACAAAGTGAATTCGAGGTTCAACACCCTCCTATTCCTTTTCTGCCTCCCTTTCCTAAACTCCCTACCCTTATTTATACTTTTCCTCCAATCTGATAATTAATAGTTAGTTGCAACCAACTATTAGTTATCCTAACAGCTTACCTTCAAGGGACCCTCCTAGAGTACACCTATCTCCATCTTCTGTCTCTATCAGTTTGAAACAAATGCTCCAAGTTAAAAAAGATAGAACATTGCCACCAAGTGTTTGCCTTATTTCTTAAATTTTGTAAACCTTACCAGCCGATATTGTTTGTGCTTGTTTTTTGCTCCAACCAATTATGGTTTGTTCTGATGGGGTATGATAAACCATAATATGAGTGATATTTTATGTGAGTTTCCATGCTATTTCATGTATTTTCTTGGTACAACTCGCCTTTGGGCATTAGATTTTAACTTATAGAAGTATAAAATGATCTGATGGTATTTTTATAAAGATCTGATGGTATTTTCACTTGATAATGGTCGTATGTGATACATTGATCATGACCGTAATCAACCACGAAGGTCATGGTCAATCATGAGGGCCCTAGTCATTTCATAAGATCTCAACCTTCAGTGCCAAGATTCCGATAATGGCCATGGTGGATATTACCATGATCGTAGTGAGCTTAATTAAGGAAATTATCTTTAGGATTTTAATTAAAGTAATTATCTTTAGAGATCTAATCAAAATATTTATCTATAATGCACCTAATTAAAGTCATTATCTTTAGAGATCATATTATAATAAATATCTATAGTGTGCCTTCTTTTGAGATCATATTAGAATATTTATCTACAGTGTGTGTAATTAACGTAATAATCTTTAGGAGTTTATAAATAAGAAGTTGGAGTCTGTACTTGATAAATTCAAAATCCATTATACATTTTACGAACAACCAGAACTTTTGAGAGAAGAATTGTACCATAAATAATTGGGATCCAAATTTGTAAGGGTTTTTGATCACTTTTATTTCTAAAGCAATATTGTATGTTATTTAGTTATTAATGGTTGGCTAAATCCCTTAGAACTCGAATTGTGATGTAGTTATATCCATGTACTTTAGTTCCTCTTTTTAATAAAGTTTTTCAATGTTATTCAGTTAATTGTATATTTCTATCGTTTTCCCTTTTATATTGTAATTGATCACTTTTATTATTACTTAATTGCATATTTGTGACCATCTTCTCGTAATTAACTGACCTATAGAATAATAGGGTTCATAAAGCTTACATGATCAAAATTGCGGCATGAATCCCCTTTTTACAAACTTCTCTATTATTCATCCTTAACCTTACGTTAAATCCCAAAGAACCAATGCAAGATTGATTTAGGGGGAAGAGTATTCTCATACGTTGACCATAGGCTGATAATTAAGATAAGAGGTATCAAGCAATTAATTGGTAACTGAGAGTTCTTAATTAAAATAGGATTTAGGGAAAAAAATGGTACATATGAAATTATAATCCGCATCACTTTTGTTAATGCGTATCTCTTCTTTCAAATTGTTGCTTGTCTTTATTTTTATTTTCTTGAACACAAACACAAATAAATCTCCAACTCAAGATAAAAACCCAAAATTATTTAATTTATGCAGTTTCGATTATTTGATAATACAAATAGTCTTTTAAATACGATATCTAAACTTTTAAGTCCACTGATCCTACTACGTAGAATACACTTATCTTTAATGAGTACATATTTTACGCATCAGGGTACTTATGGGAGAGGCCAATTTTCAATCCATGTTGTAGCAGGTGTCAAGTAAAGCTACATTAAATTAATAAACGTTCAGATGCTTCAACATATATAGTGTTTGTTGGCTACAATGCCTTGGAGATAAATCAAGTCCTGATACGCTAGGTTTGAATCATTGTTAATTTTTCTTCAGGCTGCAACTGTTGTTGCTTGACCAACCACAGGAGTATTTATATATTCTAATGATTGATTGTATCAGTTACTCTCTTGGTGTTTTAACAGTTATTTGTTTTTAATTTAAACACTTGATTACAAATTCGAAGACAAACCATTTTGATTCTGAATTCACTCTGCTTGCTTCTTTAATTTCTATCAATTGAAATGGAATTTCGAGTTTAAATTCAGAGAGAGATCGAGATAGGAACGAGTTTTGTGATTTAAATTTGGAATTGGAATACCTAGAATAGGAATTGTCAAACAACAAAATTCTTTGACTCGCCAAAAATGAGTTAGGTTCTTACTTTTTACGTGAATCCTCCACACTCAATCTCAATTTTGGTAAGACAGTGGTGATTTTGGGTCTCTTGGTAAAGAGAAAGGTAACCTCTCAATTATGGCCCATTGAGAAACAAGATGCTGGGCCAATTTGAAGCCCTTGAAAAAGAAAAGTAAATTATATGAGCCACCTAATACATATATTTGACAACGTTTATTTTAGTATATGTTACAAAATATTATTTGATCAGAATTAGTAACATTTTTACTCATTAAAAAAAAACATTGTTACTCATGTTATGTTAAATGTTACAAAATGTAGTATATGTAGTAGTGATTTGCCTGCCCTTTTTTTCTCGGCCCAGGAAAATGCTGAGAGGAAGGGGTCCATGTAGCTGCTACGTCATTGATTGCATATTACTTTGCCTTTTCTTTTTGCAAGACATTGATAAGTTTGATTTTGTCTTTTCTTTTTGCAAGACATTGATAAGTTTGATTTTGTAAGACATTATCGAATAGTTTGTTTTTATGAGCCAATAATTTGGTTTTGTAAGACATGTTATCACTTGCAAGTTTTATTTTAAATCAAGTTTTAGTATATTCAATTCAATATTTTATTTGATTTAGTTAATGTTTTTTTTAATACACAACAAATAGTTGAATTATGATTGCTAGGAAAATTTTGAAAAATTGGATGATAGTAATCGCTCAGTTGTATCTTGCAAGGAATTAGCCAGAACTAATTTGTTCTTTAAATAAAAAGAAATAATTACATTTTCACAAGTTTTCATGATTTTTTTAGAAGCATAATTTATTAGAAAATGGAGTACAAGAGATACTCGAAATTTATTACAAGAGTCTTATTACAAAGCCATATCAAAAGAAAAAAAAAACTACAGCACCATACTGTTTGTCTTGACCTTAATTAAACCAAGTAAACGATTCAAACAAAGAAAACCCTGTAAACACTTCAACCACTTTAAAAGCTTACTAACTTTTGCTACAGTTTCATGCCTATCTTAAGTTTTAGGATCGACATCTAGTTGTAGCTTATTCATATATTATTTCTTCAACACTTTTGGTCTTATTTCTTTCAGGTAACATAACTAAAAAAATATGCATAAAATGTCGATCCTTATTCCTTAACCCACTTGACAAAACTATTAAGGTTCTCCAAAGATCGACCTCCTTCGGCTATAGTGTTCTCGACTTTCTCCTTCAACTCCAGAGACCTTGATTTCATGTTCTCATCACTAAGGAGTTGCTCCACTTTTCTTTTTAACTCCATGCGTGACACAAGTCCATTTTTTTCTGAGTCAAAACCCAACCCAACCTTCAACTCATCACAAATATATGTTTTGTTATAAATGTGGTCTCCCACATATGGCAAACACAAGAAAGGAACCCCATTAGACAAACCTTCCATGATAGAATTCCAACCACAATGGGTGACAAAACATGCTATGGCAGGGTGGCTTAACACCTTTTGTTGAGGAGCCCAACCAACAATCTTACCTTTACTGCCCAAGAATTCATTAGGGTATATCCTCTTATTATCTTGACGCACAACCCAAAGAAAAGGTCTATTGGTGAGGTCCAATCCAAGAGCTAGTTCGTTGAATTGGTTTTGATCAAAATGAGTGAAACTACCAAAGGCAACATACAACACAGAATCACGAGGTTGTTGATCGAGCCAACTCATGCAAGAGAGATCTTCTTCCCAATATTGTCCGATTGATTTTGTAGTTGCAATTGTGTCATCATGACTTGTCAACAATGGACCAATTGGTACAAGCTTAGGAATAGAGGATAATGGCCCATGTTCAAGTTCATTTGCGGTGTTGCAAAGCCACCATTCCGCTAAATTCAGTCTTTGTGTACAGTGCATGAAATATTTCAGTACTGTCTTTCTGTTTATTGTGTCGCCCATATTAAACCAAAAAAAGGTTTCCGGGTCCATCTCAGCCATACCTTGTGATACGTGAATGGTCTTTTTAGTGGTTGGCGTTAATCCTACAATGTAAAACAAAATTAAATAAATACTAATATACAACAAATTTATTGATATCTATATTCCTCCAAATTGGGTTTCAATGGCAATAAAATCAGTGAAGTACCTCTGAGTTTTAAAGAATAAAGACTTGTTAATTTGGATAAACTTCTCGTTAAACGAGAAAAAAAAAAGAAATAAACATTTTTATAAACTAAAATTAGTTTATGTATAAATTAAGAAATAAACTTTTTAGAGAAACTAATAATATCCGAAGGTTAATTTCAACAACTATACTTTTAAATTTTAAGAACAAATATTTTATTTATTCTTTTCTTCTACAATAAAAACTTATAGGAATTGAGAAAAAAGATAAAAGTACTTATAGCAAAATTAATCCAAATAGACTTCAAATGAAGTCAAACAAGTAAGTTGGGATATATAGATATCAGACTTAAATTGTTTTTTAGAGTTTTTTTATTGAATTTTTTTTTATATTTTTAATAAAAAAATTCTTAAAAATACTTATGGCATGTATCCAAGCATGTCCATAGTAGAGTATGATATTCTTACCACCATCAGAATCTATGATCCCATCATCAATAAGCTTAGGGAGGTTGTATACAAGGGCAAATAAAGCTGCTGATGCAGGCCACAACAGGGTCCCTTTGATTCCAAATTTTGTCCCAACATCCAACGCCCATCCCATGCACAATTCTGCAATAATTAAGGTGATTCTATTGTCACCCTTTAAATGAATATCCTCTATGAGCTTCTCAAGCAGAGGTGGCCAGGTGTTCATCATAGCTTCACCTACCTTGCCCATATCGTTTCTGTCATCATCAGATCCTAAACCATCGGGGATTGAGACAAACTTCAGTAGTGATTCATCAAGGCTATGTTGTTGCTCGCCCATGGAACTCACCACTCGCTTGTGGTCGGAGTCTGTGTTCACAACAATGACTTTGCATCCATTTTCAACCAACTTTTGTGAAAGTCTCAACATGGGATTGATATGCCCTTGAGCTGGATATGGTAAAACTAACACAGTTGGAATCATGTTGTATTTTAAATGGATTCAGAGGCCCTTCTTTGAATATATATATATAAAAGTAGAAAAAAGTAATTAACTAATGTTAAATTAAATACTATGTATATAAATATTATATTTGTTATTTTTTTACTGAATATATTATATATGTTATTGATGATATATTTATTGCATTTCATTTTTTAATGGGGATAAAAAGAAAAAGAATAACTGCACCCTATGGTAGCTCACACTCCCATAGCATCTGAATCCAAGATAAAATTCAAATTAACGGGCGCGTTGTCTATAAGTTGCAACAAGGATCCATTTTGGTTACTCAGGTGTATATATATGTATTTAATTTGAATGCATTAAATGTTATATATAAAGAGACTGTCATACGCTGGTAAATACAATTTATGAATATATTTATAAAAATAAAAAATTATTAATATTTTTATTACAATTTTTTTGCAATTAAATTATTTTTTATTTTAACCATAGATTGTAAATTATAACATTTTAATTATTAATAATTTTTTGGCATTATAAATATATAATTGATTATATATGTAGTAGACTAAAGAAATTAGGATTTCGTTTTTGTAATCATAGTATTATAACACACACATGCATAATAGCTTCTTGATTTGTTTTCCAATAACTTTGCGGTTCTTAGGTATTTATTTTCTTTGAACTAATATTAGTAATTTGTAATTTATTATTTTATACTTCTTAAATTACTGAATTATAAAAAGAATGGTAAAAGAAAAAGAGAACATTACTAAAATCAAATGCTAATTAAGTTTATAAGATTTTAACTTTCTGAAAAAAGAAAAGAAGAAGATCTTTAACTTAAGTTACATACCAAAATAAAAATAAAAAAATAATTAATGTTCTCTAATTTTATTTTATTTCTTTTGGTTTTCTTGTGCCTGTTAGTAGTTTGTGTTTTTACATTTTTCTTTTTTTTTTTTACTTTTATTGTACAAGACATTAAAGAATATAACCTTGTTTAATTATTTATAATATAATTTGATATTGGTCTTAATATGAGAGTAAATATTTAATATTCATTAATGACAATTTTGATTATTAGTTGTGTTGCATGAAAATGAAAAGTGATTTAAAAGGAGTTTTTAATCAAAACTTAGTCTTTCTATAAGTGATAACTGATTTATGCTCCTTTGTCAACTCATGGTTTATAATAACATGCTTTATGCTTCCATTTTTTTTCTTGAATCTTTATACGTTCCTCTAATTATATAATAAGCATATTATTAAAATTTAATTACAATAGAATTAATTCTATAGAATTAGCTGACCGGTCAAGTTTTTTATTTTACCAAACTGGTCAAGTATTTTTTTACAATAACTGGTCAAGTTAATATTATTAAAAATTGACTACATGTATCTTTATAATACGTTACTTTATACTAAAATTGACTGGTCAAGTTTTTTTTTTTGAATTGACTGGTCAAGTTAATATTATTAAAATTTGACTACATTTATCTTTATAATACGTTATTTTATACTAATATAGATTCGATTTTGTTATACATTAATTCATTCATTAAGTAAATTATCATTAAATTAGTCTAACACTTAGGGATTTTAATTGGTATCAATTAATTAAAAATATGCTTTTAAACAACTAATTATTATTTAAAATTACAATTATATAAAATTGATTGCAATCAAATAATCATAACAATCAATATATTTATTATATTATTATTCTGTTGTTAATAATGTGATTTATAATATATATTTTTATTTCAAATTAATTTATTTCTTAAAGCTTATCATAATTATATTATATTTCCATTCTGATGGTAAGAATGAATGTAATATGTGGCATTTCGTTAATTCTTTTAATTATAATTAAGTTGATTGCTTAAAACTCATAAAAAAATATCATGTGTATAGATTCCTTTTATAAATCATTTTCGAATATATTATTAATGGAACACATAGAGTATATATTATTAATATATGCATTTAATGTTATTTAATGTTATCTTAAATATTATATATGTTATTGATGATATATTTAATTTTTTGTCAATGGAGATAAAAAGAAAAACAGGAACAAAAGAAAAACTACACCCTCTGGTAGCTCACACTCCCCTGGCATAATCCTGAATCAAACTCAAAGTAGCTGGTGCATTTCTCTCTCTCTCTTTTCGTATGTATTTTTATTTCTTTGAAATATTGCACTTAACTCAGAAAATGGAAGACATATATATATATATATATATCTATATATATATATATATATATATATATATATATATATCTAAACATTTAGCTCTGACCAAAAAAATCATAAAATATTTTTGAAATACAAGATATTGAGACATTTATATGAAAACTGGTGTAGGAAATACTTTTTCAATTCATTGTGCTGGGTGTCTCTATTGTAGCGGATCGTTATCCCCACCAAGGAAAGACATGGATTGGAGCTCTGAACCCAAACTTCCGATTGACAAGTCTTCGGATCAGAGACATTTCGGTCATGTACTTGTTGGGTACCAAGCAATTATACAATAATCGAGATAATAGAAAGACAGAAAATGGAAGAAGAAAACACACACAGAGTAGGGCCACCGTGCATATATGCTGACGGCATAGTATGAGTCATACCCAACATTCTCCCACTTGGCGAATACTTTACATGCTTCTTCAAACCCAATACAGCTATACACCATTCAAACTTCTCTGAAACCACTGCCTTAGTCAGAAAATCAGCATCATTCTCCTTTGTATCAACCTTCTTCAGTAGTACTACCTTGTCTTCAATCTTTTCTCTGATGAAATGGTATTGGATGTCTATATGTTTGGTCCTCGCATGGTATCCTGGGTTTTTAGCCAGAAATATAGCACTCTAACTATCATCCAACAGTCACATCTTCTTGTGTAAGGCCAAGCTCTTTACATAGTCTTTGCAACCAAATAACTTCCTTGACAGCATGTGCTAAGGCCATGTACTTAGCCTCAGTAGTTGATAACACAATGATCTTCTGCCTCTTGCTCATCCAACTAACAGCTCCACCAAATGAAGAAACAACATATCCACTAGTAGACTTTCTATTGTCAATGTCACCTCCCCAATCAGCATCCACAAAACACTCTAGCAGTAATGGTGGTTGTCCCCTTGAGTCTTTCACACCTTCATAGCATAACCCAAGGTCAGATGTACCACGAAGATAACGGAATACACGATTCACTTCCATCCAATGCTCATTTCCTGGCTTAGACATAAACCTACTCAATACTCCCACTCTTGGGCAATATCTGGACAAGTACAAATCATAGCATACATCAAACTCCCAAATGCACTAGAATAAGGAACTGAAGCCATCACTTCTCTTTCTTCTTCAGTCTTGGGACACTGATCAGTGGATAACTTCAAACCTTTAGTCATGCGAGTCTGCACCGGTTTACAATCAGTCATATTAAATTTCTTCAGAACATTTTCTATGTACTTCCTCTAACTCAACCATAACCTTCCTCTATTATGCTCCCTTTTGATCTATATGCCTAAGACCATACTTGCGGGGCCTAAATCTTTCATTTCAAATTTTTTTACCAGTAGACCTTTTATAGCACTGATCATCTTCAAACTGTTACCAACAATTAGCATGTCGTCAACATACAAGGTTAGAATAACAAAGTTATCTTCTACCCTTTTCACGTAAACACAATTATCAGCATCACAATGGTCAAACACAAGTTTCAACACATAAGTGTCAAACTTCTGATACCACATCCTAGGAGATTGCTTCAGGCCATACAAAGACTTGTTAAGGTTGCATACAAATTCCTCTTTACCTTTTACTATGAACCCCTCTGGATGCTTCATGTAAATAACCTCCTCCAAATCACCATGAAGGAATGTAGTCTTCACATCCAACTGCTCCACCTCTAAGTCATATGCAGCTGCCACAGATAAAACAAGTCTAATGGAATTTAACTTTGCAACAGGTGAAAATACCTTATCATAATCAACCCCTTCTATCTGTGAATATTCTTTTGCAACCAAGCGAGCTTTGTAACGTTCTATCTCCCCATTAACACCAATCTTCTTCTTGAACAACCACTTACAACCAATTGCCTTTCGATCTGCATATAGTTTCACCAAACTCCAAGTTTGATTTTTGATCAAAGAGTTCATCTTTTGGTTCATGGCTTCCTCTCACTGTTTGGCAGCATCCGAATCCCTAGCTTGCTTTACAATGCTCGGGTCATCATCTATGATACTTAAAGCATAACTATTGTCAATGGCACAAAATTTATAGGTTTCAGGTGTATATCTCTCAGGTGGTCTTCTCTCCCTTGTGGATCTCCTCAACATCTGTTCTTCAACTTCAGCCTCAGTATCATTCCACCCCGTCATATTCAACAACTTCAAAATCTAAATTTTCCTCTTCAACCTGTGAGCTATCAACATTAAACTCTATTGTCTGTGGCTTTTCAGAAGCTTCTGGAAAAATCTGATTTAGCTTTTCTTCCCTGAACACAACATCTCTATTGTAAGTTACACTTTTAGTTTCTCGGTTCCACAACTTGTACCCTTTGATGCCATCCTTGTACCCAATAAAATAGCACTTTTGAGACTTACTGTCAAGCTTGCTTCTTTTCTTCTTGGGTACATGTACATATGCTTCACAACCAAACACTCTGATATGAGAGATGTTTGGCCTTCTTTTAAACAGTGCTTCAAAAGGATTTTTATCCTTCAAAGCCGATGTAGAGACTTATTCTTCAAATAACAAGCAGTAAAAACTGCCTCTGCCTAAAACTCAGCGCCAAGCCTGCACCACTTAGCATGCTTCGTGCCTTTTCAATGAGAGACAGATTCACCCTCTCTACCACCCCATTCTGTTGAGGTGAATAGGGCGTTGTATTTTGCCATGCAATACCACTAGCCACCCAAAGCTGAATGAATTTTGCAAAACAAAACTCTCCACCATTGTCAGTTCTCAGCACCTTGATTTTTCTGTCAAATTGATTTTCTACCAATGCTTTGAACTCTTGGAATTTTTGAAACACCTCATTCTTGCTATGTAAAAAATATAACCATACATAACTAGAATAATCATCAGTAAAAGAAACATAATACCTAGATTTTCCGTGTAATGCTACAGGTGTAGGTCCAAACACATCGCTGTGTATCAAGTCAAGAATCTCTTCAGCTCTTCCTCCAATGGACTCAAAAGACACCCGATTTTGCTTTCCATCTAAACAGTGCTCACAAAACCCGAAGCCCATAGAACAGCTCGGAATCCCTTCTACCAACTTCTTTGATGTTAAAGTCTCTAGACTTTTCCCAGCAATGTGACCCAACCTCCTGTGCCATAGCATTGCCATGTCTTCCTCCACGTGCTCAGATATACAGGCATCACCACTGAACACTGTGCAGTTTCCACAATTTTCCATGACGCTCGCCTCTGGCAATTACCATAGCTCCTCGAGTCAGTTTGCATGAATATTTATCAGTACTAAAATTTATACCTGCATCTGTCATACTTCCAACGGAGATAAGATTTCTGGTCAGACCTGGAATATGCATTACATCCGACAGATTCTTGACTGTTCCATCTTTCATCTGCAGCCTTACCTTCCCACGTCCCATAATTTCCAGGGTCGTCTCATCTCCCATTCTCACTCTACCACCAGAGCATGTTTGATTAGTATAGAACCACTCCCTATGAGGTGTCATATGGAACGATGCTACAGTATCAATTATCCACTCGTTGTAGTCGCTATGAGGATTTGTCACTACATACAGATCTCCCATGCTATCATCATCATCCTTCTTTGTACTAGAAGATGATGACTCATCCCGTTTCTCAGGGCCCACACTTTTATTTAGGCAATTCTTTCTTATGTGCCCAACCTGCTTGCACTTCTAGCATCTTGCTTCGGGTTTATCACGAGACTTTGACCTTCCTCGAGATTTGCCTTTGAAACCTGATTTTGATTTATCAGTATTCCTCCCTCTAGCAAACAGAGTCTCATTAACAGTACCCTCAGAACCTACCCTTCTCATCTCTTCAGATAACAGGGAAGCAACAACAGTCTCTAAGGACAATGTGTTAACACCAGTACCAATAGAGATAATGATATGCTCCTAAGTGTTTGGCAGTGAACATAGTAAGGTGCATGCTTTATCTTCATCATCCAGGTTGACATCTATAGATGTGAGTTGTGCACACACAGTGTTAAATTCATTTAAATGTGCAGAAAAAGAATCACCTTCAGACATCCGTAGATTGTACAGTCTCCTTCGCAGGAACAACTTATTCATAAGTGACTTGCTCTGATAGAGACTGCCAGCTTCGTCCAGAGATCCTTCGCGGTCTTATCGAAGGTCACGTTCACCAGAATATTGTCAGCAAAGCACAACCAAATCAGGCTTCACGCCTTTCGATAGTTTTTTATCCAAGTCTGCAACTCATTTGATCTTTCAGGCGCAGGTGGAGCATCTTCGATCATGTGTCAGAGGTCCTTATCAACAAGCAGGGCCTCCATCTTCAGTTTCCATAACTCGAAACCCTTCCTTCCAAACTTTTCAACCTCTATTTGTTATTGGATGGTCAACATCCCTCACAAATTGATTTCGCAGGTTTCTTAATGTCAAGAAAACCCTAAAACAGCGAAACCCCAATCGCAGAACCTGGCTCTGATACCAATTGTTGGGTACTGAGCAATCACACAACAATTGAGATAATAGAAAGAGAGAAAATAGAAGAATAAAACACACATAAAGTTTACCCTGGTTCACCCAATGTGGGCTACGTCTAGCTATTCACTATATTTCCTTACACACTCGTACAATTGCACTCAGATTACAAAGAAATATATATAGGCTTAGAAACCCTAAGCACCGTAGCTATTCATGGGCCCAAACCCAAACTACAAATAATAAAACACACTACTAGAAAAATAACATTCAACATCGATTCTTTTTGACATTTCATATCGATTTTGAATTGATGTTGAATCAGGCGACGTTGAAAGTGTGGAAGTTAACATTGGTTTTCAAAACCCATGTTAACGAAAAGTAAACAACATCGGTTTTTCAGTAAAAATTGATGTCGTTATCTAATAAATAAAAACGTAAAAAAATGTAAAAGTTGAAACTTCAACATCGGTTTTCTTAAGAAAACCGATGTTGTAGTCTAAGTTAACACCGGTTTTCTTAAGAAAACTGATGTGGTTTTTTTATTTTTTTATTTTAATATTTTGTCTACTTTTTTAATTTTACCAGTTCTTCAACCTGTAAATTAAATACCAGGCATACACCGATGTGGTTTTTTTATTTTTTTATTTTAATATTTTGTCTGTTTTTTTAATTTCACCAGTTCTTTAACCTGTAAATTAAATACCAGACATCCAGCCAATTTCAGAATACAATACAATAAAATAATATTTCAATAACAAATAAAATTCAATAGTGTCAATGTACATAAAAATTATTTCCTAACCTAATGTTTATACAATTGTTTTAAAAATCCCTTAACCACCTAATCTAATATGTCATCTCTTATTTTAAGGTAAAACTTCGCCCATTGAACCCTAATAGCCTTCAATCTCTCGGCTTCCAGTGGTCTTTCATCAGTGAAATACTGCATGACATAATAAAACATAATTTAATAAGTACAAAACAGAAACAAGTCAAAAAAATAAAATTAGTTTTGAATTAGACAATTAATTACCATGTCCCAGTTATCTGTGAAGTCTCCTTGGACTATTGTCGACATCCAATGCATGACATAATAGCCACACTCAGTGCTTCCTTTTTGCTTATTACACTAAATTCAATAACATAGTCAAAGTTAAACGGAAATTAGCGTAAATAGTAATAAAAATTATTTTGAATACATAAACCATGATTTATTAGAAGACTTACTTTAAGCACAATCCATTTAGTAGTAGCCTTTGATTTATTTCCTTGAGTGTCATGGACTCCCTTCAAAGCACTGCTTAGGAGAAACATGCATGCATAGTGTACAATTAACATATTCATGGCATAGAAATAACAGAAATGTCTTACAAATTACAACCTACCTGTTAATAATTCCTTTAAGGTAGTTATCAGGCCTGTTATGCAACGAACAGAACCACATGACAACATTGGCCTTAGGACATATAACAACCAGTTGCCAATGTGCACTGCATTAGAGAAAAGGACGTTATTATATTGCATACATTAATTAAATTCTTTTGTACATTTTTACTTACACATTCAAATATGGTGCAAGGTAGACATCTTTCTGTGAACTCTGCATCCATTTCTTGATATAGTCCTCAGTTTCAAATTGAGATTGCCCAGATCTCTGTATGGACTGTGGCTCGATGAATCCATACACATCGGCATGATCTGATTGCAGGCATAATTCATTCATATGCCTATTGTTTTGAAAATAAAGTCAATTATGCAAGAATATAAAACAATTAGTTATGTAACGGTAGTCAATTGAAAGTGACTTACAGAATCCACTATTGTATAATGGAGATGTTCAGACATTGACCACCATGGATGATCTCAGAAATATCCTCATGCTTGATGTACAAGGGGAAGTTGTCATTATGCACCCCGAACATCTCCGAGTCCCATGGCACCTGCATGGGTCTGAGGAAAAGATCGGGGATGGTCAATGCGATCTGGTACAAGGGATCAACAATATGTTCCGGCTTATTTATAGGTTTCACCGGTCCCTGGGGTTCTTGTTTATCCTACACAGTTAACAACCATAAGTGAACAACCGGGTTAACTTTATATGAGACAAATCATTCGTAAATGAGAAGAAAGAAGGCAAAAATGAAATACCTTATGCAAAATAGGTTGTACAAGATGTGTCGGCCAAACAAGGAAAGTGTTAAGGGCCGACCCCACTAACTGAACCTCGTCAGTAGGTACAGGGACACAAGCATCAGCATCTCGAACTTCCTCAACACTCACCTTGACCTGATCAGTGGCAAGAGGGACGCTATGCACGGTCGTTGACCCTTCATAAACTCTTCCAGCAGCAACCAGGCGGGGAGGATTGTCATCGACATACAACCCACGCCTGTTAGATGTACTCGTGTCTAGGTCATTCCCCGAGGGATCGGTACAGCTTCCTTTGGTGCTGACACAGGCACCAAGAGGACATGGCTGAACCTCTGGAGGTGGCATGGCACCCTGAGACTGCATCTGGGTCTGCATCTGGGACTGCAGGCGGCTAAAGCTCATCATTATTTGTTGCGTAACTCTTTCAGTGATCGACTGCTCCAGCTATACCCTGATGTTGTCTTTCACACAGTCCAAGTCTTTAGGTGCCATTGACTTCGACTTGTGAGAGGTTGATGGAGCTGGTTCGAGGTACTGTGTGATGGTCACACTCACTCTAGCACTACGGACACGGCCGGGGTGCTTTGGTCATCAAATGGCAACAGTCAGGACATCTTGGGGTCCACTGGCGACAAAGCTACCCTGTGTGGATTGCTCATCCAGGGAATCCTGCAATCAAAATAAGTAGAACATTAGTTTTATAATTTGTGAGGCAAAAATTCATTAAAGGTGTATGAGCTTGTTGTTTAACTTACAATCCTCTCTGCAATCTCACGTGTCACCTCAGAAGTCATTTGCCCGATTTTTTTGGTGTGAGCCAGCTTCCACTTCACGTGTCATCTCACAGGGGACGGAGGATGAATGATGGTCTTCGTGCTATCATCACAGGTTGCTTCATCCAATTGTTTCTTTTGTTTTTCCTCCATCCATCTCTTCTCTAACAAGTCGTAACCCCCACGAGACAACACGTGAGGGGCAGTGTTTAGCTTCTAAATGGCCTGGGCCTTCTTTCTAACATCCTGTAAGAATTATACATATAGGGTTAAAAAAATGCACTTGTTTGACTTCATAATTGTGAAATTGTAAAACAATGTAACTCAGCTAACCTCCCAGGAAGAGGCTCTACGTGTCTCACAGAATTGGTGCCACTTTTCCTTACTGATGTCGTATTTCTCACAGACAATGTCGGCATCATTGTCCTTGCCTTGTGCCAGAGCCCATTTAGAGGTCAGGTCTGACTTAAACTGCCTCCATCACTCTCCTACTGTCTGCAGAATTTTCTTCTTGGTCCGTTGGTCAGACGCTTCAGGTATATCAAATTCAGCCTGTGTTACAATAAAGAGGGTTTAACAGTTACAATAACATTTAAATTGTATTACTACAAGCAATCACATTGGACATTTAATTGTAATACCTGAATGTCCTCCCAAATCAACTCCTTCTACGCTGCAGGAACTTCCTTCCAGTTAGTAATGGTCACATCCACCTTGTCTCTAGCCACGATCCTTAGATACGTCCTCAATTTCTTTGCCTGAGGACCATCAGCCTTCCTAGTGGCAAGATCCACATGAACCACTGGTCTGTCAGCACTAGTAGGTCTGGTAGCCAGTGACCTCAGTCGTGTCACTTTCCTAGTCTTCTTCGCCGTAGACGGCGAAGGTGCTGAGTCAGGACATGGAGGTGCTGACTTAGGAAGAGGAGGTGCTGACTCAGGATGAGAAGGGGAGCTTGGTGGTGTAGTCATGATCTTGTTAAAAACAAAAAGAAAGATAAGTAAAGTTAACTGACAAGTTAGTTTACTTATGAAATTGTAAAAAATGCAATCAAGTTAATAAGGCAAAAAAATTACATTAAGTGATGTTAATTAATTCTCCTTCATCATGATCATTACGATTTGCATGAACGTTGTCATCGTAATCTTCTCTGTTGACGTCAAGCATTTGTGTCGAGAATTGAGTGACACCAGTATCGACGGTGGAATCATCATCGTCAAAAGTAATACCAATGGTTTTTCCATGTAGTACCACTAACCACCTTTCATCACATGGATCTTGAACATAAAACATTTGTTTAGCTTGTTCTGCCACGATGAAAGGTTCATCTTGATAAGCTAGCTTGTTAAGATCAACCAAAGTAAATCCCAAGTCCTCGGTCCGCACACCGCTATTGATATCATCCCACTTACACTTGAAAACACACACACACTGAATGTAACATAATTAAGTTCCCAGATGTCATGAATGACTCCAAAGTAAGGCTAACCCCACTGTTTTGCATTGTGCTCTTGTCATCTTGTTGTTTTGTGTAGAACGAGTACTTGTTGATATCGTATCCCTGCCAACTTCTAACATTTCTTTTAGGTCCATCTGCTAACTTCCTCATTGTTTCAGATGAAGATTCATCACTAAATATTGTATCTTTAAACCAATTCAGGAAAGTCTTGTTATGCTCTTTCAACAACCTATTCTTCGTCATTTTTGGATTACTTTCCTTGACTAAGGCTTCATGACGAACTATGTATGGCAGGACTTCATTACTGTTATTCAAGACATACAAATGGGCTTGTTGCAATTCCTCTAAACTAGACGTTATAACATGCAGCCCTCGTGAACCCTTACCTGCCACTCTGTCGTCATGACGAGCCTCGGGAAGTCCAACAGGTTTTGCCTTTTCAAGATACTCTGAACAAAATTATATAGCTTCTTCTGCAATGTACCTTTCAACTATGGATGCTTCAGGACAGTGAAGATTCTTCGTATACCTTTTCAAGATCTTCATGTATCGTTCGACTGAGTACATCCACCATAAATAAACGGGACCCCACATTTTAATTTCCCTGACCAGATGAACAAGTGAACCATTATGTCGAAAAAGGAAGGAGGAAAATACATCTCCAACTGACACAAGATAATTGCCGCCTCTTCTTCCAAGTCATCTAACTTTACAGGGTCCACGACTTTGGTACAAATGGCATTGAAGAAAAAGCACAACCGAGTTATAGCATGCTTCACTTTGTTAGGCAAAATGTCTCGAATCGCCACAGCTAACAGTTGTTGCATCAACACGTGGCAATCATGAGACTTTAAGCAAACTAGTTTCAGATCTTTGATCTGCACAAGACTCTTAATATTTGAAGAGTATCCCTGTGGCACTTTCACTCGGCGCAGACGCTGATAGAAACTTATCTTCTCCTTTCTTGACAAAGTGTGACATGATGGAGGCAAATATATTTTCTTACCATCAGACCTAGGATGTAACTGCTCACGTATACCCATCTGAGCAAGATCTTGACGAATGTTCAAACCATCCTTTGTCTTTCCTTGAATGTTAAGCAGTGTGCCGATGACACTGTCACACACATTTTTCTCCACATGCATAACATCAATACAATGTCTAACATCTAGATCAGACCAGTATGGAAGATCAAACAATATCGACCTCTTCTTCCATATGCAAGTATTACTTTTTTGCTTCTTTTGGGTCTTTCCAAATACAGTATGGATGTGCTCAACGCGCTCAAAAACTTGTTCACCAGTTAACAGAATTGGTGCACTTTCATGCTCTTGACTTCCATTAAATGCTTTTTTCAATCACCGATAAGGGTGATAAGGTTTCAGAAAACGTCGATGGTGAGTGTAAACTGTTTTACTACCATGTGTTAAGTTGCACGTAGCTCGTGTCTTGCTCACAGATAGGGCATGCACGATGGCCCTTAACACTGTATCCACTCAAATTCCCGTACGCTGAAAAATCATTAATGGTACAAAATAGCATTGCACGCAACTTGAATGTATCCTTTTGATACCCATCAAACACGGCAACCCCCTAGTCCCACAAGTTTGTTAAGTCTTCAATCAAAGGACTAAGATAAACATCAATGTCATTTCCTGGCTGTCTTGGGCCTGATATCATCATAGACAACATCATGTATTTTCGCTTCATGCACAACCAATGAGATAGGTTGTAAATGACTAGCAAAGGCCACGAACTGTGCTGAGTACTTAAACTGCTGTAGGGATTCATTTCATCACTAGCAAGTGCAAGCTTGAGATTTCTTGGGTCTTCGCCGAATTTCGAATACAAACGGTCAATCTTCTTCCACTGGGAGGAATCTGCCGGATGCCGGAGCATTCCATCACAGTTTCTCCTATCTACATGCCATGTAAGGTCTTTTGCGTCATCTTTGTTAGCAAACAAATGCTTAAACCTAGGAATGATCGGAAGATACCACAACACATTCATGGGGGGACCTTTCTTTGTGCTCTCATCACTGCCACAGTCGTCATCGTCCTTCACTTTGTACCTTGATACCCCACACTTGGGGCATTTATGCATTTCTTCAAATTCATTTGTATACAATATACAATCATTAGGACATGCATGAATTTTCTTGTACTCCATACCCATTGGACAAAGTATCTTCTTGGCCTGATAGTAACTTCTTGGCAACATGTTTTCATCTGGAAGCATCTCCTGAACTACCTGAAGCAGTGAACTGAAGCTTTTGTCACTCCACTCATATCTAGCCTTCACATTAACCAGATTTAACACTGCTGACAATAGTGTCAATGACTCTTTGCACCCCGGATACAACGACTTCAGTTCCTTACCTTAATGGTTGACCCCTAGCCCCATTGCAACATTACGAAAAACTTTTAATTTTTGAAAAGTTTACAATTCAAGTTTTTTGTATAGTGTGTTTTATCATCATGTTTTAAAAAAAAAACACAAATATGCAATTAAACCTTTTCATTTGAAAACTGGGTAGCAAAATTTAAGAAAATTGAAATTTAAGTGACAAAATGTATAAAAATAAAAAACAGTTAGGTGAAATTTGAGGAGTCTGCAATGGAACTTGAGCCTTCATTAGCATCAGAGGATGAAGCTAGCGAGTTTGAGGAGCAGTCTGCGATGTTAACTACAACTCCGGTGCTAGTAATGCCAGAATTTTCTCAACCTTTTGCCATTGAGTGTGATGCTTCAGGCAAGGGGATAAAAGCTAGTTTGTTTCAGCAGAAGAGGGTCATTGCTTATTTTAGTAAACTTTTTTTAGAAACATCCTTGAATAAGTCTGTGTATGAGAAAGAATTTATGGATTTGGTGTTAACCATCCAGCATGGGCGGCCTTACCTATGGGAAGAAATTTTTTGGTGTATACTGATAAAAAAAAGTCTCAAATACTCGTTGGATCAGAGGATTATGACTCAGAGTTAACAGAATCGACTTACTAAATTGTTGAGATATGAATTCAAAATCATCTACAAGGTTGATGCAATGAATCAAGTAGTTGATGCTCTGTCTAGGAAGGAAAGGGATAAAGAAATACAGGCCTTATCCAAACCTTATTAGCAAGATATCTCTGAGATTGACCAAGAAGTATTGGCAAATCCTATTTTGGGGAAGATAATAGAAGATTTGAAGGTGGATCCAGATTCACATGGAAGATTATACTTTAAAAGGCAAGCTGGTACTGCCTACCAATTCAAGTTGGATCCCACAACTATTCAAGGAATTTCACTCTTCCTTGGTAGGAGGCAATTCAGGGGTGTAAAGAACTTATAGAAGGCTAGCACAATCCTTCCATTGGAAAGGAATGTTGAAAACTGTTATAGACTTGGTGGCAGCATGCCATATTTTCTAAAGAAGTAAGTACCTCAGTTCTTTACTAGCCGGTTTATTACAACTATTGTCAATCCCCAATGTTGTGTAGGAAGATATTAGCCTAGAATATATTGTGGGATTACCTAAATCTAAAGGGCATGATGCTATTCTTGTAGTGGTGGATAGGCTAAGTAAATATGGTCATTTCATACTATTGAACCATCCCTATACTACTAGGAGTGTGGAAGATATCTTTACTAAGGAAGAATAAGGTTGCATGAGATCCCTTCTTCAATAGTTAGTGACAAGGATGCATTGTTTTTGAGTAATTTCTAGTAGGAGTTATTTAAAATACAAGGAGTAACTTTGAAAATGAGTATTTCTTATCACCCTCACTCAAATGGTCAAATTGAGGTGCTATACAAAACCTTGGAGACATATTTGAGATGCTTGTGTGTCGAACAACCCAAATCTTGAGCTGAGTTTATCCCATGGGCAGAATAATAGTGTAATACATGTTACCAGGGAGCTACCAGGTGTACCCCATTTCCATAAGCAACTCTGAGTTTATCCCGGGAGCTTCACATAAACAGAATACATGCCTCATCAATGTTGTTGATCAACAAAGTAACTATTCAACATAAGCAATTCTAATTTTTACTTTCTTCCATTTCCATCCTATTTTTTAAACTCATTTGCATCCTTTTCTATTTCTTTCTTTTCTGCCATCACATTATCAATATCACTTTCTTTTTCTTCTCTAATGGGTGTATATATATCGATCAGGTATATCCTTAAATTAATATTAGCCTATTTTTATTAAAATAATAGTATAATTGTACATAATCAATTTGTATATTTGGCAAATGTTTAGGACAAATTTCTTAGAAGATTTTTAGGGATTTTTTTTTTACCATTCATGTATATATTCGTTAATTTGCAAAGAGATTAATGTCAAAACAAGATTGTTCCAAATTAGAGTTCTTTATGGTATCATCAGCAGAGCCACATTAAGACTTTGAGAATGGTTGTCCATATAGATTTAACAAAATGCTTGTACCCTTTATCCTCTCGCCAAGAATTTAACATGCAAAAAAGCTTGGGTCCCAAATTAAGATCTTTCTTCTTTCAAGTGATGACACAAAATGATTAGATGCACCTTTTTTTAATGGAAAAAATAATAATAGCTCTAACCCAAACCTCCAAACAAAATTAAATTTTTAACAGTTAATAAACACATTTTTTATAATATATATAAATAATATTTCCATGTTTTATTAATTTTCAGGAATAATATTTCAGAAACTAAAATAATTATCCATGAAATAAACGTCTCTTAATATTGTTGAATTAGTCCCCTGGTTTATTGATATATTGCATAAGCTTTTTGTACAATTTTTTTACTTGATAAAAACAACTCCCTAGCTATAAAAAAAATTCGAATCAAGAAATATGTAACATGTGGGGAACAAATTAAACATGATTTATCTAAAATTAATTTTAAACTTAAAATCAATTTTGTGACGTGAAATTAAAACATGCATTTGGCATAACTATAGATAATTCATCCACACTTGGGTGTGAATTAACAATTAAAGTGAAAAAGAGAAATAAGAGAGAAATATAGATATAATAAATAATATGATGTAATAGAAGAAGAAAAATAGAAAAATAAATAAATTTTAACAAAATATATATATGATATGTGAAGATGTTCGATCAAATTAATATCAATTTCTGTCGGCCGGCCAATTCAGCTTTCATGTACTGTGAGCATGACAATGCATGCTACAGAAATTTCTCTCTTTTAAAACATATTTATGAGTTTTTATTGATTATAAGTTTTAGTTATATAAAATAAACATTTGTCGTCATTATTGCACAAACTAATTAAAATATTACTTTGGGATAAATTCTTACTACATAACAAATCTCATTTAAGTATCCAGCCACGTACAACACTGCCAACACATGTCACAAAATTATACGACTCATAATATATAGCTTTAAATTAATCACTTTTTTGTAATAGAGAAGGCTAAACTCAAGCACATGACGTGCATTAGAGTTGTACAAACTAGCTACTAGTATATATAATGGAAGAATTGAAATGACTGCATGATTTATTGAGGATCATATACAAATGATCAGGGTATATATAGAACAAACAAATCCAAACCCAGAATCAACATATGAACAAAATGTCAATTCTTATTCTTTTATACACTTGACAAACCTATCAAGGTTCTCATAAGATGGACCTCCTTTTGCTATGTTGTTCATGACTTTCTCCTTCAACTCCATAGACCTAGATTTTATGTTCTCATCATTGAAGAATTGGTCCACTTTCATTTTGAACTCCTTGCGTGACACGAGTCCATTTTTATCTTTCTCAAATCCCAGCCCAACCTTCAAATCAGCACAAATATGTGTTTTGTTATAAAGTTGGTCTGCAAAGTATGGCCAGCACAAGAAAGGGACCCCATTGGACAAACCTTCCATGATAGAATTCCAACCACAATGGGTGACAAAACATGCTATGGCAGGGTGACTTAGCACCTTTTGTTGAGGAGCCCAACCAACAATCTTACCTTTACTCCCCAAGAATTCATTAGGGTATTCCAACTTATTGTCTTCACGCACAACCCAAAGAAAATGCCTATTGGTGAGGTCCAAACCAAGAGCTAGTTCATTGAATTGGTTTTGGTCAAAAAGAGTGGAACTACCAAAGGAAACATACAAGACAGAACCATGAGGTTGTTGATCTAGCCAACTCATGCAAGAGAGATCTTCTTCCCAAAATTGTCCCATTGATTTTGTATTATCGTCATGTCTTCTCAACAATGGTCCAATTGGGAGAATCTTGGGAACAAAGGATAATGTCCCTGGTTCAAGTTCATGTGTGGTGTTGCAAAGCCACCATTCTGTCAAATGTAAACTTCGTGTACAATGCACCAAATACTTAAGTACTTTCTTACCAATTATTGGGTGACCCATATTCAACCAAAAAAAGTCCTCTGTGTCCATCTCAGACATACTTGGGGATATCCGAATTCTCTTGCCCGTCGTCAATGTTAATTCTTCAATTAAAATCCCCAAAAAAAAAGAGAGAAAGAAATCAGTAATATACCACATATTAATAGTTATTTATTATGCTTCTCTCTTGGGCTTCAATGGCACAGTAAAATTTCACTGGTACGTGATTGAATGTTCAATTAATATGTTACTTCTTTACGGCTTACGTGCCTAAATTTTCCGAAAACTGCATAACTGGTCGCTACTAAAATGTAATCAATTCACAACTGCAGAAGGATTCAGTCTACATTATCCTCTGAGTACCTTGTATTGATCAGTTGTATATGCATATATACTCACACTCATAAGTCATACCCGTGAGAGTATTTAACAATGTTAATACAAATTGAAGCGTGATAACCTATTCTTTATTAACAATAAGTAATGGTATATTAATTAATCATAGGTGTGTGTGTATATATATATATAACAAAGAGAGTTACCATACGTGTAAAAAAGAAGAGGTGTCAAAAAGAAAAATCACCAAATTAATCTTGAGAATAATTAATGTAATTTACTAGCTAGAAATATTCTTACCAAAATCAGAATCTATGATCCCGTCGTCTATAAACTTGGGGATGTTGTACAGCAAGGTAAAAAGAGTTGCTGATGCTGGACACAACACAGCTCCATTGATTCCAAATTTACTCCCAACATCCAACGCCCAAGCCATGCACAAATCTGCAACAATGAAGCTAATTCTATTATTCTCACCATTCAAATGAATAGTATCCTCTATGAGCTTCTCAAGGGCTTCTGGCATGGTGCTTGGAATAGCTTCACATAGCTTGGCCAGATCGTTTCTGTCATCATCAGGTCCCAAACCATCAGGAATTGAAACCAACTTCAGCAGCGACTCATCATCATCAATGCTATGATCTTGTTGTTGCTCCACCATGGAACTCACTACTCGCTTGTGGTCGAAGTCTGTGTTCACAAAAATGACTTTGAATCCATTTTCAACCAACTTTTGTGAGAAGGTCATCATAGGATTTACATGCCCTTGTGCTGGGAATGGTAAAGCTAGCACAGTTGGAATGCTCATGTTTTCTATAATATTAATTGATTCTGATTTTTGTGGCAAATTTAGATTTTACGTACCAACATTTGTATTATATAAAGGACCAACGCCACACATGTCACAATCAAAGACTATTCTTTACGAAATCTTTCGTATATGAATAAACCACGCAAACGGACATCCGGTTTCCGTCAAATTTCCTTATATATTCATATATACTTTTCCGTCAAACTTTTCGTCAAATTTTCAACAAACGCGCGCATTTAGAAAAAAAAAAAAACGAAAGAAGAAGCATATGTTTTACTTTTAAAAAAATTAATTTATTAATTATTTGAAAATTATAAAAATCCATATATTAAAAGTGTTTAATTTAAATAGTAGCTATTTATATTTTTCTTTATTTATACATGTTTAGCAACCTTTCCATAGTTTAAAATTATATACCCAATACGAAAAATATAAATGCAGTTTCTTATATCGTTGTGATTAAATTTTTTATTTAACCATAAATATTTTTTTTATATTTTAAGAAGCATTGTTATTACAATTAATTTTTAATATATTTTTAACCTATTCAAAACAGAATTTATAAATTTCTTTTCCTAAAAATTAGTAATCCTTTTTATAATTATAAATTATTTAACCCCTCAAACAGTTTTATAAATAATCAGGAATTATAAACATTTTTTATTCGCTTATTTAGGGAGGTATATTCGGTTAGAATTTTAAAAGATATTTTTTATATAAAAAAAAACATTTTGTGGTATCTAGGAGGATGTATTCAATTAGGATTTTAAAATATTTTTTTAAAAAAGTTGAGTTATTCAATCAAGATTTTTAAATAATAAAAATAATTTTTGTGGTATTCAATCAAGATCTTTAAATAATAGGAATAAATATTGTAGCATTCAATCAAAACTATTAGGATTTTTTAAGACATTCAATAAAATCCGTTGGTATTTAATTAAAATTTTTTGCAACTTAAAAAAATTCTTCCAGTATTTAAAAGTATACAAATTTGGATAAATTCTTGGTTATGATGAATTTTAATGGATTTTATGAGACTTTTTAGTTGAAAATACATATTAAACAATCTCATTTAAACTCTTGAGATTCTAACACTTTCTTTTTTACTTTTTTTTGTCAATTGACATTTTCTTTCTCACTACTAGAAAAATCACTTTCTACATCGATTATTTTGGAAACCGATGTTGAAACCAACGACGTTATCAACATTAACATCGATTATTGAAAATCGATGTTAAAATAACCATACAGCATCGATTTTCTTAAAAATCGATGTTGAATAATAAGAAATTAACAAAAAAAATGTAAACTATGCAAATTCAACATCGATTTTTTTGTAAAAACCGATGTTAAATTTACATAACAACATCGATTTTTTTGTAAAAACCGATGTTGTTTGTAAATTTACATCGGTTCTTCCAAAAACCGATGTTGTATATTCACTTACTACATTGTTTATTAAATAATCGATTTAAAATGTCATTTTTTAAAATAAAAAAAAAAAATTGACCTATTCTCTTTATTACTCCAAGCCTGATACTTTAACCCCATAATCCCAATGTATACAACTTCAATATGTGTGGAAGATGAGAACATAAACACACACAAGTATAAATATAACTTCAATATTTGAGCAATATATAAACTAACTTGTGTCTCAACCAGTTGTTTTGAAAGAGATGATAAGGCAAAAATAGTAGCTTCTCTTATCTGCCAAAAATTAACATGTTCAAAACATAGAAATGAAATGGGAGCAAAGGAAAATAAAAATCTCACAAAATAATCGATGCATAAGTAAAATTTTTCGTTCATGTCAACATTTTTCTAGAATCAATGGCATGCATACCATGTCAAATTAATTAAGATGAATGAGATTTAAAAATAACCCGACCCTATATTATAAATCTAATTAAGTACTGTATTTATTTTTCAACACAAATTAATTAGGATATTCATATTAATTTTCTTGTATGCTAAGATTTCTCTTACAAATTTAAACCTTAATAAAATATTTTTAGAATACAAGCTAGGCTTTACTTAATTAGGTATGGCGTAAAATATTGTTAGAATTGACTTTAATTAAAATAATTAATCATCAATAATATAATTTTCACCTCTCGTATTCTCATTAAATAATAAATATGCATTGAGAAACATACCTTCACAGTTCACAAGAGCTTTGTACAAACTCAGATTAGAGCAAATTAAGTTCTCCAACTATTTCATGACAACTTCTTCATATAACTGAAAAGATTCAAGAAATGTCAATAATTTCATGTCTTTTCTCCATATTTCACCAAAGATCATTTCAAAGACAGGCTTGACTTTTCTCAAGTTCTCATCACATTACAAAATGATTTTGGTCATTATTCAGCTACCAAAACTCAAAATGATTTTGGCAAGCAAATATTTTTTTTTCAGCACAAAAAGTATTTGCACAAATAAGGGACTTGTAAATTTACAGAAAGATTCAGCTTGATTCAAACAGGGATTTGCACAAACAAGAATTGAAAAATTACATGTAATTAAAAAATATACAATTATAACTAATTAAAAAATAAAAAGAATAATTTTTCACAACTTCATTATTTATGATATAAACAAGCATCTAATCATAATGCTACAATTAATAAGATTCATACCGTGGTTTTGATTTTATTATGCATTATTGCATTTGCTTAGTTATAGAATGATCATTTTTTAATTGCATAGTTAAGCATAATGTACAAAATAGAAAGAATATAATATATTGATTTTATTGGAAGTTTGTATTCCTTTACGTGGATATGGTACCCTGGAAGAACTGCTTCCCTTCACGCATTTTCTTTTTAATATATTAAATATTACTAATACTTAAGGAAGTGCTAGAAAATATAAATTACTTAGTGGAAATGTACCTAAAGTGGATGTAGAGTAAAACATTATATTATTGTAAGTTCATATCAAATAAACATTACTTTTGGGCACGTATAAAAAAGACCAAAACCCATTACAATTGTGACACTCACACACTAGAGCCACTTTAATATATAATAGAAAACACTTTTATTTTGATATGTGTCATATCCCTAATTCACATCCCTAGTTTCGAAATTAAGTGTTAACTAATATGGCATATTATATTATAATGGGTTGATCATGATAAAGAAAAGACACAATGAGGGTCATAATCATTGGAAAGGGATAAGTGTCCAAAATGAATGATTACCATGGAATATGAAGCAGGTGGGGTTCAAATGAGGTAAAAGAAATTGAATGGGTTAACTAGTACCTACAATACATATTAATATTTCTAAATTATGATAAAAAAAAAATTCACCAATTAAAACAGAATTTATAAATTTCTTTTCCTAAAAATTAGTAATCCTTTTTGTAATTATAAATTATTTAACCCCTCAAACAGTTTTATAAATAATCAGGAATTATAAACATTTTTTATTCGCTTATTTAGGGAGGTATATTCGGTTAGAATTTTAAAAGATTTTAAAAGATATTTTTTATATAAAAAACATTTTGTGGTCTCTAGGAGGATGTATTCAATTAGGATTTTAAAATATTTTTTTAAAAAAGTTTTGAGTTATTCAATCAAGATTTTTAAATAATAAAAATAATTTTTATGGTATTCAATCAAGATCTTTAAATAATAGGAATAAATATTGTAGCACTCAATCAAGACTATTAGGATTTTTTAAGACATTCAATAAAATCCGTTGGTATTTAATTAAATTTTTTACAACTTAAAAAAATTCGTCCAGTATTTAAAAGTATACAAATTTGGATAAATTCTTAGTTATGATGAATTTTAATGGATTTTATGAAACTTTTTAGTTTAAAATACATATTAAAAAATCTCATTTAAACTCTTTGAGATTCTAAGACTTTCTTTTTTACTTTTTTTCTTATCATACATAATCCCTTGTCTCTTGGTTGGAAGTAATAGATATTTATAATTTTTTTACTCTTTGATCAATGGTCAACATGTCCTGGAATGTGATATGAGAGATCTTTCAAATTTTTTGAACTTGAGACATCTTGATTGCATGCTTATACATATAAATGAATGCGAATATACATGAACATGAGAAATATATAGTTTTAATGAACGTGAAAAATTGACTCATATATAAGTAGATAAATATATAAATGAGGTTTGAAACAATTGATGAACATATTTTTTGTTTGGTGTAATCGTTATTGTGGAAATGACTACAAATATCCATGCTCTTGGGAGACATTGGGGTATATAATTTGTATACAATTAGTATGATTGATGATTGAAGGGGAATGCACCTATTATGTTTACAAATATCACTACTACAGACGAGGCTTACGACGACGGTTCTAAACCCCATACGACGACGGTTGTAGAACCGTCTTTGTTGCACGTGTCGTTGAAAAACAGCACTTTCGACGACGGTTCAAAAAACCGTCTTCGTTGTTTTTTTTTTTTTTTTAAAGAAGGGATACAAAGACGGTTGTTAGGCAAAACCGTCTTTGTATCTTAATTTTTTTTTAATTTTTTTTTTACGAAAAATAGATACAAAGACGGTTTTGCCTAACAACCGTCTTTGTATGTTAATTTTTTTTTAAAAGTTTTTTTTTTTGAAAAATAGATACAAAAACGGTTTTGCCTAAAAATCGTCTTTGTATCTTAATTTTTTTTAATTTTTTTTTACGAAAAATAGA
>CM023942.1:4579958-4625323 GCA_013407115.1 Glycine latifolia
AGACGGTTTTGCCTAAAAATCGTCTTTGTATCTTAATTTTTTTTTAATTTTTTTTTGAAAAATAGATACAAAGATGGTTTTTAGACAAAACCGTCTTTGTAATCGTCTTTGTATATTAATTTTTTAAAAAAAAAAAATTTGAAAAATAGATACAAAGACGGTTTTGCCATAAAAACCGTCTTTATATCTTAATTTTTTTAATTTTTTTTTACGAAAAATAGATACAAAGACGGTTTTGCCTAAAAACCGTCTTTGTATCTTATTTTTTTTAATTTTTATTTAGTTTTTTTTTTTAAATGCTTTGTATAAGGTTAAAGATATTTTGTAAAATTAGGTATTAAAATAATTATTTTGTAAGGTTAAAGATTAATGTGTTCAAAGCTTTAAATACCAAAAACTAATGTGAGGGTCTATACTAATTATAGAATAATCCATGTACTTACATATATACAAGCCTAAAGTATTAAATAAGATGCAAAAGCAGACAACATTGCAATCCCACAATATCCAATAATCTCAATCATCCATTAATCGTTCCTTACCAATAAATGTCAAAATCTGTTAATTATATAACGCAGGAAATACAATCAGAAAAATCTCAAATTCCAAAACCAAAAACTGCACGTATCCTCTGGAAAATAAGATCCCGCCATCCCCTTTCCGTGTTCTTCACCATAGTAGCATTCCCATACCTGTAATCAAGATTCAAGAACAAATCACACCACCTTAAAGAAAACAAAAACAAAACCTCCCCAAACCATTCCCAAATCATATAAAGTTCCTCCTTAGTGTATATGTGTTCCATGTGAAGACAAACCTAGACAACCTAGGTAGATGAACTGATTTGCCTTTTTTTAAATAAAAAAAAAAAACTGATGTAATGTCCATCATATGCAAATTTCATTTCATGTATTATTTAACATTCTTTTATTTTAATTATTTGAAATTCATCTATTTTGCTTAAAGATGATTCAAAATCATTAAAAGCTTCCTTTATAATAAAGAAATACTCATAAAATGTTTAACTATTCTTTATTTTATTTTATTTATTTATTTTCCTAAGAATATACTCTAGATTGATCACTTGGTGAGAGCCCAGCTAATCTCTCAAATTACAATCAAATTCTAAATCAAATTATATCTCTAAAATAAGATTCAATTCTTCAGGTTTTTTTTGTGTTGGTTAGTTATTTCTTTATATAATAAATTTTATTCTCGCTGGAAATTAGATAAAATAAATGTGTATATTAAATCTGAAACCTCTACTTAACAGAACCTATGACCACTTGTGTGTGCTTTGGAGTAGTGATATATGTTAAGTCTTTACAAAAAGTTAAGAGATATAATCTCAAAAGAACTAAATTAGCTCGACAGAAAATTAATTTCTGTTAAAAAAAAGCTTTATTTTACAATACATGTGTCAAAAGATCAAAGCTTGAAAGATTCGGGATAATTCCTTTAAGAGAAACAACACTATAACATTCAGAAAACTATCAAGAGTCTACAATTAAGTGCTTACTACCTGGTGTTATTAACAATTGAATTTAGCATGATATGAATTGGTTACTTAAATGAAAACAGTTAACAAGTATCTAATGCTTTACTTATACTATTTACCTTCAAAATACTGATATGCCTTTAATGTTGCCGCATCAGGGATCAATGCAGAATCAACAGGACTCTCCACAACCTTAAAAGAATACATTGTAACATACAATAACGGAAAAACCAAAACCTGAGCCAGTAAACTTGCAAATTAAACTAAATTATGATTTAACTTACCTTGGATACAGTTCCAGATTGAACTTAATTAATAACAATACAGAGGAGAGAATAGTCCCACTTCTCAAACCAAGCCTAAACTCTTCCTCTGAGCCCTGACCCTTGAGGGCTCTGCTGGCAAATCTTTAGTTGCAACAACTCCAACCATTTTTCTCAACCACCCCGCTGCTTCATATCATGTTGCATAATAAAGATTTTTCCATTTCAGGATAATTGATAAAAATCCAGATACCTTTCCTTTGAGAACAAATTGAAACTAATCAAATTTCAGTCAAAGCAACCAGCCAACCACCATAGACACACACACACAAAAAAATGATAAACAAACACTTCACGTGAAATATTTGTATGCAAGACTAACTTCATACCATCTTTTGTGGAGTGAAGAGTATGCCTTAGCTCCTACAATTGACTGTCAAATAGGAGAACCTAGCATGTGGATTTCTTCCAGCTATCCTTTCCTTTGTCCATTGACCCTTGTGAACATCAAAGTTGTGCAAATCCCCAAGTGCTTTACCACCATTGTATCCACCAAACATGAAAATCTGAGAATCAGATGCCACCGTAGCATGTGAGTGGCGTGCACATGGCCAGTCCCTAGAAACTTGTATTTCTTTCTAGTGTAAATTGTTTGTGTCAAAAACATAAAAGGAAGAAAATATAATATCATTATCAAGACACCCAAATACATAAATGTTTGAACCAATGACAGCTGCAGCATTGCCTATCCCACATGTAAATAACACTATATATTAGACTTACAGTGTAAAAATTTAATTACTAAGTCAATCACAGCAAGTAATGTCACTACAATAGAATAGCTACTCAATAGAATAATTTTAAGGTTTAAACATAAATCTTTCAAAGACAATACACACAATAACTAGCAGATTGATAGAGACTTGGAATAGTTTCAGTGTAAGCTAATTTTGCATGCCTTCTATAATAATTAAGTTTTTTAGAACAAGAAAAAAAAAACTCCTGTTATTGTTTTTCTGCTGAGTCACTACTAGAGAAAAAAACTCCTGTTATTGCTTTTCTGTTACAACGGCGGCATCTCTACCACTATTTCTGGCAACTCAACCCCCCCGACCCCAATACGTATCATTGTATGCATCAATGTTTCCCTAGCACCATCTAGTCACATTTTCGAAAATGAAGTACTCCTAATTTCTAGAATATGGAAAACTAGAATCAATCCTAATTAAAAATCACATGAAGGAAACATAAGTGAATCAGTCCTTAGGAAAAAGATACCCACACAACAGAATTAAGAACTTATTAAGATAACATAAGTGACAAATCTGAATGTGTTTTTTGGATATAAAAGACAGCAAAATGAGATAAAAACTAGCAAACCTTTCTCAGTCTTAACAACTAATTCCGGCAGCATCCTTAAGAAGATGGACCCCTGAGTTAGATGGGCACCATGAGCTAGATGGGTACTCATCAAAACAAAAACACCTTTTATTTCTTTTTCTTTCTAACCTACTAAGCATAGAAATTCTAACCCCACTTTTCTTTTGCCACTTGCACTACTCCCAAGTTGTGCTTTGGTGACAAAGGGAATAACTGCATAATAGCATCATGTGAATAAGTGGTAAAAAGAAAGACAGAAGATAGGGGCAGGGAGGGAGAGAAGTCCAATTGATTAATTAAAATGAGGTATTAAGGTCTCTTATCACAAGTTGTGACAGAGAATACAAGTTACAGCAAAGGTGATTTTGATTCCATTTCAATGCTTAGTTTAGTTAGAGATCTTGTTTATCAGTTTACATTATTTTTTCAATGGTGGATATGGATGTTGAGTGAGGACAAGTGAAGGATCATGGAGACCAGGTTCTTGACCAAACATAATGATATGACACTACTTCAATCATAAAATTAGAAGAGAAACTAACAAATAACTACATGTACTAGGTTGCTGATAGGAGGTTCAAGGTTACCAGTTGTGCAATCATAAAAGCACTCAGTAGGAGAAGACCAGGTCTTTCAACATAGGACCAGCTGCGGGAACTTGTCACAAAAATTAGTGCTTGACTTATAATACTGACTTGTAGGTACAGGGCTGCCATCATTTCTCCGGGGTTGTTCCTTATAGACCTCACACCGAACTTGTCCTGCAATTGAGGAAGTTGTGTTCGTAGTTATTATGATTTTCACTATGAGGTGGTAATAATATTGAAGGAAACACAAAATATAAATTATTACCGAGAAGAAGTCTGTATCCTTCACGAGCCAGAAAAATAATAATAAATTGCCAATGCAATCCTAATCACAATCCCAAAATCCAATCCTTTTATGTTTTAGTGTCCTAGTTATCTACCATTGAGATTCAACACTAATCTCTCAGGCATGGAATCAAGGGGCTAAATTTGTACCCCAGATATTCTTCTATACTAATAAATCTAAAATTTACCACACGTTTAAGATACCACACAATGTTGGTATCATTTTTTTAAAATCATCAAAACAATTTCTGAACAATTCGTATCATTTCTACTTATCACTGTCCAATCAAAACAATGTCACAGATCTAGATCCTACCTCTCCATGCAACAAATCTGACAGGAAGGTTAGCCAGAGCCCTAACTTTCAATTCCTTCGCTGCTCTCCATAGCATCTTCACCGTATTCCTCCATCCCTTACAAACCTTTGCGGTGAACAACAACCCCGACGGCGGCAGCCTCCTCATCACTTCCTACATGAGACTCGCGACAGCCCCCCTGCATGTGCCGAAGACGACAGAGAAGGATGAATCGAGAGTGGCCGTGGTGGTAGAGGCGGGGGTGCTTCTTCTTCTTGGTGTCGGAGTGAGACATGGCTCCGTGACCCTAAGACTCTGGAGAGTGAGACATGGCTCTGAATGAGGTGGGAGAGAAAGATCGAGAAAGGAAGCGAAATGGTGAGAGAGAAAAGGAAGGGAAAGGCCACACGCGTGTGCTTCAGGGTTTGGATTCAAAATTTGAATTGAGAGAGAAAGAAGCGCAAATTTAAAGAAGGTGGTTTTTAAAGACGGGTATTTTAAAACCGTCTTTGTATAGTTGATTTCGAAGACGGTTATTATAAAACCGTCGTCGTATATATTGTATTATGCGTGTCATTTACTACGACGTTTTATGTACAACCGTCGTTGTACTTGTGTCGTAAAAGGCATACTTTGTAGTAGTGTATGCTAGAAGAAATTCATTTGTTATGTAACAGGTTTAGAGTTCTTTGTATAATATGAGTTTTATTTGAAGTGTTAATGAGGTGACAAAATTCATGAATTTTTATAAATAATTTTGATTATTTTTTAAAATTCAGAATCCTTTAATATCTTAAAAATTAATAATATTCTTTCAAATTTTATGTATTTATATTTTATAAATCCATTAAAATTTGAACTACAAAATCTTAATCATAAAAATCTTTTAAAAAAATTATAAAAATCATTACATTTTTACAAATTCTCATCTCCCAAATTTTTGTGGCATGGCAAATTTTGATTTTATGTGCCAACTTTTTGACTATATATAAAGGGTCCACCTGACACATGTCACAATCAAAGTTGCGACAATATGATATTTAATCATATTCCTAATTAAATTTAAAGTTTAACGAATTGTTATTTATGCCATGCATCAAACCATTCCGATTGGCTATTTATTTCTTTGAATTGATGTAATAATCACTACTACAATAGGCACTTTCTACAACGACTGTTAACCCCTTTCTAAGACAGTTGTACAATCGTCTTTGTAGCTAACATCGTTAAAAGTCATCACTTTCTATGACAGTTATAAAACCGTTTTCATAGCCTGAATTTTTGAAGACGATTTTTAGATGAGTTTTTTTTAAAAAAAAAATCTGATCTAAGACGATTTTTGAAAATAACTGTTTTAGAAAGTGAACATTCTAAGACGGTTATTTCTAACAACAGTCTTAGAATGTTATTCCTAAAAATTGTCTTAGATCATATTTTTGTTTAAAAAAAATTGCAAAATATGTTTCTAAGACAGTTTTTCCAGTAACCATCTTAGAAAATGGTGTTTCTTTTTAAATAAAAAAAAATGTGTTTTGCTACAGTCGTGAATACACTATCTTAGCTGTCCCTCTCGTGTTCTTCAATGGCAAGTCGTATTTCATGATATAAGAATACACTAATTTTAGGGACAACTAATGTTGACTTGTATATATATATGTATTTAATTTGAATGTGTATATATATATAAAGAGAGAGTGTCATACACGTAAATACAATTTATGAATATATTTATAAAAATAAAAATTATTATTATTTTTAAATTTGTAATTCAATTTTTTTGTAATTAAATTATTTTTTATTTTAACCATAGATTGTAAATTATAACATTTTAATTATTAATAATTTTTTGGCATTATAAATATATAATTGATTATATATGTAGTAGACTAATGAAATTAGGATTTTTTTTTTTGTAATCATAATATTATTATAACACACACATGCATAATAGCTTCTTGATTTGTTTTCCAATAACTTTGCGATTCTTCGATATTTATTTTCTTTGAACTAATATTAGTAATTTGTAACTTATTATTTTATACTTCTTAAATTACTGAATTATAAAAAGAATGGTAAAAGAAAAAGAGAACATTACTAAAATCAAATACTAATTAAGTTTATGAGATTTTAACTTTCTGAAAAAAGAAAAGAAGAAGATATCTTTAACTTAAGTTACATACCAAAATAAAAATAAAATAAAATAATTAACGTTCTCTAATTTTATTTTATTTCTTTTGGTTTTCTTGTGTCTGTTAGTAGTTTGTGTTTTTACATATTTCTATTTTTATTAAAAAAATATGCTTTAAAACAACTAACTATTATTTAAAATTATAATTATATAAAATTGATTGCAATCAAATAATCATAACAATCAATATATTTATTATATTATTATTCTGTTGTTAATAATGTAATTTATAATATTTTTTTCAAATTAATTTATTTCTTAAAGCTTATAATAATTATATTATATTTCCATTCTGATGGTAAGAATGAATGTAATCTGTGACATTTCGTTAATTTTTTAATTATAATTAAGTTTATGGCTTAAAACTGATAAAAAATATCATGCGTATAGATTCCTTTTATAATCCTTTTTTAATTATTAATATATGTATTTAATGTTATTTAATGTTATATTAAATATTATATATGTTATTGATGATATATTTAATTTTTTTGTGAATGGAGATAAAAAGAAAAACAGGAACAAAAGAAAAACTACACCCTCTGGTAGCTCACACTCCCCTGGCATAATCCTGAATCAAACTCAAAGCAGCTGGTGCATTTCTCTCTCTCTCTCTCTTTTCGTATGTATTTTTATTTCTTTAAAATATTGCACTTAACTCAGAAAATTGAACACATATATATCTAAACATTTAGCTCTGAACAGATAAATCACAGATTACTTTTGAAATAGAAAATATTAATTGAGACATTTATATGAAAACTGGTGCAGGAAACACTTTTTCAATTCATTGTGCTGGGTGTCTCTAGTACATGCTAGCTGATCGTTACCCCCACCAAGAAAAGACATGGATTGGAGCTGTGAACCCAAACTTCCGAGAGACAAGTCTTCGGATCAGATACATTTCGGCCATGTATAAACAGTTTTCAAAGTCATCTAGTTTGGCTATTTTGATAAAAGAAAAAAAAAAGTCGATGATATCTACATAAATTACACAATATTCAATGAAAGTCCACACCCCATAAAAAATTACCCAACCCTTAAGTGTATTTAGTTGAGCATTGAAAGTAGAAGCAAAGTTCAACAAGTACTTCAAAGTTTGTGTTCCGTTCATGATGAACAGAGATGTCCAACAAGATATGCTAGGAATTTAATGTAGGATCAAGACTCTCTCTGAAGATATTTATGGAGGTATAATATATCAGGGTAGAAGATCACTATGCTAAACAACACCAAAGGTGTGAGGTGTGTGCACAGCATAAATGGAAAAGAGAGAGTGAATATTGTCTACCTTGTCCTTTGAAGACATTCCTATTTATAGTCACTGACCTGAGAGTTAGTTAGGGAATGTTCCCCCATGATCTTGGCCGAGATCCTTGGTTGGTTGGGTAAATGTATTCTGTTTTCATGCAATTCCTATCTTCACGATCTTTAGCGGTTATGACCACGTTCTCATGAGTGGTTAAGGTCGGCAGTCTGGATTGACTGACTCTTAATGGGTCTTATTAATGAGTCCAGTCTAACATCTGTAATAGTTTGATCTTGTATCTAATTTTGTTTAAGAAACACCTCACTAATCACTTTGTCCAAGTTCATGATAACTGATGATCGGCTTCGATTGCATCATCTGGTACTATGTCGTGCTCTAGATAACTGATGACCGGCTTCCTCCAGTCTTCAGCTGCCACAATCACCATTACACAGGTGGGTTTACAAATCTCATGCTGAATGACCGTTCTGTGGTTGCCTGAACCCTTGGTACTTGTCAATTTTGATAGTATGTCGGCTCGGGAGTTTTCTTCTCTAGGGATATGGGTAACAACTACTTCGTTGAACTCGGCTACTATTTCTTTGACCTTGCTTAAATATTTGACCAACAATGGCCCTTTCACTTGGTATCTCCCCTCAATTTGGGTTGTGACAAGTTGGGAGTCAGTGAATACATTTACCTTCTGCGCTCCTTGTTCTTTCATTTGTATCAACCCGGCTATCAATGCTTCGTACTCGCCCTGGTTGTTTGATGTCGGCAAGTTGAGCTGAAGGGATTGCTCAATGGACACTCCCTCCGGATTCTCAATTATGATTGCAGCTCCACTTTGAAAATGATATGAATATCTCACACTTAACCAAGAGGGGGGGGTGAATTGGTTAGACCTTGGTAAATTAAAATTTCTTCAATCAAAAACAGAGTTCCTAGGATCTTTATCACTTTTCAAAACCAAGAAACTTTATTCAATTAAGTAGCTCAGCCCAAGGAATTCAATGAATCAAAACTTATATAATTGGTCAAGCAATTTAATCAAGAACACAATGAATATAATGAGTTAAGGGATAAAGAAGCAAGGCACAATCAGATTTATACTGGTTCACTTCAACACTAGAAGCTACATCCAGTTTTCTTCCAACCAACACTAGGTTAGAGTTCCACTATTATAATTTTCTGTTCTTACAATCAATTACAATGTCTCCTTTTATCAACCCTAGATAAAGTGCAGAAATCTAAAACCCTATTAGATTCTAAGAGACAAGAACCTGAGAACACTACTCAGTTCTTCCACCTAGAGAACCCTACTCTAGATACATGCAAGAACCCAATTTCAATAGTCAATTCACAAAGAAAAATGTAAAACGACAATTACAACCAGATTAAGGAGAGAAACAACCTGATGATCCAATGATGCAATGCAAAATGAAGTTACCAGCTCAGGTTGAATGATTACAAATCAATAAGCACAACTTTCCTTAATCTTGAATTGAGTTCAAGCTCCAAGAATGACTCAAACACACATGATCAATGCACAATGGAGCAAGAACGAATTTTATCCCTTAGAAAACACTTAAGAATGCTCACAAGACTGTTTAAGCTCAGAAAATCCAAATGGGTAATGTTCCACAAAGTTAGAAAAGCAACTGAGTCATGGTTCTATTTACAACAGATTTTCGTAACTACCTTTAATCGATTTAATCGCCATTATAATCGATTAAAATACTTATGTAATCGATTAAGTCACCACTTTAATCGATTAAAGTGTTCATGAGTTTTCTGGGTTTGGGCAACGAACAAATTAATCGATTATTTTGAGATGTAATCGATTATGCCAGTAACAATGTGTTTTCTAAAAGCTTATATAATCAATTACAAATCACGATAATCGATTATGCCAGTTCAGCATGATTTTCTCAAAACATTGAGTAATCGATTACGAACTCTGGTAATCGATTATTCCAATAAAACTTGCTTTTCTCAAAGGCTATGTAATCGATTACGAGAAATGGTAATCGATTATGGCAGTGCAATCTTAAACTCATATATAGCCATGTAATCGATTACTACCTGTTAATAATCGATTAAAAAGTTCAACAAGACAGTTTACATGAAAACGAAGGTCAAATAATCGATTATTCCGATAGGTAATCGATTATATTGTGCTTGAAAGCTTTCCAGAATTGACTAAGAACAAAATAATCGATTACGGACTTTAAGGTAATCGATTACATCAGTGTAAAATGCATTTTTCCAAAAACCTTTGAATCAGTTTAAAACACTTAGTCAAATTGCCAAAGTCTTGTGATTTTTATGAAACCATTTAGGTTAATTATGGATTAAATGAATGCAATGCACTTGGATCACCAGAATTGCTTTTCTCTTACACTTTTCACACTAAATTATCTTCAAGGCATCCATTGCATGTTGAAAGCCCAAAACCAATGCTTGAATCAAAGTTCCTTTGCATTCTTTAAGTAGCTCCCCCTGAATCCAACACACTTCCTTTGGAATTAGATGAACCATCAACATACAATTTCCAGACCTTTGCGTCGCCTCCGTTTGCCAGGGTTAGTTCCACCATAAAATTGGCCAGAGCTTGAGATTTGATTGCGTGTCGGGCTTTGTATTTTATATCGAACTCGGATAATTGAATGGCCAAACTCAGCATTCTGCCAGCTAAATCTGGCTTATGTAGAATTTGCTGGATTGGTTGATTTGTTCTCACGATTATGGTATGGCCTTGAAAATATGGGCGGAGTCTCTTAGCGGTTATGAGGAGCGCAAATGCTACTTTCTCCAGCTTCTGATATTGCAATTCTGAGTTTTAGAGAGCTCGGCTTACAAAGTATACGTGCAACTGAGATTTATTGATTTCCCTGGCTAACACGGCACTTACCACCTCTTTGCCCACTGACAAGTATAGAATCAACATTTCCCAGGGCTCTGACTTGGACAGTACCGGAGGGGAAGACAGACACTTCTTGATTTCCCTGAAAGCCGCCTCACATTCCGGGCTCCATTCAATATTGGCTTCAGGGGAGTGCTTTTTCGCAGATTTAGGGAGGAATCGTGTCAGCACGGCTATCATTCCTGTTAGTTGCTGGACTTCATTTTTATTGGTCGGGAACTGCATGTTCAAAACGACCTTGCATTTATCCAGATTGGCTTCTATTCCCCTATGGGTTAACATGAACCCTAGGAATTTGCTTGCTGATCCACCGAATGCACATTTAAGCGGGTTCAAACAAATGTTGTGCTCCCTAAACCTGCGGAATGTTTCTTCTAGGTCCTGAATGTGATTTTCGGTGGCGGTTGTTTTCACGATCATGTCATCTATGTATACTTCGATGTTGCAACCCAGTTTTTGGGCGAAGACTTTGTTCATCATCCGCTGATATGTGGCCCCGACATTCTTCAGACCAAAAGACATCACATTATAACAATAATTTCCTTCGCCTCCTCTAAATGTTGTTTTTTCTTGATCGTCCGGGTATATGGCGATTTGATTGTACCCGAAATAGGCATCCATAAATGATAATAATTGGAATCCGGATGAATTGTCTACCAGCTGATCGATACTAGGCATTGGATATGAATCTTTAGGATATACCTTATTTAAGTCGGTGTAATCAACACATACCCGCCATTTGCCATTAGATTTTTTTTACCATCACCATGTTAGACAACTAGGTGGTGTATTGGATTTCTCGTATGAATCCGACCTCAAGTAATTCTTTGATATGTTTTTCTAATTCTTGCTTTCGTTCTGGGCCGAGGTTTCTCTTCTTTTGGGCTACCGGCTTTGAGTCGGGGTACATCGCCAACTTATGACAGCAAAAGGTTGGATTTATTCCCGGTATTTCGGAGGCTTTCCATGAGAACACATCTTGGTTATTTGTAAGACACTCCATTAATTCAGCCTTGGTAGTTGGATCAGCTATCTTGCCTATCTTAGTGACTTGCGACGGCTGGCTTCCTATTTGAATATCTTCGATCTCATTAACCAGTTTTGGCCTCCATTCTTCAACGTCTCCTCTCATATCGAGCTCCACCATATTTATTGGTTTCTTAGGCCGGCGTTCATCAATTTCTCATGTAGCCCAGTCTCATGGACGTATCCAGGGTGGTGAAGATGGGCCGCCTTCACTTTCTTTTACGGCATTGTAGTAACACTGGCGGGATTCTTTTTGGTCTCCGCTAATGGTTATTACTTTGTCGTTGTTCCCAATCATTTTCAACTTCTGATGCTTGGTGGATATTAGCATATCCCACTTATGGATGGTCGGTCTCCCTAGGATGATGTTGTATGGTGAGGAGAAATCGGCTACCACGAACGTGACTCTTTCTGATTTAAAGGCTTCCTTTGTTCCTAATGTCAATCAGAGATCGATGGAGCCTTTGAGGCTGGTATTCTCACCATTGAAACCTATTAACATAGTTTTGCATGGTTTCAAGTCTTCTTTGTCTAGGTTCATCTTCTTAAAAGCATTCCAAGAGATGATATCTGCGGAACTGCCATTGTCCACGAATATTCTCTTGACTCGGCAATTGACTAATGTCTCGGTAATTACCAAGCCATCTTCATGACCGGGAACCACATCTTTCATATCCTCTTTCGTGAAATAAAGAAGGGGGAGCTCAGTTTTGCTATTGCTCCCTTTAAATTTGGGTTGTTCCCTTACAGAGAGAACTTCCATAAGATATTTTCTTCGCTGATTAGCTGTATCTCCTCCCCCTTCCATGGCCCTGGAGATCACATTGCACTTGAATTCTGGTTCTGGGAACTCGTCATCATCACGTTTATTTCTTTTATCATCCCGACTTTTTTGTGGTTGGGTTTCATTTTGGTTGGTTTTTTGCTTGTTTTGCTGACCTTGAGTTTTGATTACGTATTGCCTCAATTTGCCTTCTCGTATAAACTTTTCTATGGCGTCACGTAAATCCCAATATTGTTCAGTAGTGTGACCCGACCCATTATGGAATTCATAGAAGTGGGAATGATCCAGTCTAGCCTTCTTGAATACTGGGCGAGGTCGGTCAAACTTTTTCATATCTGTCAGGGCGACCTCTCTCCAAACTTGTGCTCGGGATGTATTCAACGGGGTGTATTTATCATATTTGGTTTCATATTTTCCCCATCTGAAATCGGGATCAAGATTTCTGCCGGGATGGGGATTCCCATGATTATGTCGGCTTCTTGGCGGGGAATTTTTCCTTTGGGGTTCTCTGGGGGTCATGTTAGCAATCTCCATTTGCTCCAACTCTAAGTATTTCTTGGATCGTGCCCTGAATTCTAACAAAAACTTCACTGGGTCCTTATATATTGACTTGGCTAGACGAGATGATCTGTTGAGTCCGACTGATAGGAGATGCACATGCACTTTCTCTTCCAAGCCCTGTACTTGCAGTGCAGCCTCTTTAAAGCGGTCTAAGTAGCTCTGCAACGTCTCTCCGGCTTGTTGGCGTATCTTCCCCAATGCGAACTCTGATTTGGGTTGTTTCTTGCTAGCTGCGAAATTTAACAAGAATTTTTGGCCGAAGTCTTCGAAGTTGCGGATTGACCTCGGTGGGAGTGTGTGGAACCATGTCTGAGCAACACCGGTTAAGGTAGTAACGAAGATTCATGAAATTATTAGCTCATCGATGCCCCAGACATACATTTGCATGTCAAATTCATCGATATGTACTCGTGGATCCCGACTTCTGTCGTATTTTGACAGAAAGGACCCGTCAAAATCTTGAATTGAGCATTGACAATCTCATCAACGAGAGGACTATTGTTCTGTTGTCCTTGTCGATATTTCCTCTGGTACACACCACCTTCTGATCTGGGCTGATGTACGACTTCGATCACCGGGGTCTGACCCTCTACTCGTGTTTGCATTGATTTTACTGGGCTTACCCCCACATTGGTGACAGTGTGTGGGGCCTCCATATGTGTACGTGTTGGGTTGTCAATATCACGATGCTCCGGATCACCATTCCGAGCCTAATGATGGGATAATCCTCCAGGTTCAAAATAACTAACTGGCCTCGGCACCTCAGCATGCATTGTTTGATTTCCGTTGAATGCCAGGATCTGGTTGGTTTGGTGGTGTCCTTCGTTCCTGGTTGAACGAGTGGGGTGCTCATGGTTCCCTCCTTGAACTGGGTTCTCCATGTTTCTGATGCATTGCTTCATATACTGTATACGTTGCTGCTCTTCGTGTCTCCATTTTGCACTGCATTCTTCTATCTGCGTCAACACATTATTAACATCCTCCTGCCATTGAAGAACGTGTCGCTTTTCTAGGTTTTCAATCCGGGATAAGATAGAATTAAGTGCATTATGAATAAAACGCTCAGCAGACTCTGGCTCCATCCTGGCCGGTATGTGTGGAGGATCGTTTGGCATAACCAATCTCGGATGGGCAGGAGATGAAGCAGTGTCTGAAACTGTGTCAGTTACATGCACAGCTTCATGTGGAACCACGTTAGCAGGTATTTCCTGTCGTCTTTCAATCTGGTTGCTTCTCGTGTTTACCATTGTGAATCGTGGGAGTTGAAATTTAACATTTCCCACAGACGGCGCCAATGTTCCGTTCGTGATGAATAGAGATGTCCAGCAAGATTTGCTAGGAATTTAATGTAGGATCAAGACTCTCTCTGAAGATATTTATGGAGGTATAATATCTCAGGGAAGAAGATCACTATGCTAAACAACACCAAAGGTGTGAGGTGTGTGCACAGTGTAAATGAAAAAGAAAGAGTGAATATTGCCTACCTTGTCCTTTAAAGACATTCCTATTTATAGTCACTGACCTGGGAGTTAGTTGGGGGATGTTCCCCCATGATCTTGGCCGAGATCCTTGGTTGGTTGGGCAAATGTATTCTGTTTTCATGCAATTCCTATCTTCATGATCTTTAGCAGTTATGACCACGTTCTCATGAGTGGTTAAGGTCAGCAGTCTGGATTGACTGACTCTTAATGGGCCTCATTAATGAGCCCAGTCTAACATCCGTAACAGTTTGATCTTGTATCTAATTTTGTTTAAGAAACACCTCATTAATCACTTTGTCCAAGTTCATGTACAAACGACCCCTTGGCCTGGTATCCTTTTCTACTTGCTTCTTCAATTCAATGACCTTTTGCCTCATTTTCTTTCATTTCTATCCAACCATCAATTCATTGACCAGTTTCTCCACCTCCTCTCTCTTCACGTTGGTATCAATTTCAATCCCAATACCCCATTCATTGCAAATATATCTACAATTTGTTGGCTGATCAACAAAAAAAGGCCAACACAACATTGGCACACCTACACGGATGCTTTCAATTGTTGAGTTCCATTCACAATGAGTCAAGAATCCACCAATTGCAGGGTGGTTCAGCACTTACTCTTGTGGACACCAACTTGCTATTAAGCCTCTATTTGAAGTTTCATTAACAAACTCAGATGGAAAAATCACTGACCCACCAATGATAAGGTCAGGCCTAATGATCCACAAAAAGGGTCTCTTGCTGTTGGCCAAACCCCATGCAAACTCTAAAAGTTGTCCCAAAGACATAACCGCAAGGCTTCCAAAATTAACGTAAACAACAGACTTAGCTTCCTTGGACTCAAGCCATTCAAGACACTTAGTATCTTCCTTCCAAAGATTGGAACCTAAAGATGCCAAGTGGTTCTTTTGTGGACTTTGATTTAAAAATGAAGGGAAAGGGCCAATGGGGTAAAGAGAAGGGACCATAGAGGAAAGAGCCTTCAACACATCACTCTCAAGTTCATTTGAAGTGTTAATAACAACAACAGAAGCTCTATGCACATTCATTGCGGATTCGATGAAGTATTCTAACATCAAATTATTTGGATCTGTTGTCATTATAAAGTCAGGCAAGTCCTTCAATCTAAAGTTTTTCATACCTGGAATCCAGTCTGTGTTTGTCTCCAAATGCCTATTTGTCAAACAACTCTCATATGCGGTCATAATTAGAAAAGCCAATAGCTCCAAGCTCTATGCACAACTGCATATATATAATATAGGGTCTTGTTAACCAATATCAATCCTAATAACACTGGTTAAGAAGTTAAAAAAATTAATTATGGAACATTATTTAGAAGTGTATTTAAAAATCATGTGTAATTTTGCTCATCCTTTTATTTTTATATATAGAGATATAGATATATATTTTCCTTTTATTTCCTTAATAAATACAGTTACATTTGCCTGTAATATTAGATAGTTGAGTCATGAGTGGTGGATTAGTTAGTTAATATGTTGATAGTTAGTTACATAATTAGAAAAGTCAATACGAGAGTAAAGTGTTAGATAGTTGAGTGTTTTATTAGTTAATTAATATGTTCATAGTTAGTTGGAGATACTTCCTCTATAAATAGGATATCATCATTGTATTGTTAGACTTCAAACTCAATTTTGCTTCTATCTCATTCTTAACACAAAAAGAATTCAAATCCAAATTGAATTCCTTTACCACCAATCTAGAAACTTATGGAGGCTTGAAGAAACTTATGGAAACTTGAAGAACCTAGAAGAAGATAATTTGTAATCTTATCAAAATGTGTTGGCAAGATTATCTTATATAAGTTGGTCAAAGGAGGTGAAAACTAGTGGTTATTATAGGTTGTCAAATTCAAGATGAACTTTTCTATGTTCATCTATATATATATATATGTGTGTGTGTGTGTGTGTTGTATGTTAGGAATTTTTGATATATGAGTGAAAGAAGAGAAAAGTGAGTGAAAGTGGTGAAGAAAATGTTCAAACACTTGTGAGATACATCGAGGAGAGATTAGTCAAAAATACTAATAGAGATTAGTGTTGTAATATTTTGTTCTTGTAAAATTTACAATAAAAGCTCTTAATCTATTGTACTTGTTCTTTTAGTTTATTCCATCTCCAACAAGTGGTATTAGAGCCAAGTTCGATCGTGTCTCAACAAAGATGGCAGAGATGATTGTTGCAATTTCGGCAAGTGCACCGATCGTTCCAAGTAATAAAATGATAAGTAGAGTTATCGTTCCCACGAGGATTGAAGCACTAAGTTTTAATTGTAATGTTGAATCTTTGAATTGGAAAGGAAATAATATAATTGGAAGAATATGATTGTGATTTGGATTTAAGACTATAATAAAACTAAATTAAAATCAAGAGACTATAATAAAACTAAATTAAAATCAAGAAAATTCAAACGTGATATAAACTTAAGATTATGCAATAATGAGGAAGAATTGTGGTTAAAGCATAGTCACCTCTGATCCCTACCTTCTGTAATTGAATTGGTTATTAACTTTGCTTACTCTAATTATTCAAAAGATATACCTTACATGATTTAGTTAAACCTTGATTCCTCGGTCATTTAACCCTTTAATCTAATTAAGAATTCTAATTCCTTATCAATCCCTTCTTAAATTAAGCTTTGAGCTAATATATTTATTGCTTTGCAATTCTACATCCCTATCCCTAGGTAATGTAAAGATTGTTACTCTGCCGCTTTCAGAGACTAAAATCCCAATATCCCTATCGTGAATCCTAGTTCTTGGAACCCTAACAGATTGATCAAGTCTATTGAGGCAAAAGTAATTACAGAACAAGAGAGAGCAAAACAATTATTATAAATTGTATCAATACCAATTCAAATTACATAAGAGTTCACATTGGCTTTGGCTTTGGCTTTAACCACAATTAAAGAGGAATTAGCCAAACATGATTATGTCTGGCTTGAATACAATAATGATGAGGTGGATGAGAAAAATAGAAAGATTGAAGAATAAGCAAACCCCTCAATCTTGGCTTTCTTCTTGATCTTCCTCCTTTCTTGATCTCCTTCAATCCTCTTTTTTTCTTGTTTCTACCTTTGTGTTCATGTGTAAAAACATCCTACTACTTTCCTATTTATATTTAGGTCATAAGAACCCTAATAGCCTTTTATTTTTATATTATCTTTAACCTAATTCGTATTTCCAGTGTCGTCCATGCGACTAGCGTGAACTCTGGCGCGACTAGCGCCAGCTTCCAGTAAGTGTGGCGCGAACCACATGGTACTGGCGCGACTGGCGTAGCATTCTAGTAGGTCTGGCACGATTGGTGCGGCCATGGCGCGGTTGGCGCGAGGTTCCAGAAATCCTTAGCTCTTTATTTTGCTTCTTTTCTTACTTTTCTTGGCTCCTAACATCAAAATTGCATAAAATCAGTGATAAACACAATAATGATGAACTTTGTACTTATTCTAGCATTTATTTGACATTTTATGCTTAGTTCTTTAATAAATTTGCCCTAAAAACTACATATGCTAGCAGCATATCAATGATTCAACCTCAAATTCCAAAATTGACAAAGACAAATTATGGAAATTGAAGCACTCACATGAAGACTCTTTTGGGTTCACAAGATGTTTGAGATCTTGTTGAAACTGGATACTCAGAGCCTGTAGATGCAGCCGCGGAAGCATCCTTATTAGATGCACAAAGAATGATGCTTAAAGAATCACACAGGAAAGACAAGAAAGCTCTTCTATTAATTTTTCAAGGTGTTGATGAATCAACCTTTGAAAAAAATATCAGATGTGAAGTCTTCCTAAGAAGCATGGGAGATTTTGCAGAAGACCTGCCAAGGAGCCGACAAAGCCAAAAGGGTGTGGCTCCAATCACTTAGAGCTGAGTTTGAAAAGTTGAAGATGCAAAGTGGAGAGCTGGTTACAGAATATGTCTCACGAGTGCAAAAGGTGGCCAAGGAGATGAAAAGGAATGGAGAAATTTTGGATGAAGTCAGAATAATGAAGAAGGTATTAAGATCGTTAGCAAGGAAGTTCGAATATATCGTCACTGCTATTGAAGAAGCAAAAGATTTATCAGCTATGTCTATCGATGAACTTGTGGGTTCCCTTCAAGCTCATGAGCAAAGAATGAATTTGAATGAAGGCTCTAGCAGTTTGGAGCAAGCTTTGCAAAGCAAGTTATCATTTAATGAAAATCAAGCTAGCAGTAGCTTTGGACGTGGCAGAGGAAATCGTGGTGGATATAGAGGAGGTTTCAACACCTGAGGTAGATTCAACACTCAAGGTGGTCGTGGCAACCATAGTGGACGTGGACAATCAAATAGAAGACTTGAAGATGATGCAGTAGCATGTGGACGTAGTCAAGGTACATACATTCATGGATGAGGTAGAGGATTTATGACCAAAGGAGGAGGTAGATTTCAAAAAGGAGGTGACAAATCTTAGATGCAATGTTATAATTTCAACAGATTTGGCCATCTTAGTTATGAATGCAGAGAAGCCCCTAAATTTGAGGAGAGAATTCATTATACAACAAATGAAGAGAAAACTAACGAACCAACCATGTTATTCACTTACAAAGACAAGGAAGATGGTAGCAAAGATGTTTGGTACCTCGATACTGGAGCAAGCAACCATATGAGCGAAAACAAGGAGTTATTCACGGACTTGAACGAGAATGTTCAAGGAGAAGTCACTTTTGGAGATCTATCAAAAGTTCCAGTCAAAGGCAAAGGGAAGATAGGGATTTTTACAAAGAATGGAGATAGAAAATATATTTATGATGTTTTCTGTATCCCATCTTTGAAAAGTGATCTCCTCAGTCTTGGTCAGCTTTTGGAAAAAGGATACAATATACATTTGAAGAATAATACTCTTATCATCAAAAATAAAAAAGGAGAATTGATTGCAAAAGTTGATATGACAAGAAATTGCCTATTCAAGCTCAAAATCCAAACAAAAGCAATAAGATGCATGAAGTTTGTCATATAAGATAGTTTGTGGTTGTGGCATCTCAGATTTGGTCATCTTGGATTTACTAGTCTAAAACTATTGTCAAAAGCAAAAATGGTGAATGGATTGCCAGAAATAAATCATCCAGATCAGTTATGTGAAAGTTGTATAAAGGGAAAGCAACATAGACAAAGTTTTAAAGTAGGCAAGACATGGACAGCTAGAAGACCATTGTAGCTAGTTCATTCGGACATAGCTAGTCCGTTTGATATTCCATCACTTGGAGGAAATAGGTACTATATCACATTTATTGATGATTTCAGTAGAAAAACTTAGGTGTATATCATCAAAGAAAAATCACAAGCCCTTGATAAATTCAAGGAATTTAAAGCGATGGCGGAAAAGCAAAGTGATCAATATCTGAAGATACTCCAAACAGATAGAGGTGGTGAATATACGTCAAAATTGTTTGAATAATTTTGTAGACAACATAGAATAATTCATCAGTTGACAGCTGCCTATAGCCCTTAACAAAATGGGATTGCAGAAAGAAATAATCATACAGTTCTTGATATGGCGAAGAGCATGCTGAAGGAAAAGCACTTGCCAAGAACATTTTGGGCTGAAGTTGTTAATTGTGCTGCCTACTTATTGAATTGATGTCCAACAAAAAGTGTAAAGTTCAAGACACCAAATAAATCATGGAGCGGCAAGAAACCAGAAGTAAGTCATTTAAGAATCTTTGGTTGCATAGCATATGCCCATATTCCAAATCAAAAGAGAAAGAAGTTAGATGACAAAGGAGAAAAATGTATCTTTATCAGCTACGAGCATAAGAGTAAAGCTTACAGACTCTACAATCCTCTGACCAAAAAGTTGATCATCTCAAGAGATGTAGAATTTGATGAAGCAAATTATTGGAGATGGAGTTATGAAGAAAAGAAAGTAGAAGGCTTATTCTTTAAAGATGATGATTACTCAAAAGAGCAAATAGTTCAAGATGGAAATGATCAAACTCCTCCACCAAGTCCTACTTCAACAACTCCTGTATCAACATCATCAACATCCAGAAGTAGCAGCAGCATGATGATAACCATAAGTGATATCTATGATGCCGCATATGAGGTACAAACTACGTTTGATTATTCACTATTTTGCTTAAAGGAAGAATATGATCCAGTAACATATGAAGAAGTTGTAGAAGATGAGAAGTGGAAAAAAGAAATGAATGAAGAAATTGCTGCAATAAAAAGAAATGTACATGGGAACTTACAACTATGCCTAAAGATCATAAGCCAATTGGAGTAAAGTGGGTGTACAAAATAAAGACCAATCAAGAAGGGAAGGTGGAGAAGTACAAGGCAAGATTGGTGGCTAAAGGCTACAAGTAAAAATATGGAGTAGATTATGAAGATGTGTTTGCGCCAGTTGCTAGATTGACACTATCAAACTTCTTATAGCAGTTGCAGCACAAAAGCAATGGAAGATATACCAAATGGATGTGAAGTCAGCTTTCCTCAATGGTTACCTAGAAGAAGAAGTCTACATTGAGCAACCACCAGGATATATTAAAAAAGGAGAAGAAGATAAAGTCTATAGATTGAAGAAGGCACTATATGGATTGAAGCAAGCTCTAAGAGGCCTGGAACACAAGAATAGATGAGTACTTTCAAAATAGTGGTTCTGTGAAGAGCCCATATGAGCATGCATTATACACACACAAAAATAAAGATGGAGATATGATGATTGTGTGCCTATATGTAGATGATATGATCTTTACTGGAAACAATCCAGGTATGTTTTACGATTTCAAGAAAGCAATGACTAAAGAATTTGAAATGACAGATATTGGAGAAATGTCTTATTTTATTGGAGTTGAGGTGAAGCAAATGAAAGAAAGAATTTTCATGTCACGAAAGAAATATGCAGAAGAGATTTTGAGAAAGTTCAGAATGAAAGAGTGCAAGCTAGTCTCCACACCAATAGAAGCAGGAATGAAGTTAAAAGTTGATTCAGATAGAGAGCTAATGAATCCCACATTATACAAGAGTCTGGTCGAAAGTTTAAGGTATTTGACTTTTACTAGACCAGATATTATGTTTGCAACTGGCTTAGTTAGCATATATATGGAACAACCAAGACAAGATCACTTCAGTGCAACTAAGAGGATTTTGAGATATATTAAAGGAACTGTTCATCTTGGATTATTGTATACACATTCAAAAAATTCAAAGTTAATTGGCTGTTCAGATAGTGATTATGCTGGAGATACAAATGATCGGAAAAGTACTTCTGGATATTTTCATGGTCATCTAAGAAACAACATACTGATGCACTTTCATCATGTGAAGCATAATATATGGCCGCAGCAACGTGCACATGTCAAGCAATTTGGCTGAAGAATATTTTGAATGAATTGTATCAGAAGCAGGAAGGTCCAATTATGATATATGTGGATAATAAGTAAGCTATATCACTTGCAAAGAATCCAGTCTCCCACAGCCGAAGCAAGCACATTGACACAAAGTAAATTAACTTTTCTTTTTTTTCCTTTTATGTCTCTTCATAAAAGAAAACTTTGTTTCTACTTTTTACAGCTTGTTCTGCTTATTTGCTCCTTAAATGCTTAAGAACACACTGAGTACTTTCACATTTATTTAATGTTGGCCACTGTGTGTGATTTTTTTAAAATAACATATATCATCCACGAAAGAAAATTATGTTAGAGTCAAATAGAATTATTATGAACGACAAAATATTTATAACACAATTACATATTCACAACTTAAACTTGAAATCTTTGATTAAGTTAGAATAACCTTATTCCAATCGATAAATGTGTTTGGTGGTCAGTGGTGTGAAATTTGAATAATAGAGAATCACATCTTAGATTTAATAATTGTTGTTAGCATTGAAAAGAGAGAAAAAAATGTTAGTACCTTCCTATCACATCTCTACCTAACTTTTCAATATTTTATACAAACATTTTAAATGAAGGAGAATTAATAATAGATTAAATATCTTACTTAATAGTTAACATAGATTAAATATAAACAAATAATTCAAAATATTACCGTTTCAATGCTAACAATAAATGTTTAACTGCTCCAAATACTATCATAATTTACTGCAGAGGATCTGAACTTCCCTGCAATCTTACTTTTTCATGTTTATTGGTACCATACAAAATATTATGTGGCAACATAGTGTTATGTTTGGCGTACCTTGTAAGATTGTGTAACTTCGGAAATTTCTAAAAGCAAAAAAACAAAGCTTGAAATTACTAAGAGAAAGAAAAAGAAAGAAAAAGGATGAGAGAAGTCAATTTGCTGAAAAAAAATGGAAGATGAGAAAATTGAGGAAGAATGAAAAAGGTAAAACTTGAGAGGTACCCCAGCTATTATGAATTATTGTGCTCCATATATTTTGTCATGGCACTGAAATTGTTTTACAATGATTCAACCTTTGTATATCCCCTCCTTTCAATTCCTTACCTTAGTGGTTGACCCCAAGCCTCATTGCAACATTAGGAAAGACTTTTAATTTTTGAAAAGTTTACCATTCAAGTTTTTTATAGTGTATTTTATCATCATGTTTTTAAAAAAACACAAATGTGAAATTAAACCTTTTCATTTTGAAAATTGGGTAGCAAAATTTAAGAAAACTGAAATTTGAGTGACAATGTATAAAAATAAAAAGCAGTTAGGTGGCAAAATTTGCCAAAATTTGAAAGTTTGGATAACAAAATGTACAAATTTCATAATTTGATAATAAAATTGGGGAAAACATAAAATATTAGTCACAAAAAGTGCAATTTATGTCTAAAAATATAATTACATCTTCATATGTTTCCATGATTTTTTTAAGAAGCAAAGTTTATTAAGAAATAGAGTACAAAAATTACTCTAACTTTAATACAAGAATCATATATTACAAAGTCATTGTTAGGTAAAAGGAATCATCTACTTTAGCTAAGTCGTGGCTAGTGTACAGTAGGAACAATAAGATGAGAATGAGAGTGACAGTTAGGTTGTTCGGAGTTAGTTAGACTCTGCCATCTGTCAGCTAGGTTGTTGGGAGTTAATTAGACTCTGTCAACTATCAACAACTGACAGGTTAGTTAGTAGTTTTGTTTAAATAACATCTTTCTGGAGAAGGAAAGGGAAAGAAAGGATTGTATTGAGAGAACCTGAGAAGTGTCTCAATATTGTAAGGGGAGAGAGTGTTCTTCCTTGTGTAAAGAGTGAAAGAACTATCAATAACAGTGATCCCTTTATTTCCCTATGTACTATTCTATGTTGGTTCTTGTGTGCATTGTTCTACCTCTAGTTGCAGTTCGTAAAGTGAAGAAGATTCCTGACAACTGGTCCGATTTGTTAAAGAAAGAATCATGGATCGTGACGAGGCTCAATTCACTGTTTTGGAATTTTCAGTTGCAACAATGAAAACAACAACCAGCGAATTGAAGGCGACCACCATTGAGTTGCAAAAATCATCCAAGAAACAAACTGAGGTGCTTGCAAAGGTGTTGAAACCATTTGACGACATTAAAGATTTGTGCAAGATGATGAAGATGCTCATGGAACAAAAAGGCATCACATATAATGATGCCAATAATGCATCCAAGGAGAAGAACAGTGGGTTAGAGGATTAGGAGTCTGCGAGGGAACCTGAGCCTTCATCAGCATCAAAGGACAAAGCGATCAAGTTTGAGGAGGAGTCTACGATGTTAACTACAACTTTGGTGCTAGTAATGCCAGACTTTTCTCAACCTTTTCCATTGAGTGTAATGCTTCAGGCAAGGGGATATGAGTTATTTTGTTTCAGCAGAAGAGGGTCATTGCTTATTTCAACAAACCTTTATCAGAAACATCCTTGAATAAGTCAATGTATGAGAAAGAACTGATGGCTTTGGTGTTAGCCATCCATCATTGGCAGCCTTACCTAGTGGGAGGAAAAATTCTGGTGTATACTGATAAAAAAAGTCTCAAATATTTGTTGGATCAAAGGATTACGACTCAGAATCAACAGAATTAGCTTGCTAAATTGTTGGGATATGAATTCAAAATCATCTACAAGGCCGGTGCAATGAATCAAGTAGTTGATGCTCTATCTAGGAAGGAAAATGATAAAGTAATATAGGCCTTATTTGGCAAGATATCTCTGAGATTGACCAGGAAGTATTGACAGATCCTGTTTTGGGGAAGATAATAGAATATTTGAAGGTGGATCCGGATTCACATGAAAAATAGACCTTAGAGAATGGCAAATTATACTTTAAAGGCAAGTTGGTACTGCCTACCAATTCAAGCTGAATCCCACAGCTATTCAAGGAATTTCACTCTTCCTTGGTAGGAGGCAATTTAGGGGTGTACAAAGTTTATAAAAGGCTAGCACAATCCTTCCATTGGAAAGGAATGTTGAAAATTGTTACAAACTTGGTGGCAGCAAGCCATATTTGCCAAAGAAGTAAGTATCTCACTTCTTCACTAGCCGGTTTATTACACCGATTGCCAATCCCCAACATTGTGTGGGAAGATATTAACCTAGAGTTTATTGTTGGATTACCTAAATCTAAGGGGCATGATGCTATTCTTGAAGTGGTGGATAGGCTAGTTAAATATGGTCATTTCATACTATTGAAGCATCCCTATACTACTAGGAGTGTGGCAGATATCTTTACTAAGGAAGTAATAAGGTTGCATGGGATCCCTTCTTCAATAGTTAGTGACAGGGATGCATTGTTTATGAGTAATTTCTAGTAAGAGTTATTTAAAATACAAGGAATTTTGAAAATGAGTATTGCTTATCACCTTTAGTCAAATGGCTAAACCGAGGTACTAAACAAAACCTTGGAGACATATTTGTGATGCTTCTCTGTTGAACAACCCAAATCTTGGGCCGAGTTTATCTCATGGGAAAAATACTTGTATAATACATGTTACTAGGGAGTTGTCAGGTGTACCCCCATTTTAAATAGTTTATGGTCGACCACCCCCATCTTTGGCAAGGTTCATTACAGGGGAAGTCCTAGTTGAAGCAGTGGCTTAGAATCTTATGGAAAGAGACGAAGCACTTAATCAGTTGAAGTTTCATCTAAATAGAGCTCATAATCACATGACAACCTATGGCAATAATCATCGCCTGCCTTCAAAGATTAAGGAGGGGGGTTTGGTGTATCTCAAGATAAGGCCACATAGACAAGCTTCAATTCCTACAAGATTAAATCCTAAGCTATCAGCTAGATATTGTGGCCCTTATCTAGTAGTTAAACAAATTGGAGTAGTGGCATTTCAGTTATAATTACCTGACACTGCTCGAATCCAACTTGTTTTTCACGTTTTCCAATTGAAACTTGTGGTGAGAGAACATCACATTGAGGTAGAATTCCCAAAGGAACTACAAGCTGAAGGACAAGGGATACGACTGGAACAAGTAATTGGAACAAGAATGTTTGGTCCAGCAAGAGTACAAATTCCACAAGAATTGATCAAGTGGAAAGGACAACATGCTGAAAGAGTGACCTAGGAGGACAAATCAAATATGCTACAACAGTTCCCTGCTACCTTGAGGACAAGGTTCTTTTTCAAGGGGAGGTATTTTTAGGTAAGAGGAATCATCTACTATAGCTAAGTCTGGCTAGTGTATAGTAGGAACAGTAAGATAAGAAGGAGTGACAATTAGGTTGTTGGGAGTTAGTTAGAATTTGCCATCTGTCAGCTAGGTTGTTAGGAGTTAGTTAGACTTTGCCAGTTGTTAACAGCTAACATGTTAGTTAGTAGTTTTGTATAAATAACATCTTTCTGGAGAAGGAGAGGGGAAGAAAGGATTGCATTGAGAGAACCTGAGAAGTGTCTCAATGTTGTAAGGAGAGAAAGTGTTCTTCCTTGTGTAAAAAGTGAAAGAACTATCAATAACAATGATTCTTTTATTTCTCTGTGTACTATTCTATGTTGGTTCTTGTGTGCATATGTTTTACCTCTAGTTGCAATTAGTAAAGTGGAGAAGATTCGTAACAGTCATATTAAAAGAAATAAAGAAAAACTACATGAAAAAATGGTTTGTCTTGACATTTAACCAAAAGTCAACAATTTACACAAAATAACCATGTAATTATTTCAACCACATGAAAAACATACTAACTTTTGCTAGAGATTTGTGGCCATCTTCAGTTTTGGACACCTGGTTCATATATTATTTATTTTACACTTTGATCTGATTTCTTTCAACTAACATAACTAATAAAATATGCATAACTGTCAATCCTTATTCTTTAAGCCACTTAACAAGCCTATTAAGGTTTTCTAAAGATCGACCTTCTTTTCCTATGTTGTTCATGACTTTCTTCTTCAACTCTAAGAGACCTAGATTTTATGTTCTCATCACCAAGGAGTTGCTCCACTTTAAGTAAGTCTATATTAATCTTTGTCAAATCCCAATCCAACCTTCAAGTCATCACAAATGTATGTTTGTTATAAATTTGGTCTCCAAAATATGGCCAACACAAGAAAGGAACCCCAATAGACAAACCCTCCAAACAACTTTAGAGTCATAAAAAAATCTCACAACTTTAAAACAGTAAATTTTTAAAAAAATTAACTGAAGTCGTCAAGTATTTTACGACTTCAGTAAAAAGAAAAAAGTCATAACATCAATTACGACTTATTCTCTTTTGGATAATAATTCAAAATAAATCCTTTAATTATAAATAACAAAAAAAACGACCCCGAAATTTTTTGTTGACAAATAAATATATAGGTTACCAATTTTTAGAGAACTTTTGCTTGTCATGAAATTGTTTAATGGGATTAAAAAAATATGATTTAGTATCTTTGTTGCCAATCTAAATTTTGACAAATCAACTCTTGAAAAAAAAAATTCTATTATTATCACTTGTATTTTTATTTTTTTATTGTCAATTAATAATATTAATTAATATAAACATTGACATTTCAATTACTTACCACATCAATCAACCACTTGTATTTTTTTTAAAGTATATATTTTTAATCTCTCATTTTTTCAAATATTTATTGTAAAACTAGTCGAGGAATGATTGAAAACGTGTTGATGAATGATCTTAAAATAAATTGACTGACACGTTCAAGGACGACTACATTTCTACAACATGACACAAAGATTATGAGGAACTCAAACATAAAGATTAAAAAAAGCAAGCATTGGGACTGACTCACCCAATTGAAAAAGAAAAAGCAAAAGCATATTATGAAGCATAGAAAAATAATAGCTAAAAGGAATACAAAAATTTGAAAATTAATAATTATAAAAAGTCCATGGGTTTTTAATCATTTTATAAATACATTAAAATTATTTTCTATTTTTATTCAAATTAAAATGATATATTAGTCAAAAATATAAAAAAATTACTTTTTTCTCTATTTTGATAAGTGTTTATTTTTTAACAAGATAAAAAATACATACAACAATTCAAATTATAAAAAAAATTAGTATATTAATAAAAAAACAAAATCGATTATGTGTATATTTTTTTTTTCTTTAAGATGTGAATTTATATATAAATATTTGTTTGCATGCAATTTTGTAGATTAGGTAAATTGAATAGAAATTATAATACATTTTATGTAAAATATATTTATATTTTTAAATACTTGTATATATGTTGAACTAGATTTAATTCTTTTAAACAAAATTTTAGATTCAAATCTTAGATGAAAAAAGTAATTGAAGGATGATCAACCAAAGCTTTTTTTAGAAAATTTTCAACAAAATCAATAATACTTGATACAAGTAGCATAATTAATATATATATTAAGACCCTTATTCCAACTATTGTCCCTAAAATGTCAATACGGCCCTGGATCTCAAAACTATTATAAGCAATAAGAAAACATGATTTGATTAACCTCAAACAAATAACTCAACCCGATGGCAAAAAATCAATAACATCAACATTTCACTGTAAAAAACAACTCAATAAAAAACTTAATTCTGACAAACAATTTAGTTCCCCGACGTCCAAATGATGCTGCATCAAAATTGCACTAATGGATAGCGAGGGGAACACATATATCGGCTTCAATTAAGCATATCGCCAAACACATTGGAATAACTGCAAGCAAAAATCTCAAGAAAGACAAAGCCTTTCAAAAATTAACCCCAATTCAATACAATATTTACAAATTAAATAAAAAAAAGCCAAACTTTCAAAACCAAATAAAGTTAAAAAAAAAAAAACAATGAATAACTCAGTCCCTTAGATGATTGCCATCATACCCGCAAATCATTAGAGATCTGAAGGCTTATCACAGTTGAAAATAGCACAGCCCTATCTACCAAAAAATGCAAAACCACAACAATGTATCGCCAATCTTAAAAAACAAATATTCCCTCCATTTGAGTATGGTTGGGCCTACTAAGTGTACAACAGAACATAAACACATCATTAGCATGAAAAATTTATTCTCATCCACAACATTGTTTGTTGTGTAGGAAGGTGTCCTAAGATTTTTCCAAATTCATCACATGATGTTAGCAATGAGAATAAAAACTTCTAAGCAAATAATCATGTTGTTACACTAATCATTAATCAACATATGTCAATTATAGTAGTTAATAGTGGATAGCGACACATAGTGACCTCCCTCCAAAAATGCTATAGCAATATGGCGGTAGCAAAATGATGACCACTATTTAGATCCCCGGGTTGGTGGTGGTTGAACGGGCTAGGAGGTTGATGGATCAATGGGTGAAGACATTTGATAGAGGATTATCCAAGGGTGATGAAGTTCTAGAAGCACTCCACGAGTTAAAGGGTCCAAAGTCAAGCTTCTTGAAGAAGAGATGACCAAGATAATCATGGTTGGATTAGTTAACAAGAGCAAGAATGAAAGAAGACACAAGGAGCTGAATTGGAGCACCTTGAAGATTATTGGCGAGCTCGCTCAAGGCGCAAATAGCTTGCTCAGCGCGATGCATTGACTCGCTCAGCGCGTCTGTCACGTTCAACCCAATTCCTTGGCAGAGAGGTTGTTGGGCTCAACGCGCCTGTCGCGCTCAGCCCAATTCCTTGGCATAGAGGTTTTAGGGCTTAGCGAGCCACCTATGCGAGAATTTTTATAATTGTGTTTATTTTTGTAATGGACTTTAATATTACTAAAAATAAGCCTAAACTTACATTTTTAGGAGTTTATTAGAGGCTTAGCTCTATAAGTACTCAATTATTTGCTATTTTGGACAACTTTGATTAATGAAATTAAGCATTTGCTTGAATTGAAAGTTTAGCCTCTTGTTGGTTCTTAACTGAAACCAAATCGATTATTATCAAGGAAGCATTCTTTTGTGGCAAATCATCCTCTTGCTTATCCCTCTGTTACGAATCGTGGCATCATTCATCATCATTTCTTAATCTTCTTCATTTTTTTGTTTAAGTTTCAAACAACAATTTCATGGAGTCTTGAAGTTTGCAATCCGGAAATGATCCATCCAAGCATTCATGTCTTGGTAGTCATCATGTAGTAATCAAAGCTTGATTCTGGAGAGCATTTCGTAAAGATTTCTGTCTATGTTATTTTCATTTTCGTTTTTTTAATTTTTTTTTAGAGAAAATGAAAAATGAAAAATTCATGATTCTTGCTTGTTTGTTGTTCATTGTGTGTTTATTGTGTGATTTTTGAGTTTAACTTGCAATTGCCTTTAATTCCCCTATTGTTTTGTTGAATTCGGAGTTGTTTTGAATATGGGTTGTTCTTCATGTTCTTCGTAGCACTGCTGGAAATTTTCTGAGTTTGATTCTTAAAATTCTGTCTAGAGAGCATTAGGGTGTTTATGCAAATATCAAAAGTTTCGAGTCCTAAAAGAGAAAATACGAAGGACCAAAAGGAATTATTAAAAGTATATTAGAGTCAAAATGAAAATATCAAAAAATATGAGGACTCAAGAATAAAAAAAAAAGTTGACAACCAAAATTTTTAACAACCCTCTCTCTTAGTGTGTGTTTATTATTGCTTTATAGCACTATCTTTTTGCATAATTATAGTGGTTTTTATTTAGCCAATTTTTTTTTCTATCTTCGTAATTGTCTTTCTTTGACTTTCCTTTTGAGTTGTGCTTTTCTTGTTGAGTTTTTCTTGCTTGTCTTCTAAATTTTCAAGGTTTTGTCTTAGAGTTTTCTTTATTCATTGGCCTCTTGAGTTGAGTTTGGATTTTTTTCGTCTCTCACTTTGGATATTCTTTGAATTAGAATCTTTGGTTACTTTCAAGAGTTGAAGAAGAGTTAGATAGTGGAAAAAGACAAGAGTGCACCTTAAAGAAAAAGTCTTACAAGTGTGAAGCACGAGTGTTGAAGAGTGTAAACACTTAGTGAGTGGTAAGGTCCATTATTGTTTTATTTTACTAACGTTTTTCTTGTAGCAATGGTGTCCGACAGTGATAGTGATCCACCTTCACCTAGAACTGCTAAGCTAATGTTTCATTTGCTAAACAAATGGATAGGTTGCAAAGAAATGTTGAAAGGAGGATGGGAAAACGTATCAATGAGATACAAAGAAGCACTCAAGAGTTGAGTGGGAGAATGGAAAACATGGAGAGAATGAGGCATCATAGGTCACCTCATTTATCATAAGGGAGTGATGATGGCTATGAGGATGCTATAAGGAATAGGGATGGAATGAAAGATGTGAAATTCAAACTTCCTAAGTTCCTAGGTACCAATGACCCAGAGGCTTAACTTGATTGGGAGATAAAAGTCTACCAAGTTTTCGATTGTCACAATTTTAGTGAAGAAAAGAAAATAAAGTTGGCTAGCTTAGAATTTGAGGGGTATACCATGGCTTGGTGGACTTAAGTGCAAATGGAAAGAGGAAGATTCAGGAGACATAGACCAGACACATAGTTGATAATGAAAGGAATCATGAGGGAGAGATTTATCCCACCTCAATAAATAAGGAATTTGCATAACAAATTACAAAGACTCTATCAAGGAAGTAGATGTGTTGATGACTATTACAAGGAGATGGTGATTTCTTTGGTAAGAGCAAACATTATGGAAACTAATGAGGCTACAATAGCTAGATTTTTTAATGACTTAAATAGGGACATTCAAGATGTTGTAGAGCTTCAAACCTACAACACCATGGATGAACTCATACATAGGGCTATGAAAATGGAGTAACAATTGAAGAGAAAACAAGCCTACAAGAAGTCTTCATATAGTCATTCATCTTGGAAGGATAAGGACACTTCCAAGAAGGAGGGTTCTTCTTCCTAACATGTTGAACGAAAGTCTTCAAGAGGTAATACCACTTCTCCTTCTCAAACTCCTACCAATAAATCTAGTTCAATTAAATGTTTTAAATTTTTGGGTAAGCGTCATATTGTATCTCAATGTCCAAACAAAAGGACCATCATTGTGTTGGAAAACGGAGAGATTGATAGTGAGTCATCTAGGAGTTCTCATAGTTTCTCTGGTGAAGGTGAGGATGATTTTTTTCTTCAACCGGAAGAGGGAGATCTTTTGATGGTAGGACGACTCATGGGAAGCTTGTGCAAGGATCGAGATGATACACAAAGAGAAAACATTTTTCATTCTAGATGCTTGGTGAATGGAAATGTTTGTTCTCTAATCATTGATGGAGGAAGTTGCACCAATGTTGCAAGCACTAGATTAGTGGAGATGCTTGGTTTAAAAACTGCCCCTCACCCTAAGCCTTATAAATTGTAATGGTTGAGTGACAATGGTGAGTTGGTGGTGGATAAGTAAGTGTTGCTTATATTCTCCATTGGCAAATATGTGGATGAAGTGCTTTATGATATGATTCTCATGGAAGTCGGTCATGTGTATCTTGGTAGACCTTGGCAATATGATAGAGATGTTGTACACAATGTGGTCACAATCGATACTCTTTCCTTCATAAAGGTAAAAATGTAGTTCTCTCACCTTTATCTCCAATTGAGGTGTGTGAGGATCAAATAAAAATGAGATTGAAGAGAGAAAAAGAAAAGAAAATCAAAGAAGAAAAGAGTCCTTTGAGAAAGAAAAGCAAAAAAAAAATGACAAAAAGAGTGAAAAGAGAGAACAAAAAAAGAGAGACAAAAAGAGTGAAAAAAAATAGAAATAAAAGAAAGTTTGTTCATCAAACCTAAGGAGGTCAAAAGAGGGATGCTAGCTAGACAACAAATGTATTTACTCATTCCAAATTATATGTGTTTGTCTTCTAGTGCCCTTGAGTTGTCTCAAGGTTTTGATACACTTTTAAAGGAGTTTGAGGATGTCTTTCCACAAGACATACCCCATGGCTTGCCTCCTTTAAAAGGAATTGAGCATCAAATTGATCTTGTTCTGGGAGCTTAACTTCCTAATAGGGTCGGCTATAGGAGTAATTTGGAAGAGACCAAGAAGATTCAAAACCAAGTTGAAGGGTTGATGCAAAAAAGATGGGTGAAGGAAAGCTTAAACCCATGTGCAATGCCGATTATCCTAGTCCTTAAGAAAGATGGCAAATGGAGGATGTGCACAGATTGTAGACTCATCATCAACACCACCACCGTGAAGTATAGACATCCTATTCTTAGACTTGATGATATATTGAATGAACTTCATGGTTCTTGTATTTTCTCCAAAATAGATTTGAAAAGTGGTCATCAAATTAAAATGAGAGAAGGTGATGAATGGTAAACCGCTTTCAAAACTAAGTTTGGACTTTGTGAATGGTTGGTCATGCCTTTTGGCTTAACCAATTTACCATGCACTTTCATGAGACTCATGAACCATGTTTTGAGGCATTTTATTGGAAAATTTGTGTTTGTTTACTTTGATGATATCTTGATTTATAGTTTAACAATGGATGACCACTTATACCATGTTAGGAGTGTCTTGAAAGTGCTTAGACATGAAAACTTGTTTACTAATAGGGATAAATGCACATTTTGCACTAATCAAGTAGTGTTTTTAGGTTTTGTTGTGAGTGCTAAGGGAGTCCAAGTGGATGATGAGAAAATTAAGGTTATCAGAGATTGGCCAACACCCAAAAATGTGAGTGATATGAAGAGTTTTCGTGGGTTGACTAGTTTTTATAGAAGATTTGTTAAAGAATTTAGCACTATAGCATCTCCATTAAATGACATTGTTAAGAAAATTGTGGTATTTAAGTGGAAAAGTGAACAAGAGAATGTCTTCAATGAATTGAAGGAAAAGTTGACAAATACACCCATTTTTGCTCTTCCAAATTTTTCAAAATATTTTGAAATTGAATGTGATGCATCCAATGTTGGCATGAGTGTTGTTTTGTTACAAGAAGATCATCCCATTGCTTATTTTAGTGAGAAACTTAAGGGTGTTATCTTGAATTATTCCACCTATAACAAAGAACTCTATGCACTTTTTAGAGCTTTGCAAACTTGACAACACTATCTCCTTCCTAAGGAATTTGTGATTCATGGGGACCATGAGTCATTCAAACATTTGAAAGACCAAGGAAAGCTTAATAAGAGACATGTCAAATGAGTTGAGTTCTTAGAACAATTCCCTTATATGATTAAACACAAATAAGGCAAGGCTATAATGTTGTGGCCAATGCACTTTCAAGGAGATATGCTTTAATCTCCATGCTTGAAACCAAGATGTTTGGATTTGATCACATAAAGGACTTATATGCTCAAGACCATGACTTTCTAAATTGTTTGAATTGTGTGAAAAAGGGTCTCACCAAGGGTTCTTTAGGCATAATGAATACTTGTTTAAAAATAAAAGATTGTGTTTGTCTCAAAGTTCTTTGCGTGAACTCATGATTTGTGAAGCTCATAAAGGGGAGTTAATGAGACATTTTGGAGTTGAAAAGACTTTAAACATATTGCATGAACATTTCTTTTGACCTAAAATGAAACATGATGTCATCAAATTTTGTTCTAATTGCATTATGTGTCATAAGGCCAAGTCCAAAGTCATGCATCATGATTTATATATTTCATTGCCAATTCTTACATCACCTTGGTCCGATATTTCTATGAATTTTGTATTTGGTCTTCCAAGGTCCAAGAGAAGCAATGATTTGATTTTTGAGGTAGTTGATAGGTTTTCAAAGATGACACATTTTATTCTATGTCACAAAATGGACGATACTTGTCATGTGGCAGATCTTTTATTTAGCTAGAAGCATTGTATCGAATATAGATTCCAAGTTTTTTAGCCATTTTTGGAAAACTTTGTGGGGAAAACTTAGAACCAAGCTTCTTTTCGCCACACGTGTCATCCTCAAACTGATGAACAAAACAAGGTAGTCAATCGAAGACTCTCACAACTCCTAAGGTATTCCATCAAAAGTAACTTGAAAACTTGGAAAGAATGACTACCCCATGTTAAATTTGCTTATAATAGGGTAATCAACTCTACCACTTCTTTTTCTCCTTTTGAGATTGTTTATGTTTTTAATCTTTTATCTCTTCTTAATCTAATTCATTTACTTAATGATTCTTCTATTTTGAGTAAGGATGGACTTTCTAGAGCCATTTTTGATAAAGATCTCCATGAAAAGATGCAGAATTAAATTGAAAAGAAAATAGAACAATATACATGACATGCAAACAAGGGAAAAAGACCATGATATTTGAACCTGAAGATTGGGTTTGGATGCATCTAAGGAATGATAGGTTTCCTTCTCAAAATAAATTTAAACTCCAACCTAAGGGTGATGAACCTTTCAATGTCCTTGAAATGATTAATGATAATGCTTACAAGATTGACTTGCCAAGTGAATTCTAATTTTAATATGATCTTTCTTTTTGTAATATAGGTGTTTTAAATGCAAATTTGAAGATAGATTTTTTTAAGGAGGAAATGATAGAGGATTATCCAAGGACAATGAAATTTTAGAAGCACTCCATAAGTTGAAGGATCCAATGACAAGGTTCAAAGCCATTCTTGAAGAAGAGATGACCAATAGCACTCCATAAGAATGAAAACATAAGGAACTGAATTGGAACACCTTGAAGATTATTGGCGAGCTCACTCAACGCGCCTGTCACAATCAACCCAATTCCTTGACAGAGAGGTTTTTGGACTCAACGGGTCAATGGCTCACTCAACGGATCACCTCTAGCAAGATTTTTATAATTGTGTTTATTTTTGTATTTAGCTTTAATATCACCAAAAATAGGCCTAAACTTACATTTTTAGGAGTTTATTAGAGGCTTAGCTCTATAAGTACTTAGTTATTTGCTATTTTGGACAACTTTTATTAATGAAATTAAGCATTTGCTTGAATTAAGAATAACCTTTTGTTGATTCTTGACTGAAACCAAATCAATTCTTATCGAGAAAACTTTCCTTTTTGGACAAATCCTCCTCCGACTTATGACTTATCACTCCATTACAAATGTGGCGTCATTCATCATCATTTCTTAATCTTTTCATTTTTCTATTTAAATTTCAAACAACAATTTCATGGAATCTTAAAGTTTGTAATCCGAAAACGATCCAATCCAAGTATTCATGTTTTGGTAGTCACAACATTCTCAATGTGGGTTTAAATAAAAAGAAAAAGGATGTTGAAGGAATAATGAAGGTTGCTGGAAGTGGAACAGGTAACCAGAACAGTCACCAAAGCACCATTGGAACACTGCTAGAGATGCTACCGCTCAAACTAGAGTAGGGTAGAGAAAGGGCGATAGTAATGGGCAAGAAAGAGTAGAGGCAAGGCAAAATGTTAAGATTGAATTGTGGTGTTATGTTTCTCAGGTGGGATATGTTGGAGTAAACCAGAAAAATTTAGGTAGAATCAAATCTAAAAAATGTTGGCTAGGTAAGGATCCTATAGTAAAAGGTTGTAGCAAAACATAAAAACCTACTCAACGGGCCATGCTAATAAAAAAATAATAAGAAAAAAGCAAACACTAACTCATATAAGTGTTGGAATTATATATTAAGAAAAATATATGTAATTTCAGAAGCAAATAAATCATTTACCATAAATCATAATAACTTAGATAAAGTGTTGGATTATATATTCAGCTTCATCCCAACCCACCAAAATCTCAAACTATTATAAGCAGTAATAAAACACGATCTTATAAACCTCAAATAAATAACTCAACCCGATGGCAACATATCAATAACATCAGCATTTCATGGTAAGAAATAACTCAAAATAAAAAATAAAAAACCCAATTCTGACGAAAATAATTTAGTTCCCCAACGTCCAAATGCTGCATGAAAATTGCACCAATGGATAGCGAGGGGAACACATTGTTAAAAAGTGCAAGCAAAAATCTCAATGAAAGCTGAAGCCTTTCAACCATAAGCCTCAATCAAAAAAAAATTAAAATTTAAACAAGAACCAAAGTTTCAAAACCAAAATCTAAAAGAAAACTTTTTTTAAAAAATAAACTGGATAACTCAGTCCCTTACATGTTCATTAATGATTATGATCATACCCGCAAATCATTACAGGTCTGGACGCTCATCAAAGTTGAAAATAGCGCAACCCCACTAACTCAATCAACCATAAAAAAGCAAAACCCAAAAACAAAATATCACCAATATTGATGTTTCTATTAAAACAAACATTCCCCCCCCCCCCCCCCCCCGGCGCCCCCCAACCCATTTGAGTATTGTGGGGCCTACTAAGAGTAGAACAGAAACAAAGCACATCATCAGCATGGAAAATTTATTCTCATCCACAGCAATGTTTGCTGTGTAGGAAGGTGTCCTAAGATTTTTCCAAATTCATCACATGATGTTAGCAACGGGAATAAAGGGAGCTTCTAAGCAAATAATAATATGTCGATCAACTAATCATTAAATCAACATACGTCAATCCACTAATCAATCTATGTCAATTAACAAAAGCTAATGCCTATGTGTTAAGCACAAAAGCTTCAAGCACTTTCCCTAATGGAAGATACAAAAATGTGGCAGTAAAACTAAACGAGATAACCTAATCCATACAAAAAATGGTTATCTTTCCAGAACATGAAAACCTACCTTACAGGTCCAATTGAAAAATAATAGTGAACATAGTTGCTCAAAAACGTGTAGATTCAGAAGCATAGAAATTGTTTACCATCACTCATAATAATTCAGATCAAGTGTTGGATTATATATTCAGCTTCATCATAACCCACCAAAATATCAAAACAACATAGTAAATAAAACTAATATAAGTAGTAAGAAAACATGATCTAACCTCAAATAAATGACTCAACCCGATGGAATAAAAGCAATAACATCAATATTTTCGTTGTAAATACCTCAAAATGAAAAAACAAATTTCTGACAAACAAAAAAGAGTGATTAAGTTCCCCGTCATCCAAATGCTGCATCAAAATTGCAACAATGGATAGCGAGGGCGAACACCCATATCAGCTTCAATTAAGCATCACCAAACACAGTAGAAAAAGTGCAAGCAAAAGTCTCAAAGAAAGCTGAAGCCTTTCAAACACTAACCCCAATTCAAAAGAACATATTTTAAAAAATTAAACAAAACCCAAACTTCCAAAACCAAAATGTAAAACAAAAAAAAAAGAAAAAACTGGAAAAGAAAAAAAAACACTGGATAACTCAGTCCCTTAGATGTTCATTAATGATTGCGATCATACCCGCAAATCATTAAAGGTCTGTAGGCTCATCACAGTTGAAAATAGTCGTAACTCAATTAAACAGAAAATGCAAATCCAAAACAAACAAATGACATCCTTCAATAGAAAACTAGATTTAGTTGCTCCTGTGTTCTCCCAAAACCAAAGGGATTGTGGAAGAGATAAAAAAAGACCAACACAAATCGCTATTGCTTCAAGGGAACGAATCGAATGGGAATCAAGTTAAACCACATCGACCAGATAGCGAAGCATATTGTGAAAGCAAAATTCGAAAGTGAAACAGAGACCAAGGAATCATAACCCTAATTTTGGTATGACTAGTGCCCTTTTTGGAACTCTTCCAGGGGGTATCCCACCAATCTTACGAACTGGCCACTTTTAAGCTTTGATGAATGTTGCTGTAAATATTCTTCCACAAATTGAACAAACATCAGCAATGTGATAATCATAAAAAGTGTGCAACCTATCATACAGAAGATACGCAGCTCCATGTACTGGCAATTGTCGTTCCATTTCTCCAAATTGAACTCCCCTGCCATACTTTCTTGCAGCTCCTTTTATTTGCTGTCAGGTGATAATATTTAGATAGGCAGAAGGAATATAACCCTTTGTTGTAATTAAGGAGGAAATCTGAATAAAAATACCAAGCAATCTACTCATCCACAAGAGTCGATACTGGAACAGTTGTTTATCAAAATGTCTTTGAATTAATTGTCTACAGAAAGCAATTAAAAAGAACAAAGAACAAAAGTTCTACTGTTCCACTCCCGCCAGCATAAAAACCCTAACAATTATTGAGTTTAAATTTGATATACACTATGAACCTCCCTAAACAAAATAAGTAAAATATTATTTCAAATTTCAGAGCAAGTACTACCCTATGTTCTAAAAAAGATAAATTAAAAAAATGGATTGAAATGTTCGTCTCATGGCCAGTCCCAAATGGTAAAGGCAGCGACACCGCTCCACAAGGCGATGGAATATGAGACTACTCCGGCGGAGATGCCACCTGTGAGGGTGGCGCCGTCGACGCCGTGAGCATTGATTTATGACGGTTGCTTGAGTAATATGCAAACACCGTAATAAGTTTGCTCTCCACAAAGCATGAGACTCCTTCTCAGAAATCTCCCGTCAATACAACTTAACTACTAATTTTTTTAAAAAAAAAGCAGAATTCAATAATTCAATAATAAAAAATAATAAGGAAGTTGTAAATCTGCTCAGCAACAGAATTGTCATTCTCATTGATTTGAAAATCTCTGAAGTCTGACATGTGAATTTGATTCTAATTCGTCACTGCAGAACCGCAGAAACCAAAATCAAAACCTAAAAAGATAATTAACCAAAATCAATAGAGAAGGACTTGCTTTTAACAGTGTCATCTAACAACACTATCACAACCACTATCTAGAAACCAAAACAGAAAATATGGACAAGTATCATTTTTGCTGGTGGCTTTATAGGAAGTCGAAACAGAGTAAGAACAAGTTAAGAGAACAAGCAATCTGAAGGTCAAGAAGGAATGAAGACTTGAAGAGGTGGCGCCGCAACTGGAGAATGAAAGGAGAGAAAGAAAACCCTAATGGGACAGAGTGTTTTTTCAGTTTTGTTTCTCTATGCTGGGTAGGGTAGAAGATGACTTTTATAGTGAGGGATGGGTTTGACTGCTTTTTTAAATAATTAATAATTTAAAACTATTAATATTTGGGCTCTTTGGGCTTAATGAGACAGGCCCGTTAGAGTTAGTGAGAGAAGAGAAGAGAGGGTTTTAACTTTACGAAAGACTAGCCGAAACACACGCACGGTCATAATAAAAAAAATTACACTATGAGTTAAGCAATTTGTAATGTATTTTGTATTATGAATTATTCAATCTGTAATTATGTAAAATTTGTATTGAGGAATGGTGGTTCGATGTGACATGGATTCTAACAAATGCACATGACATTGGAGGGTGATTAGGTTGTGACGCAATGATGAGTTTGGTGTGGTATTGAAGTGGCAATTGGAGGTTTGCTAGGAGGAAAAAGATAAGGAAATATTAGAAAATTTGAGAGTGCAACCAAGCAAAAATATGGGATGTATTAGTAGTTTTACTTTAAGGAGGATTTTGTGTTTTTTAACTAGTAGTTATTCTTGTAACTATTTAGAAATTTATTATTTTATAGTTGGCCGTATTCATCCCCAACGGACAACATATTTGAATCCCAATTCTTCTAGCAACGCCTGACGCCTCACAATTCGACCGTTGCAACCCTTTTTGCTCAAACGGTCACTATATCTTCCACCATTTTCATATACTTCTTCCCAGTACCTATTGTTCCAATCAACACACGTTTTCCTTGTTCCGTTGTGGCACACACTATAATCTCATGGAAAAGGAAAACATCCTCAAAACGCCTCCAAAAGTTCCAATTCAACCACAAACACCCGAACCTGAATGCAAAACACCAACTCCAGTTCAACAACAAGACCCCAATGATCATAATAACTCCTCAAATGAATTGCGCAAACCTGTTACCCCAAATCATCTTAGAGTCCCCAAGGCTTTCAAATACCCAGAAAGGTAATATTATCCATTTATATATTAAGAGTAAATAATGTCTACAATTTTTCAGTAATCGATTGAAATCTGTTAAAGATTACAAATTTTGGAAGTCATACTTTTTATTTAATAAACCATACGTAATATTATTTTTAAGTCGAAGTTTTCACATAAACAACATTGAAATTAAACTCATCATATATGTGAGTGATGTCAAATATATTCACAGTATGTAGTCGCTTTTTTAAGGACCAAACATGCAGATGAGTTGATAATTGGGTCAGTGATGTCAATATGTGAGGTCTTAAATCTTAATGTGTGTTTTTTTCATTTTATCAGATATACAAGCCCAACTGATTTGATGATGTCTCCAGTAACCAAAGGCCTTCTTGCCAGAACTAGACGGGGTGGCGGTGCAGTGTTACTACCACCTGGTGGTAAAAATCAACCAAAGGTACACCAATGAGGCAATAACATATTGTTCTGCATTAACTTTTTTCTAGCTAAGCTACTTTACTCTTATGGGGGGCTTTCGATTTTCAGTGTGGTATAATAATATATCGGTGCTTCTTGTATATGTAATTTTCAATTATTGCAGATTCTAGACATGCCCTTGAAGGATGTTGGTCCTATCCAGAACAAGCTTCCAATGCTGATTGATGAGAAGATCAACTCAGCTTGAGTGAGGGATTCAAAGGACTTTTGCTCAACATGATTTTTTTTTTGTTCAACATGATGATAATTCATGTGCCAGTGGTTCAAAGGGAGTTTAAAGATGATGCAACAATATATACGTATCAGAGAGAAAGAGAGAGAGTTATCTCTTTGTTCCCATATTAAAGAACTGTCAGTTCTGTGATTATAAGCTTGTGTCAGGTCTCTGAAGTTTGTGATGCTCAATTTTCTTCTCAAGATAACTTTTGTAGCAATAATGTGTATGAGTTCTATAAATAATAAGTAGTGTTCAATAACATGTTGCAAAATTTTAAAGAAACATTTATATGCCCATTATTTGATTGAACAATTTGATTGAATGAGGATAAAAAAAACCATGACATTAAATTAAATTATTTAACATGTTTGTGTCCAACAGGAAAAAAATGTTGTAACAAAGTAAAACATGCAAAGCTACTAAAGGAGAGTTTGTTTCACAAATAATTTTTTAATTTTAGGAATATTTTTCCTTAGAAATATAACATACCAATGTTATTTCTTGGTATTATTAAAATTGGTTGGAATTATTTTTTATATTTCCAAAAATCATTAAAATGTGTTGTGTTTCCCATAAAAAAAATGTTTGGTTTAGTTATTTTTTTTAAGAATATGCATTATAATTTGTTACAAAAATTCTTATTACATCCCATGTTTTGTTGTAAAAAAATGGCTATTTTTTAAGAAATCAAATTGGGGTACGAACGAAATTTGTTGGATTTAACAATAATTAAACATATCATTAAGAAAGAATAATAGAATAGTGAAATAGTGGTTAGTAAGAGAATATATATGATTTTTTAATTAATAAAGAGGTATTTTTATAGGAATAAATTTTCTCCATCTTCTAAATCGGGATTAAATATTGATAAAATGTGAGATTATATTTTTTTCAAAAATAAAATATATTTAAGATTTTTTTATTACCTCATAACAAATGTGGGATAATTTTTTCCACTTTTATATTCCGATAATAACTAAATATTTTATGTTTTTTCCGCTAAAAAAATAAACTAAATAGTACATAAAATAAAACAAATGTCCTAGTTGGATTTTGAGTATGCACATCAAGAAGTGCATGATTTGTCAGAATAAGTTCGGGTATTACGATGCTAATGAAAGTCTTCAGGAGGTAAATTTGGTATGGAGAGTTACTATCAACCTAATATTGAGAGAATAATTTTATTTTAATAAAAGAATCAATTAATAAGTTTGGCATAAACTATGCACTACGGATTACAACAATATCATTTTAAAAGAATCATTTATTGTGATTTAAATATATTCTTTATTCTTGTAATTTTTCGATTTTGATTCTTAGATTTTAAAATTTTGTTTTTAACTCTTATTTTTTCCATTCATTAATTGGTGGTTATCTTTTAGTAACCTTGATAGCTATCATCTTTTAAATGGTGAATGACTAAATATGGCGGTGACATATTATTATTGGTGCTAAGAATTAAAGTTTAAGTAAAATAAAAATTATAGGAACTCAAACTTAAACTCTTAAAGTATAAGACTAAATTATAAACAAAAGTAAATTATAATGACTAAAAGTATATTTAAATATTTTATGTTGTAAATTATAGTAACTAAAAAAGTATATTTAAACATTTTATACTAAAAGAGTCTCTTTCAATTAGTTAAGTAGAATGTGTGAGTATTATAAATTTTTTGTATTATATTTCATTCTTAAAGATAAAAAACTTTTTATGTTATTCCTTTCTCGTGTAAAATTTCCTGAATCATACCCTTTTCGACTATTTTTTTTCATTGAGTAAACAATTTTTTTATGTACAAAAGTTATATATTCAATAAGGGTCTATCTGCTCTAGCATTAAATTAACATGTGTTGTGTCCGTTACAACAAGAGAATGGTAGGTTATAATTAACCAAGCTAACATGGCACAAATGAAATGCTAATGGAACTATCACTCCAAACGAACTTCATACCATTGGATTGAGCCAACATCTCCATCAATTTCGAGTTCACAAACGGATCTCACTAGGAAAGAAACAGCATCATCAATGTTCTCATATCTTGAAAGATCAGGGGGGAGAACCTTGCCAGGCCAATTTTCCAACAACTCTTTCAACTTTGCCTTCAACTCTTCCTCAGAAACAAACCTCTCATCTTGCCCTGGTTCTAGTAGCACATAAGTTTCAGTTCTCTCATTTGCCCTTCTTCTCCGTCTCAATGCAAAAACCTATGATAGCAGATGCACGTTCATTGTTACAACAAAAAGCAGAAAATGTACTTGGATTCACTATATGAATTTAATTAGAATGCATGGATTTTCTCTCAGCTAATCATGGATTGTCATATATAATAAGATTATTCATTTTTGTTACAATTATTTTAAAAGTCATATTTAAGGTGATTTATAATTAGTTGATAATATATCAACAAATCATTGGTTAGAGTGATATTGGACTCAGTCTCCTAAAGCAAGGTCTCAGATTCGAAACTTGTGGATAGAAAAAAACGTGGTTGAGAGAAGAGAACTCCATTAAATGTGGTCAGTCAGTCCCTGACAAAAATTAGTCCGATGAATACTCCATACCAACAGAAAAAACAAATAGTTTATAATGTAAAAATTTTTACACTAACATATTATAAAAATTAAACTCCTACTATATATAGTTTAACATGTTTGTAAGGCTACTACATTGGATATCCTCTTAAATAGAAGCATTCAACCCATATAACATTTCATAGGACTTGGGAATCTTGTACCGAGAGTTCATTTTTTGAATAAATGGGCCAATGAATAACATATATTTCTGCAAATCATAGTTGTTGTAGCCAAGAATTCACAATAACACAGAGATTTTAGAACATAGTGCATAGATGTACCTTAGTTTTTCTTCTGCAATCACCTGTAACTCTAGGCAGTCTCTGATGGATTGAAGAACTAAAACATTTAACTATGCCTGGTGATGTTATATAGACTATGCGATTCTGAATATAGTAACTTTCTGCAGCTGCAAATTATCAGAAAACTAACACAGTAAACAGAAGACCGTGGTTTTTCCACATAAGGCTACATGTACCTTTAATTTTAGTGCATGTTTGGTATCACATTTGTTTTAAGGGAAATAAACGTTTATTCTTTACATGCTGGCAAAATAACAAGCAATTATTTGTCTAAAATAAGCAGAACAAAATAAACGCTTAGATTACTAATAAACTGAAGTTTTCATTTGGTTCAGAAACTTAACTGCATATTATGGTTATGAATGAATCATGTAAATGCTCTCAAAACTGCAACTTCTTTGCATAATCATTAACAACAAGAAGGGAACAAGTGTTCTCTTTCGGTTGCAAACATGTCAACCTGTTTCGCATTCTGTGCTAAAGAGGTAATTTTTTAAAGGCTAATGATAAGGGCATAGCTTACAGATGAGGGAACGAACTCCAACATTGAAGAGCTGAGACTGCAAAACACCTACCATAGCAAATATTTTGTGCTAAGCTTCTTTCATGTTTTTGAAGCTTTATACAATCAGACCAAATACATAATCCATATAGCCTGTGCCAATTACAATCACAAACTCTAGGGATAACTTCTTTTATTCTAGTTCTCTAACTACCCTCCATTCTTATCATATTTTCAACATTGCCCTTATGTACATTACTTGTCCACACCCACCCTTTGTTTTTATTGTTTTGGCTACCCTCTATTTTTGGATTTTTGGTTAAGATTTCTCAAGGCTTTTTTGAAACACGTTTACAGAACATATGACAAAAAAGGAAAGTGTGGTTCATCAGATTTACGTATAAGAAATTAATAATAAGAATTAAATGATCAGATATAAGAACCTTCTTTGACAATTAAAAATAAGCTATATTAATTATGAATGTATAGATAATCACCACCAAAAGATATAAATGTGTAGATTCTTCTATGTGAACGATATATGGATAGACTTTAAAATTATTAAAAATAAGCTATATTAATTATGAATGTATAGATAATCACCACCAAAAGATATAAATGTGTAGATTCTTCTATGTGAACGATATATGGATAGACTTTAAAATTATTA